>CM029496.1:31768481-32216842 GCA_017140595.1 Eucalyptus curtisii | reverse complement strand
CTTTTTTTGTTTTTTCGACAATAATAGAAGAATTAGGGACAAGACTAAAGGGTATTTCGTGGGCATACAAAATTTAGGTGAAGATGATAAGTGCAATTGCAAGTAAAAATCGTGAATAGGTTTTTGGAACTATGGGATCATTTTAGCGGCCAGGCCGTTTGGGTTAGTTTTCATGCACTTCGAATGATCCACCTTCTCGGGTAATCTTAAAAGCACAGCTCCCATATGGACCTGATGTATTTGGGATCTTATTTTTTGGAATGCTTCTAACAAATCTGAAATATACGATGGCAACAGGGGAAGAAAACTCCTTTACTATCTAACAGCTTTTGGTATAGAATATATAACTAGGGGAGGAATTCTAAGATGGACGATTTTGTTGTGACCCACGAAATTCGCTCCCACTAATATTCTTCTATTCCAAGCCTTCCCAAACAAACTATTTTGATTTTTCCTACATGTTCCTATTCCTATTTTCACGCCTTTTTAAAGTTGCCAAATAAAAGTGTAAATTTACTATGTTAATGTGATCAAATGATAAAACAATGCCATCATCTATTGCAATCTTATTTCAAAGTCAATGATGCTGAGAACTTGCCTTCGGTCCCATGCCCAATTCTTGCACCCTCTCAAAGTGTTCTTTGGTGTTCTATTGAGATGAAGTGTAGTAGTCAAAGAAAGTGATATTTAGGCTTTAAGCACTTCACCCGTAATGGAGAAAACAAATGCATATGAGTTCATTGTTCTAATTTTTCCAAAAAGATTTACATGCTTGATAGAGATGATGAAGCGAACATTATTTCAACAATCAAGATTGAAGGAAAAGTATTAAGTTTACGTAACTCTTATTTTATATCTTCTGCTTAGATCATTTAGCCGTAAGCAAGAAATTCCTAGGTTAACATTAAATCTAGCCTCAATTTGCAATTTTCGAGTACTCTTTTTTCACTTTTTTTTTTTTTTTTTGTTAACAATTTCGTGACTCTTGCAATTAGAATTTGATGAATTTCTGAAATCTTTCAAAATATAAAAATATTAACACAGAAAATTATATATAACTTTATTTGAGTTTGAATAATTTTTTTAAGGATTTTTATTATGTCCATTAACGGTACAAAGAGTAAGTTATACATTCACGATGGACGGTTGACCCATGGAAAAATTAATTACAAAACTAACTTCAAACACATTTATCACATCCAATGGTGAATATGATTATTTTCCAAGCAGTGGGCTACTACAGATTATTTTCCAGATTATAGCGAAGAATTAAGTGGGAGCTTTTTTCTACTTACAAAAGAAGTCAAAAACAAACAAGCCATAGACTTTTAGTTGAGAGAGATGGACAGAGATAATGACGGTATCTTTATAAAATGGAAGCATACCTACAATTTTGGCGGCATTCCAAAGTGACCTTGTAAGACATTGAAGCGCTACAATAAGGTTGCAAAGAAAAAATGGTCACTAGATATGAAATCATTGTAATACTTCATAATTGGTTCATCATATTGTTCAATCAATTAAGTAATATGGTACTTATGCACGGGGTTGAATTACATGGTTCTCAAGGGATAGCTGATGCACAAAGTAGTTTGATTTCCGGCCATTAGTCAAGTAAAACAAGGTCGAGGAACCAGAATATATCCTACAAAGAAACGCTCATTTACATTTTCTTTTGCTAGTAGGAGAGGGAATCAATCTAAGAAAATCGACTTAAAGTTCAAAATCATGAAAGGTCTAAGATAATGCCAAACAGCAAAAATGCATACCCACCCAAATTTAAACTTTTATCCGTTGCTTTGTAGTTCGTGTCCACCGGAATACCTTCAGTTCGAAAACCAAAGAGCGGGTGATGAACTCGCATGATCTTCTTGAAGGGAATTAGTAATGAAGTGATGCGAGTGTAGAAAGTACGGACATTGATATACCAATGCTTCCAAGACACCGAGCCTGGTTCCACCGAGAAAGTAAGACTCCATCGTTGCCAACTTGTCCAAGTATGGATCTGTCGTGCCGTGTGCTTTTCATGGAAAGTAAGTGAGGGTACCGCCCAACGAGATAAAGGACAATATCTGTCCGAATTGACCGGCAAATGTTGATCGGGAAAATAAGCTAAGTCTAGAACGAAGGAAATAACAAAGATGGAATTGAGAAAAAGATCGATGGTGATCTTACCAAGATGACCAAAAAGTGATGAGATCTAAAATGGTGCCAATGGCGAGGAACCGTGAAGGGATTACCGGCCCATCGACCGTTGTACTTTTCGCCAGAACCAGACAATCTCCTTATGCATAGAAGCGTCCACAGCAGATATTTCCAAAGGAACACGTCCTTCATTATTTGCAAGTTGTGTCAAGTTAGGATTACTTCTAACTAATGCCTTGACTATCCTTATACTTCCGCACAGGACAGCATTGTGGAGGGCTGTGCGGCCATCACAATCAACCATTTCAAGTGCTTCCGGATACGGAGACAAGAGCTCAACCAGGTTCTCAAAAAATTGGTCTCGTGCACTCAAAGCAGCTATGTGAAGTAATGTTTCTGATCTGCTTGTTATTTTGGCTATCTTTGAAGCAAGATCTTGTTCAAAAAATCTTGTAGCAGCATTCCCAATCGCCCTGAATGCAGCTCGCAACAATGGTCGGTAATAGGGTTCATCCACTTCCTCTTTGGAATTTTCTGCAATAGACACAAACTTTTCAGATCATTCAGCTTAATACTTTTATCCTCGCTAACATTAAGTAGTGTCCCAGAAAAAAAAAAAATCATGAAGATCCGCCCGTATATTAATTTCACACTGAAAATAACTCTTGAGGGATAACGCACCGAAGCACCTATAAATTGGGAAGAAGATGGTCCAACGCTTGCATAAACACTTTCAATATCTGTAGGAGAAAGAGTGAACACTAAGTCCTTCGCCTACCTCCCCCCCCCCCCCACCCTTTTTTTTAGTCAAGGTCAGAATTATGTTCATTTGGTAAAAAATAAAATAAACCATGAGAAAATACAAGTTCCAGCATATTTGGGACTCCATCAATTATACCATATTTTTTCTCGATTGGAACATGAACATGTACCTGTTGGTGGTCCTGCATGAGTCGAATTTCCTTGTTCTTCGCTTGTCTGTGTCACCATTGGATTGCTCTCCTGGTTAGAGTCTTTCAACAATAAAGTAAACGGAGAATACAAAAGTTGGGCAAGATATTAAGTTATCAAAGAGTTGTAGTCTCCCTGGTGGGGGAGTTCAGTCCGTCCTCATATACAAGTACCTGCCTTAAATTAAAGGTGAGCCTCTACAATTAAAACAAGCAGGCATATCTTTTTTTTTTTCCCCACTTTATAGCGGTTGGATTCCTTGAGTGTAAAATACTTTGTCCTTGGGAATATAGACTAGTCTTATACTGGTGAGCTGCACCTTCGTCACGCCTGAATTCCCCTACACAGGCCAAGTGGGGGTCCACTCTTTGGCATGCAGCTTGCAACAATGGTCGGTAATGGGGTTCATCCACTACGTTTTTCAATATTTCTGCAATGGATGAGAACTTTTCAGGCCATTCAAGTCAATTATTTCTCCTTGCTGACATTTCGTGATTATCTGGCCGAGATTTTAATTTCACACTGAATAACTTTTGGAGGCAAAACACACCTGAAGCACCTGCGGATTGAGAAAGAAGCTGATCCATTGCTTACACAAGCATTTTCAATATCTGTAGGAGAAAGAGAGAGCACAAAATCCTTCTCATAATAAAGCAAAGAAATAGAACCGTGAGAAAATACAAGTTGCAGCATATTTTAAAACCGCATTGTTTATGTTATATTTTTTTCTCGGTTGGAACATGAAGATGTACCTGCTACTGGTTCTGCATGAGTTGAATTTCCTTGTTCTTCACTTTATAGTCTCGCCATGGGGTTGCTCTCCTGGTTAGAGTCTTTCAAAAGGAAAGTAAAATATTCAGTTATCAAAGAGTTTTATCCTCCGTTGGGAGGGAGTTGATTCCTTCCTTGTGTGCCTCCTTTAAAGTAAAGGGAAGCCTCTACAATTACAACAGAAAGCATATAGCTTTTTCCCACTTCTACGACAGTTGGATTACTTGAGTGTAAAATAGTTGATCCTTGGGAATATAGAGTTGTCCTATACTGGTAAGCTCCACCTTGAGCACGCCTGGATTCCTCTACACACGCCCACAAGACCGAAGGGTCCTCTCTCTGGCACCAGGGAGCTCTCACCAGTCTTCTCCCTCAGCTCACCATTCCAACGAGCTCTCTCACTGTAACACCAGCTGAGCCTCTAGAACAACGTCCCACAGTTGCCAACACCTGCTCGACCTCAGGCGATCCCCCGTGTCGGCTCGGATGAGTTTGGCCGAGAGGCTCTGTTTTCGGATCCTCAATTTTCGCCGTTCAAGAACTTGCTCTTCTCGTTCAAACCTTTATTCATCCATTCCTGAAGTTCCATACGCTCATCCCACGCCTCAGTTACTGCCATGGAAGCGCTGGTTTCGCCTTAAAACTGCCTTGCAGATACGGACTTGACAGCTCCCTGTCTTGGCGTTTTTCCTTGATTCGAGCCTTCCGCCGGCGACCCACTTCACGGCGGTGCTTCGTCGTCGTGCCTTTATCCCCGATGATACTCAAACATACAGCGTCACCTCCCGTAATCATCGAATTGGCCTTGAATAGCCACGGTATTACTCTGCTCTGTTCTGCTCTGTTTCTGTGTCGCTGCTGTGATCGGCCCTGCTGTTGCGAGTATAGAACGCCCAGCTTGCCACCATCGTCGATTGCTCAAAACTGAACATTCGCTGGGATGGACAACAACAGCTAAACCAAATCTGGAGAGAAACAGAAGATACAAGAAAAAGTTTACGAATCCCCGCTGGAGTATTCGCATCGTCTAAACCCGGATCAGTATTGAGAGCAGTGTCTTTCGTGCCGTCTTACTTTCACAGTGGAGCTAGGCTCAACCTCTGGGAAAGACTGCTATGCAAATTTCAGCCCTTCCGCCGATTTTCTTCTCGAATGCATTTGATTCGGACGACTCATAAGATCGTACATGTTCACCCGCTCTTTCTGTATCTGTAGGATCTTGCCAGAGAGCATTTATGTATTATCTAATTTCGATCCCCTTACGCTCATTCTTTGCCCGGTTTATCGCCTAAGTTGCTTACGCTGATAATAGTTGCGAATAAGGTGCTCATGGGTTTTTTCTGTCTTCTTTTGATAAGTAATTATATAATTTATGTGGAATATCGGCGAATAAAGTGTGAGTTTAAAAAAAAAAAAAATGCACAAATGGTCTTATCCATCCTTGATTTAAGAGTTTTGACCACTCACTCTCCTTACTAACCATCAAAATTCATGGTTGTACAAGGCCCCTTGTTGAAAATTTCTTTTACTCCACGTACATTATAATTACTCTATTAATATTAATTTTTTAATTTATTAATTATTAATTGGAATGGAAAATTTTACTACACGTGAATTAGGGATGGCAATGGGACAGGTCAGGTGCATGGACTGGAAAGTGCGTAAGGGGGTGGCGTCCTGCTCCACATTTACTAGAGATGCCCTATCCCCGCGCCATGTTCTGAGCAGGGATATATGTGTACTCCATTCCCAACCGTAGCAAGTATGCAGATTTCTTTGTTCCACTTGCCCCATTCCATAATAATTTCAAGATAAAAAAATTAATTAAATTCTTCAACAAGCATAATTATATATATAGAAATTATCTCACAAAAAAAAATTGCAAGTTGAATACAAAAAAAATGAATTTGGGATCCTTATATCCATTACCATAAAGTTTAGTTTGGAATATTTCCATGATAAATCGATGAGAAAATGGATTTGAAGTGTTTAAGTCATATTGAAATCTATGTTGAAAATGAGGAACATTATATTACTAAAATAATATAATTTATGTAAAGGAATAAGGTTAGGACTAGAGATCTCAACGTTGCAGATATAAATCCTGCTTTGGGCTGGTTCGTGGGTTGGGGCCGAGCGTATCCATGTCCCTCCCCGACCCACATGTGGGATAGGAAATTTCGTCCCATTCCCACTTAAAACTCTCTATCCACTTTATTTAGGGCAAGGTAGCGTGGATATTTGGTAGGGCAAGTACTTTGCCATACTTAATGTAAATCAATATCCCAATTCCATTTATGGCATTTTATCATGATTTCAAAATTAATATAGTAATTTTGTTAATAGAGTGATCTCTTTATCTATATGTACATGTTATTTGTTTGTACTTGCAATTAACTTTTTTTTTTTTTCACCTCTGTAATATTTTGTAAAATGACTATCAACTATTCAAATATAAAAGCTTATGCAGATAGATGAAGCTGTTTTTTAATATTTAAACATTCTAATATTCCCCTCAAGTGTAAGTTGGACTTTGAACTAAGATTAAAGCATGTATATATATGATAATGGAGATTCCGGAAAGATTTGAACTCAAGATATAGTGTTTTGATATCATGTGAAAATTTATGGGAGTAGTGCTACTTATTTTAAAAACTTATGTTGACAAATGAATATATTTAAATATTTTGACCACCTATGTTTCCCACGTGATAGAGATCTTTAAATTGGAGTTTATAGTTTTGATATACATCCTCTTGTTTTCTATATTTTCGTAATAAAAATAATACTTTTAAATATTTGGATATCTATTTTATATTCACAACTACAGCCTTTTATTATATTACAGAACAGCTAGAGAAAGTAGATTGATTGTTAAATAAATATACTATACGATGAAGATATTTGTGATGCTTATAACGCGACTATTTGGTATTTTCTCTATGTAGGTACGTGCGTAGGTACGTATGTATGTATGTATTACTCTTGTCTAATTTTGATTTGTGAGCAATTTAATTTTTTTGTCTCGATCAATGTTAAGTTTCCATAATCATCAATTTTACCCTTTAATTACGTAGATATATAATTACCTTACTAGCTGAGCTTTCAAAATGAACCTTTTCCAATGGACAAGAAAATTAAAGTCAAAATATGGTTATATGGTTGTAATTGATGCCACTAAATTACAAGTTGTTTTTAATTTCTCCATTTATTGAGTTTCCTTAAACATATACAGGAAAGTTTTATTTAAAAAAAAAAAATTTCAAACATGCTTTTAACATTGAAGAAAATAAATGTTATTAAGATACTTATTAATACTCGTTTATTAAAGCGCGAGCCGTGTGACTAATATAATGAGTCCGGGCATAACAATTCACTAATGCGAACTTTTCTACACATGACTTAATTATGGAGGATTGTCATGTGAGCTACGCAAATTCTGTTTTACAGCCTGGCTTTGGACTTGTTTCATTTTTTCTAAAGACACTAGAATCTTGTCACGATCACCTGTACAATGAGCCAGTAATGGATGCATCCGGATCATGTAAACCTAGCTCATACTACTGTTAGATCAATGGGTTCCACATGGGGCCCACTTCATCCAATGGTACATATGAGATGGGCTCGCATGCATTAAGTTTTCATTCAAGATTTTTTCTTCTATAAGACTCATTGTGCCCTAAAAGTTTTGAGGTGTGGCATTTGATTAGTTGTTTGACGATAAGTTCATGAAATTTCGGAACGAGTACCTTTTAAATCCATTTTTGGATTCTTGCAACTCTAATGTTGCTGGATAGCTCGACTCACTCTTGTTAGGTGTAAGTATTGTTTAATTTGAATTCATGGGTATTTATTTGATCATTTTTTTCCCCGAAAAGGTGGTTATTTGATTTGAGACCAACAAGGGTGTCAGGCGAATGATATCTTATTGGAAAGCTTATAATAAACTTAGTTTCTCATGAAGTTTCGGAATGAAATGAGGCAATTCAAGGAAATTATGCTAGCATTTCAATCTCCATCAATCTGTCAATGGATATAAAAGGGAGTAAAACCCGCATAATGATGACTCACGTGGCACACTCTTGTGCGAACTCCATGCACTAATTTGCTTTTGATGTCGGCTAGCAAACCTATTGTGTGAACAGATGTCTAATTCTAGCAAATATATAAATTTTGCATATCTAATTATTATGAGAATTTTTATAATAAATTATTACTCATTTATAAGAAATAAATGCTGAAATAAGTTATTTAGGGACAATTATCAAGTCAGCCCTAAATTTATCGTGTGGATGCCAATTTAAACCTAAATTTTTCGATTTTACCAATTGAGTTACTTGATACTAGAATTTCACCGATAAAAATTAATTCACAAATTAGGGCTTATGATATAGAAATGTTATGCCCACGCCATTTAAGCTTCAAAATCAATAATCGACTGAGCTTCATCCAACGGAATATAGAATCTGATGACTTTTTCTCTCTCGCCTGAAGTCCGTCGACTCGAGGTTCCCCGGAGGTTATTCTCAGCGACCGACAACCATAGACTTCGAGCACTCTCCCCCAGAGATACGGAGGTCATCCTTCATACGCACAGAGGCTGGACGGCGGACGGAGAGGAGTCTTATCTCGTCTTCCATTTTTCTTGTTCTTATCTCACAATTTATGTGGACAAAGTTTTGTAATTGGTATATTTCCAATTCTATAGTTCTTAGGAATAAAGTTGTACATTTAGTATCATTTCTGTCATCGCTATTCTTCATAAATAGATTATTTTGATTATCAAACCTTTCATCTGAAGAGCATTTAAAAAGAATAATCAAATGCTCAAAAAGTCATTCCGTTATGAAAGTTATATTACATGATTGCAGGAACTTTGTAAAAAATATATATTTTTTGGTCATAACTTTGTAATAAATGTTTAAAAGTAATTGTTTGTGTAAACCAAGATTCTATTATGAAAGATCTTTATGTAACTGATGAATGATGAAAGATTTATGGTGGGTTGAATTCCATCTATTTCACAATTAATACAAAGAAAGTATTATGACTGGTGTGATTCCAATCACTTCATAGTTCACAAGAATAGAGGCTACATTTGGTATCATTCTCATCACCGAAATTTTGTATATATAGATTTTTTCTATAAATAATTGTTCATGTCTCATTCCATGATGAAAGATATATTACATGATTACCTGTATTTTGGTAATAATGTTGAAGATAATTTTTAATATAGATTATGTCACAACCTCCCTGAAGCGAATGGAATTACCTAGGGATTTGGCTAATGGATTATTAAGCCTAGACTTAACTCGGGCTCTCTCAAGCCCGTACCAATTCGCGATAAAGTTTTAAGTTCTTAACATTCAAATGTTTTTCACTTAGGAGTTGCCACTTATTTATTTTTAGTGGGTTAATGAAAAACCCAAGTAATTGGGGGATTACTTTTTTTTTTTTAATGAATTAAAGATTGTGGATACGGAGACTTGATTATACTAGTTTCTCTAACGTCCTTTCAGTACATTTTATCTTTTATTTCAAACATGTTTTTTTTAATTTACTTCTAACATATGTAGAGATTATGCGGGTGTACAATCATTATTTAACACTTCATAAATAAAGCGTTAAATAAATTGTGAAGAACATGGGGAAATACTTACCTCAAAGCAACAAAAGAGCTAAACGAAACTTACTCTCTACATAAGAGGTGATCGTGCTCGTTGAATGTTTAAGCTGAAAGAAAAATAATTCTGAATCTAAATTATAAACAAAAATTTTTAAAAAATAATTTTTAAAATGTTATATTCCAAGATTGAGCATCCTTCAGTACTTCATGTATGCAGGCAGATTCAATTCTGAAGGATCTATAGGCTGAAATTTTAATTTGACTGGATAATTCTATAAATAGATCTTTGGTAATAATACAGGGAAACATAATGTATAGTAATTGTTGATGCCTAAATTTTGGCTATAAATCATTTATTGCATAAGAAAAATAAGGATCTAAACTGACCCTTATATATATATATATATATATAATTTTGACTTTGCATGTTTGGCATGTTCGCACCCAATGAATTTCATATGAGCTCTAAATTGGCACATAGATTAGCAAATGTCCTCAGAGTGTGCTCGATTATGAATCGCGCCAATGATGTGAGAAAATGGGTAAATAGATTGTAAGGGAGAAGAAGTGAATAAACGGTCATCCACAAGAAGGAAAAAGACCAATCAATCAGGAAACCTTCCCACCGACAAAAAAAAAAAAATCAGGAAACCTTCCCTAGCAAATTTCAGTCAGTCGACTTTCCTCAAGCAAATTTTGGCCGAACCATTATGGAAAATCGCATGAGCAATTCGTATATTGCTCTGAATGAAGAAGGTTTGATCCCAGAACAAATCATCCCCACAAAATGTAAAATGGATTATTATTCAGACATGATTTGAGGAGGCAATATTGGGAAAGAGATCGTGGCCAGCCAAGAGGAGAAATAAAGGAAAGAAATCAAAGCGTTTGTGGAAAGTCTGGGCTGCTTGAATGATATCGTGAAGATAGAGAGAGAGGAAATTAAGGGAAACAATCAAGAAGTTTATACTCACGGAATGAGCTGGCGGTGGAATTGTAATTAATGGTGAATGAATATGGACACATCCGTGGCATCATTACAAGGATAGATGGGATTTGATGCACTAATCAGTAATCGTACCAAAATTCAGAAATCCCTGTTCAAAGGAGCAAAGGTTCGTGACATTCATTGACACTTAAATTTTAGCTAAGTATTTATGATAAAAATTGCATAGAAAATTAGAGACCAATTTGGTTCTAACAAAAATATTTTTGCGTCACCTGGGTATTAATATCATTTGCTTTATTCTATTTTATTTTCCTTTTTTCACCATATTTTCGGACAAATTAATTATATTTAAAAAAAAAAAAAGGGGCCCATGAGGGCTGGGTTTTCACGCCCAGCCCCCTTCTTCTTCTTCTTCTTCTTCTTCTTCTTCCCTACCCCCAAGGGGCCAGGGCCCAGCTTTTTTGTTTTTTGCCCCAGCCCAGCCCACGCGCCTCTCTCCTTCCTCCCTCCTCCCTCCCTCCTCTGCAACCTAGGCGAAGGAGACCTAGGCGGAGGAGTGAGGGTAGACCGACGACCGAGGGGGCGATTGAGCACACGCATCTTTAATGTGGTAGAGGAGGCGGCCTAGCTAGAGGCGCCTCGACTGGTGGGACGCCGGTTCGGCCGGGGGAGACCGTTCGGAGCACCACAGACCGGCGGTCGAAGAGCCACCGCCGACCGCCCCTTCGGCCTATAAATAGGGCGTCGGGCGGAGGCCAAAAGACGGACGAGGAGAGAGATCGGAGCAGCGAGCTCAACAAGCTCAACGTCTTCCCCGAGAGACATCGGGGGTAGGCCCGAGAGTGAGCGAACCCGAGAGGTAAGGAAGAGAGTGAGATCTGTGAGAGAGGTAGAGATCTGAGCGAGCGAGAGAGAGAGGTCGAAGAGAGATCTGTGCGAGAGAAGCTTGAGACTCGAGAGAAAGGGAGCTTGAGTAGAGACTAAGAGCGAGTGGTGAGGTGAAGGCGCCGGTCGCCGGCACGCCTTGCTCCCGTCGAAGCTGCGGTAGGTCCCGCTTTTGTTGAGTTGGGATCGGTTGCCCGAGGATCCCGGCTCGGGAATGAGCGAGGCGGACGGACGCAGCCCGATCTATCGAACTCGTCCGCCGTCCGACGTCTTGAGCCAGCCAGGAAACGCCTTCGACGCCCCCCCTTTATTCTGTCCCTTCGTTCTCTATTTCAGGCTTGCCGGATCGGGCTGCCGTTGCCCGGTCCGAGCGATTTCCGACCCCATTTATGTGTGCGTTGCGGTTTTGGGGTCTACTTTGTTGATGGCCTCGAATCCCTACTTGAATCTGAACTTATTGTTCTCGTTTCTAAATCCCCGTCCGCCAATGCGCCCGCCAATGCACCATACGTGTTCGACGAAATGCCGAACGAGACTCAGGCGGCTGCTATCACTTCTTCTGTCACTGTTGCTTGTTGAGGTGGCAGCGGTGGCCGTTGGCCCCGCGCCGGTGGCGCAGTCCGACAACCGGCGGAGGTCCGTGAATGCGTGCGATCGCGGCGAAGGGTGCTCCGGCCTAGACTTCGTTCTGGAATGGACTTCGGCAAAGAACACCCGTGAAGGAGACGATCGTGTGGAAGGAAAAAAAAAAATCAAATAAAGGGTAATATTAAAAAAAAAAAAAAAAAAAAAAAAAAAAAAAAAAGGAGAGAAGAGTGTCTCCTCTCTCTCTTCTGCTATTCTTACGTGTGCAGAGGGGATGCTATTCTTACGTGTGCACAGAGGGGAGAGTGGGACAAAACAAGAGAGAGAGATAGCCAAAAAAAAAAAGGAGAAAAAAAAAATAGATAAAAATAGAAAATCTCAAATAAGGATCTAAAGTGCCCTCATTTTCTCAAAAGAATACTTGAAGTTAAGTCTATCTCAAATAAGGATCTAAAGTGGTCATTTAGTCTCAAAGAATGACCTCACTCGCCTGCCGGTGAATAGATGCATCTCCGATGCATATTCTGGTGGCCTGATTATGGTATTTTTGTCCAACTTTTTTTTTTTTTTTTTTTCATTTTTGGTTGCCCTGTCCATCGTCTTCTTCATCCCCTATTCACTCCTTTTTGCCCTGATCAAGAACACCGGACTTGGGGAAAGGCCGGCGAGCGCTAGCAGCCGGGCAAGGGCCGGCGAGGGCTCGACGCCCATCGCCGGCAAAGCTCGCGGCGAGGGCCATCGAGCCCTTACTGGCCGTGGGGTAGGGGGCCGTCCAAATCGAGGCCCTATAAGGAGGTCCTTGTGGGCAAAAGGGGTAGCCGGAGAAGTCGTTGATCTGGGAGCAGTGGTGGGAGGAAGGGATGAAGAAGGCAACGTGGGCGTCCCAGTCGTAGTCCTGACAAAAGACGAGGTTGTTGGTGGAGCAGCGGGCGGAGGCGGGGGAGGTCGCCCCTTGCAACCATCAGCGAGGTTGCCCTTCACCAGCCCTAGGCGAGGGCTTGCCCACCTCACTGGCCACTGATAAGGGCCGGTGAGGGCCTACAAGGCCTCGCTTGCAGCCAGCGAGGGCTCAACAACCCCTGTCGGCCGTGGCCGAGGCCACCCTCGCCAGATTTGGCGAGGGTTGGCCTGCATGCCCTCGCCCGCAACCGGCGAGGGCTTGGCGGCCCTCGCCCATTATCGGTGATGGGCGTCCGGCCCTCGCCAACCCTCCCATCGCCGGCCCTCACCAACGGCCGGCGCTCGCCTTCTTCTCAAGTCCGATGTTCTTGAGAAGAAGACGAACATGGACGAAGAAGATGATGGACAGTGCAACCATTGACCCAAAAAAAATAAAATAAAGAACAAGACAACCGAAAATTAAAAAAAAAATAATAATTGGACAAAAATACCCCTAATCAGGTCACCGGAATATGCATCGGAGATGCAATTGTTCACCGACTAGCGAGTGAGGTCATTATTTGAGATTAAATGACCACTTTGGGTCATTATTTGAGATTGACTTTACTTTAGGTCATCTTTTGATAAAAAAAAGAAGGCACTTTAAGTCCTTATTTGAAATTTTTCCTAAAAAAAAATGAAAGAAAACAAAAAGTGGGTTGTGCGGTCAATCAAATGTTAAAAATAGTGAGATAGGCCCACGTACCAATCTGACAACGTAAGAGAGAGCAAGAAAAATCAAAGTGAAAAAGACATGAGAGAGAGATTAAAAAAGAAAAGAAAAAAAGAATAGAGAGAACATGGGTAGACCCGCGTTGGTCGGCTGGATCCAAATCGGGCCAGTGCCCGCGTCGGACTCAACGGGCCAGTTTATTATATTTTTAAAAAATAAAACATCTAAAAAAAAAAACTCTTTTAGGGAAAGGCCTAAATTTAATTTTGCGCCTTTTTTCTCTTAAAAAAATGCATGAAAAATCTTTCAAAAATTTCTAAAATTAGGAAAAGGCCTAAAAATGTTTTCTTTGAGTATCTTTTTTAAGGCATAAAAAAATCGAATTTAATATTTAAACAAGATTAGATACCGGAAGGGTATTAGTGATTAACTAGTGTAATCAAATTTCCGATCCCAATTTCTCTAGTTGCGCAGAAGTGAAGTATTTATCTCGATGTTTCACTTGGGTTTCTAATTAACTCGCCCCAAATCGATTAAGAACGACTCCTATTTGAAATTGACTTATAGGTTAAAAACTTGAATTATAAGTTGTGAATTGATGGATTTGGGAGAGCTAGGGCTAAGCCTTATGCTTAGTGAGCCATTAGCCTCTGCACACGCCCGTGCGTAAGAGGGCGCCAAAAGGGAGATTGCGACAACCTTCCAATAATTAATGGAAATTTTTGCTATAAGAAGAGACTTCACGAGCCATTGAGAGGAGGAAAAAAATAAATAAAGAGAGGTGTCTTTGTCGTCATTGTGGCTTTCCTCTATGAGTCTACATTGCGGGACCGAAGCGATTGTTTAAAAACGGAGGAGAAAATCGTGAAGATAGAAAATTGGAGAGAGACCCATCCTCTTAACGTCCGCACTCATCTTGCTTTATGGACATTGACGACAATCATTAAGCTAAGCCGAGCATCTTTTTTTTTTTTTTAGTTTGATGGTGTGCGATTCCATTTTTTAACTATTCAAGCTATTGTAATTGTGTTTTCGTTTCTTGTCCAGATTAAGGTCGTCCATACGGTAAAGAACATCGTCAGGAATGGGGTGTTCGCATCAAGAAGGAGAGAAGTATCAAAACGAAGTCTTCAAAGTCATTTTTTCCGTGCCACCGTAGGCAATAGGCATTGACGTCTACACTTGGATGAAAGTTTTCATGATCACCATCAGACCTCATCTTCGTCACCATCTGTTCTTTATCATCATCATCCCACGGAGCACCTCTACATTCACGACTTCTTTACTACACTTGATGCGGCGCAGTAGATATTATCGAGAGAATAAAGTGCGGAAAATTTAACAAAGACGGTGATGGTTTTTCCACCTTTCGGTTTGCTCTCGGTGATATCCCTCCCAAGCCCTGGCGTTGCAAAAAGCCGTCCTCCAGTGTCCAACAATCGCCACCTTCGCTTCCATTTCTCAGTAAATTCCCAGCAACAATATCCCCATCGGCGTGCCTTGTCTTTCCTGAGATGCTACCCAATCCGTGCTGGCACGTCCCCGACAAGCTAAGCCGGTGTCGCTGCTCGCTGCTGTGTCATTATTGCTGCTGCTAGTTACCATTCGTTGTTGCTGTCCATTGCCGTTTGCTGCCATTCGCTGCAGCCACGTCCTTCTTCTTGCTCACTGCATCCTTATACCTTCATTTCAGATCTACTTCTCATGACCGACTCTAATCAGGTTGAGGATGATTTTTGTTTGGATCGATGATAGCTGGTCCCAATATGTGATTTAAGTTCAATTTTTTTAGTCGGTGAAAGCTTAGGTCACTGTAGTTTAATTGTTTCTGTGCATCAACAAAGACATATTCAGCCTTCGGACCTTCAGACACTAAAGTCTAACCCAATATTGTCTTGCGTGGATTGCTATGATTGAGTATGTTATCAACAGTGTAATTAATTCGTACACCGTCATTGCACATAACTGTATTATGCATTTTTAGAGTTCAGAGAGCAGTCATAATTTAAGGTTTTCATATTTAGGGCCATACACGTTTAGTCTTATAACATGTTTAGGTTTAGGACATGTTAGCTTTAGAATCCATGTAGATTCAGGTTAGTGCATAGCTTTCATAAAATAAAATCAAATAAAAAATGTTAGTAGTTTTCATTTAGATTTAGATTGCGTGTAGAGCTAGGGTTAATTAGGCTCATGTCATACAATGCATGTCATTTAGAACTAAGTATCGTCTACATAATTTCAGTTCTTACATTACACGCGTCATCCGCATTGCATATGGTTCAAGAATAGTAGATACTTCACTAGGCCACATTAGAGTCTTAGGTTTTAAACTTGTTATTTTATAAAATAAAAAAGAATAACAAAATATATAGCTTGCATTATAGAATAAATCCTTTGCTTCCCTTAGGTCATTCATACATGTAATTAATCTAGAATTACATGGATGCATTGTCTTAGAAATAAAACTATGTCATCTCTCACCTAGGATTTAGATTACATATTCACTAATCATGTACATGCAGGGTTAGGAATCATTAGTTTGTAGATTTTTAGAGTCATATGTCTTTCGTTAGCTAATAAAGAAAAATGTCAAAAATTGGAAATAGAGAGTCTCATATAGACCGCATATTAGTTAGTCATAAGATCATGCATAATCATGCAAAACATTCATGCATTCTATTTGCATATTTTTCTAAAGTAATGGTTTGTAGAAATCTCGTGGCGATGGATAGAGTACACTTTACTTGTTTAGTGCATCCAAGTTCTTCAAGTCTTTTGCAATTTATTTACTACATTAATTATTTGGTGTTACGTCTCCTGATTACGCACTTGTATGAACACCCCTTACATGTTAGTGGCTTAGGGTAAAAATGGATAAAGATTGCAATGCAAAACATTTTCAAAATAATGAGAAAATGTACCGAATGGGCATTAGATTAATCTAGCATAACTAAGTCCCCATACTCAGGAATTTCTAGTTTGCAAAAGTAAAAAGTACTCCCGCATTTTACTTGGGTGTCTAATCAACCTATAATCGATTAGTGGTCTCTAGTAGGTAAGTTTAAATGCATGTTGAATTTAGTACGAAGTCGCGATTGATAGTGCTTAGGAGAGTCTCGCACTAAACGCATACAATGGCCTTGAGAGAGGAACCTTCGCTCCCTTTTAGCAGTCCATCACCTTTCTCCCAAGTGATCCACCTCCAAGAAAGTCATGACAATAATTGCTCAAATACTTTAAGGAAATACATTCAGTATCACATTGGCCCGCAAAAACTAACTATAATGAAGACAACACCCTCAAATCAAATTTATCAATCACTAATCTTGTTTAATATAATTGACTCCATCCCAAATGCCGTTCGGACAAAAAATGTTTGGTCCATAAGTGGATTTAACCATTTGATAGAGTAGGGGAAGCTGTAGTATCATGAATAAAACCACGGGAAGAGAGGCCAGCAAAGTAATGGGAATGAGTACCCACTCTACTCTTTCTTCCAGCACAATTGTGAGAGATGCAGCGAATGCCACCAGCATGAAAGCTAGGGAGAGGAAGAGAAAACAAAGCCCCATTATGATCTTCTTAGGCAACACTTCAAGAAAATCTTCCGCCTCATACCGTGAAGTTAAGATGGCTAGGAATAGCAAGATGGTCGTCACAGAAGAGAACAAACCTAAGACATCCAAAATTGTGAAAAGCAAGAAAGAGTCCTCTCCTAACAACAATGGGACTCCTGTTTTGTCATCATTGCCTCCAGGTACAGTGAATGCAGCAGCGAACAATACTGTGGCAATTAGAGTTGAGACGAGCATGCATGAGTTTGTTGTGTCCTTCGCCCACTTCTCCCCTTTCTCAAGCAACTTTTTGTGGTTTACCACGAAACTATTCCAATATGTTATAGACCTGCCCTTTGTTTCTTTTAGGTAGGAAGTTCTCCATTTAGGGATAACCCAACTTTCCATAGCCTATGCGTAAAACTCACAAATAGGAGTTTCAATAAGTGGATAAAGTATTGAAAGATTTCAAAGAACAAATGAGCGAACGTATTAAGGAGATCAAGAGTTATCCAACATTTGATGCGAAATTGCTTAAAGGTCAAGTCACATGTTTATATCCGAATCATGTCGAAACAAAAGATAAGCACCAAAAAGAAAAGAAAAAAAAAAGGAACTTCTTATTGTACTACTTGTACCATGAAGAAAGTAATTGATATTGATAATAGATTCAATCTCATAACAAGATGATCAAAATTTTAGGCCATACTTAAAATTTTCCTCGAAGATATGTTAATGCGAATCCAAAAGTGAAGAAGGTGTAACTAGATTGAATAGAGAAAAACATTATATTGAAGAGAAGGATATTTTGGTCACTTAATTAATAAAAAAGGAACGTCTTAACCAAAATAAGAATGGGAAGTAGCATGTTCCTATGATATTTATCATTAAGCATGGTTATCAAATGGATGAAAAGAAAGTCATTACCTTATACCATTGGAGTTCTCTTTGCATTTGAAAAGCTGCGCCGGCCAGGTTAGTTACACTATCATAATTAGGGAAGTACGATGCTGCTTGATCCATCATGTCCTTAGAATCTTCCTCTGTAGGCCCTAGGACTAATGACAACTCAGCGGTCGAGCTTAACTTCAAAAAGATTCCTAGAATCCTTTCTTGGCGAAACTCCACCGCAAATGTCGGCAAACTCAGATCATAAGGCCTAATCCGAATAAGCTCCGGGAAAAACTGAATACAGAGCTTCACGATTTCACTGATTCCCTTGACTGTAGCTTGATACAGAAAGTTTCCCCCTTCAAAAAATTCGGTGATCTCGGCATTATTCATGTAAGAGATCGCCATACAAACTTGTTTTGCCAACTCGATTGCCGCCATGTTTCTTAGCTTCACCTCATGAAGTCTCTTGATTATAGGAACTACAAAATGTCAAAGATAAATGGAAGAAGAAAATGAAAAACGAAGGGCCCGCAATTGGACCAAGAAAAAGGTTTCCCATCTCTGGGTCCCAAATTTTTGTAGACACCAAATTGCATCTAACAACAGTTTACTCATTGTCATAGTTTCCCAAATTGAGAGCTTGGGTTGGCGGATGATTGGTCTCATTCCTTCTTCTTCTTTTTTTCAATCTTTTAGGAAAGCTATTTTCATTTTTTTTTTCTCCTTGGGAATTCAGTCCTCAAATGCAAACAGTGAGTTCGTATCGTGTCTGGATGAAAACAGAGTTGGATGTGAAGAAAGTAGAAGCGATTAGAGGGTAACTGAAGAAAGTGATCTTCCTTGAAGTTCTATTTTTTTGTCGGTATCTTCCTTGAAGTGCAAACAAGGTTTTATGATGTTAATCATAATTAAGAGAACATAATTATAAGAGTTAACCTGATAGAACAACTCTGAAAACAACCGCGCTAATTACATTGTCTAGCTAGAGTAAATCACAGTGGTCTTTGCATATATAAGATTATTTTAGACAATATTATTCAAATATGCATAGCAGCTAGCAATTAAAAAAATCATATTAATCATACAAACCGTTGTGTTGTTATATATGCTCAGCACAATAGCAAAATTTTTCTGTCTCTAACGAAATAAAAAATTCGATCACACAATGGTATGTGACATTTGACTTTACTTGGTACACCTAAATGACAGTGAGTGGAGTTAACTTGACTCTATTCTCTAATAAATTTTAATCTGATAAAAATACGCAACAACAATATTCTATTTCCTTTTTTGTTCTTTGACACAAATAGAAGAATTAGGGACAAGGCTAAGGGTATTTCGTGGGCATACAAAATTTGGGCAAAGATGACAAGTGTAACTACGGGCAAAAGTTGTGAATAAGTTTTGGGAACTATAGGATCTTTTTGTAGCGGTCAAGTGGTGTTTGGGCTAATTTTTGCACACTTCAAATGGTCCACCTTTTCGGGTAATCTTAAGAGTGCATTCTTCCCATATTGGCCTAATATATTCGGGATATTTTGTGGAGTGCTTCCAACAAATCTAAAATATAGGACTATGAGAAGAGGAGAAAACTCCTTTATTATCTAACAAATAGCTTGTTGGTATAGGATATATCACTTGGGGGAATTCTAGGATGTATGATTTTGTTGGGACCCACAAAATTCACTCCACTCAAATATTCTTCTATGACAGGCCCTCCCAAACAAATTGTTTTTATTTTTACTACATTTTCCTATTCCTATTCTTCACGCCAAAAGTTGGCATATAAAAGTGTAAATTTACTATGTTAAATGCTATTAAATGATAAGCCCATGCCTTCATCTATGTTAACCTTACTCACGCGAGGGGCTTGCCCCCAGTCCCATGCCCAATTCCTGCATCCTCTCAGCGTTTTCTTTCGTGTTATATTGAGATGAAGTAACAGTCAAAGAAAATAATACTTAGGCTTTAGGCACTTCACCCGTAATGGAGGAAACGAATGTATATGGGTTCATTGTTCTCATTTTTCCAGAAATCTTTACATGCTTGATAGGAGAGAGAGGGACAAAACATGAGATGGTATATTGATAAAATGGAAGCGTACCTACAGTTTTGGCTGCACTCGAAAGTGACCTTAAAAGGTATTGAAGCGCTACAATCAAATTGTAAAGAAAACCCAATCATTGGATATGAAATCATTGTAAAGAAAACCCAAACATTGGATATGAAATCATTGTAAGACCTTGTAATTCATTCATTACATTGTTCAAAATCAATTAAGTTATCCAGTACTTATGCACTTGGTTGAAACATATGTGGTTCCCGAGGGATAGCTCATCCATAATGTAGTTCACTTTCAAGCCATTATTCAAGTAAAACTAGGTCAAGGAATTAGAATATATCCTACAAAGAAACAATCATTTCCAGTTTCTTTTGCTAGTACGGAGGGAATCAATTTAAGAAAATTGACTAAAATTTCAAAATCATGGCAGATGCGAAGATAATGCCCAAACAGCAAAAATGCATACCCACCCGGATCCGAATTTTTGTCTGTTAGTTTGTAGTTGTACCTCAAGTTCACCGGTATACCTTCAGTTCAGAAACAAAAGAGAAGGCGATGAGCCAGGCATGATCATCTTGAAGGGAATCAGTAAAATGAAGGGATGCGAGTGCAGAAAGTACTGACATTTGTATATCAATGCTTCCAAAACACTAAGCCTGGTTCCACTATGAAAGTGAGATTCCATCGTCGCCAACACGGACAGTATAAATCGTCCGGGACGCTTTGTGCTCTTCTTAGTAAGTAAGTGAGGGTACCGCCCAACTAGATAAAGGGTGATATCTATCCGAATTGACCGGCAGTGTTGATTAGGAAAATAAGCTAAGTCTAGAGTGAAGGAAAAAACAGATGGAATTGAGATAAAGAGCGATGGTGATCAAACCATGATGACCAGCGTAGGTGAGATCTATGAAGGTCTCAATCGCAGAGGGATTGCTGAAGGGATGACTTGGCTCATCGTACGTCGTACTTTTCGCCAGAACCAAGCAATCTCCTTATGCATAGAAGCTTCCTTAGCAGATATTCCCAAAGGAACACGTCCTTCCTTATCTCGAAGTTGCGTCAACCTAGGATTACTTCTAACTAATGCCTTGACCATCCTTATCCTTCCACCTAGGACAGCATTGTGCAGGGCTGTGCGGTCATCACAATCAACCATTTCAAGCGCTTCCGGATATGGAGACAAGAGCTCGACTGTGTTCACCAAAAATTCGTCATGTCCACTCAAAGCGGCTATGTGAAGCAATGTTTCGATCTCGCTTGTTATTTTGGCTGTCTTCGAAGCAAAGCATCTTGTTCGAAAAATCTTGTAGCGAATTCCCAATCACACCGAATGCAGCTTGCAACAATGGTCGGTAATAGGGTTCATCCACTACGATTTCCGAAATTTCTGCTATGGATGAGTACTTTTCAGGCCATTTGACTTAATACTTTTTCCTTACAGACATTGACAACTGTCCTAGAAAAGAACAATTTCATGAAGATCTGCCCCCAATATTAATTTCACAATGGAATAACCCTTTTGAGGGATAACGCACCTGGAGCACCTCTGGATTGGGAAGGATCTGATGGAAGGCTTAAACGAAAATCTTCAATAAATGTAAGAGAAAGAGTGAGCGCAATGTCCTTCTCAAACTGACTTTCTTTTTCCTTTTTCTTTTCGTAGCCAAGGTCAGGGTTATGTTTGTTCGATGATAAAGCAAAGAAATAGAATTATGAAGAAAATACAAGTTCCGGAATATTTTAAGACCATATCGCCTATACCCTCTTGTTTCTCGCTTGGAACTTGAACAGATACCTGGTGTTGGTTGCGTCGCCATTGGATTGCTCTCCTGGTTAGAGTTTTTCGACAACGAAGTGAACGGAGTATGCAAAAAACGGGTAAGATATTTAGTTATCGAAGAGTACTAGTCTCCCTGGGGGGAGCTCTGTCCTTATATACAATTACCTTCCTTAAATTAAAGGCGACCCTTTACAATTACAACAAGCAAGCATATCTTTTTTTTTTTTTTTTTTTCACTTTATAGCAGTTGGATTCCTTGAGTGTAGAATAGTTTATTCTTGGGAATATAGGCTAGTCCTATTCTAGTGAGCTCCACCTGCGTCACGCATGGATTCCTCTTCACAGGCCAACAGGTCCGAAGGGTCCACTCTCTGGCATCAGGGAGCTCTCATGATTCTTCTCCGTCACCTCACCATTCCGCTGAGCTCCCTCACTGTAACACCATCTGAGCTTTCCAGAACAAGGCTCCATTTTGGGATCACTCAGTTTTTCCGTTCAAGAGCTTGCTTTTTCGTTCAAACCTTTATTCATCCATTCCTGAAGCTCCAGACGCTCGAAACACGCCTCAGTGAGTGATTGGCCTTAAATAGCCATGGTCATTCATGGTGGTGCTTCGTCATATGCTCTGTTCTGCCTTAAATAGCCTGTTTCTGTTCTGCTCTGTCGCTGCTGTGATTCGCCCTGTTGTTGCGAGTATAGAACGCCCACCTTGCCACCATCGCTGATTGCTCAAAACTGAACATTCACTGGGATGGAAAATGAGAAACAGAAGATACGGGGAAAGAAAATACAAAAAGAAAACAGGGAAGAGTGGTAGCCACGAAAACTCGTCATCGCCAGGCGTTTACGAATCCCCGCTGGAGTCTCCGTATCGCCTGACCCTGAGATGGATGGTCGTGGCTGTAGGAGTCCCAATTGAAGTAGTCTACCTTGGATACTCCTCGGCCGTTGATAAAATTGCTGTTTGCTCGTTGCCACTGTGGATTAACAGGTCAACAGGGTTGCGCTGTTCAGTCCAGCCAATACTAACGGATCGGTATTGAGAGCAGTGTCTTTCATGCCGTCTTACTTTTCAGCGGAGCTAGTCGTAACCTCTGGGAAAGATTGCTATACAAATGTCAGCGCTTCCACCGATTTTCTACTCGAATGCATTTGATGCGGACGACTCAGAAGACCATGCATGTTCACCCGCTCTTTTTTTATCCGTAGGATCATGCCAGAAAGCATTAATATATTATATAATTTCGATCCCCTTACGGTCACTCTGTTCCCAGTTTATCGCCTGAGTTGCTTACGCTAATCATACTTACGAATGAGGTACTCTTTGTTTTTTTTTTTTTTTAATTTTTTTATTTCATTCTTTTTTTGATTAGTTATATCATTTATATGAAATATTAGGGAATGTAGTGCAAGTGTAAAAAAAAAAGAATTACGCAAACAATCTTTGTCCATCCTTGATTTAAGAGTTTTAACCATTCACTCTCTTTACTAACCATCAAAACCGACGGTTGTATAAGGCCGCATGTGGAAAATTTCTTTTACTCCACCGGTGTAAGCTGTAATTACTCCATTAATTTTTTATTTTTATTTTTGAATTATTAGTTGGAATGGAAAATACTACTACATGTAAAATAGGGGTGGGTGTCGCTGGGACAAGACAGGGCAGGTTCAATTAATTTCAAGATAAAATTTTTTCAATTAAATTCTTTAAAAAGCATAATTATATGAACTCTCGAAAAAATTTGCAAGTTGAATAAATCATATGGGCAAAAAAAAAAAAGAATTTGGAATCCTTAGATCCATTACCATAAAGTTCAGTTTGGAATATTTCCACAAAAAATTGATGAGAAAAGGGTTTGAAGTAGTCAAATTATATTGAAATCAATTTTGAAAATGAGAAACATTATATTAAAAAAATAATACAATTTATGTAAAGGAACAAGGTTAATACTAGAAATCTCCACGTTTTAGATATAGGATCACCCTTTGGGCTAGTTCTTGGGGCGGGGCGGGGCGGATTCCTTCGCCTTACAGGTAGAATAGGAAATTCCGTCCCATATCCACTCAAAACTCTTTGGTAGGGCGAGTAACTTGCCATACTTAATGTGAATCAGCACACCAGTTCCATTTGTGGCATTTAATCATGACTTCAAAATTAATATGGTAATCCTTTTAATAAAGTGATCTATTTATCTATGTACATGTCATTTGTTTGTATTTGCAATGAACTTTTTTTAATACCTCCATAATATCTTGTAAACCCACTATCAACTATTCGAATGAAAAAGCTTATGTAGATAAATGGAGCTATTGTTTAATATATAAACATTCTAATATTCCCCTCAAGTGTAAGTTGGACTTTGGCCTAAGGTTAAAACATGTATATATATGGTAGCGGAGATTCTAAAAAAAATTGAACTCAAAATGTGAAATTTTGATGTCACATTAAAATTTATGGGAGCAGCTGCTTATTTCAAAAACTTAAATAAATAGATGAATATATTTAAATATTTGACAACTTATGTTCCCACATGGTAGAGATCTTTATATTGGAGTTTATGGTTTTGATCCACATCCTCTTATCTTTTATATTTTTGCAATAAAGTTAATCTTTTAATTATTTGGATATCTATATCCTATTTACAACTACCACCCCGTATTATGTTATAGAACAGCTAGAGAAAGCAAATTGATTATTAAAAATTATATTATACGGTGAAGATATTTGTGATACTTGAAATGTGATTCTCATAAATCAAAATTAGACGACAGTAATACATACACACACCATTTGGTGTTTTCTCTATGTATGTGTGTGTGTGTGTTACTCTTGTCTAATTTTGATGAATGAGTAATTTTATTTTATTTTCTCCATCAATGTTAAGTTTCCGTAATCAACAATTTTACCCTATAATTACGTAGAGGTATAATTACCTTACTAGCTTAGCTTTCAAAATGAACCTTTTTCCAATGCACAAGAAAATTAAAGTAGAAACATGCTTACATGCCTGTAATTGATGTAAAAAATTATAGGTTGTTTTAATTCTTCATTTATTAAGTTTCCTTAAACATCTATAGGAAAGTTTTATAATAAAAAAAAAAAGTTTCAAACATGCTCTTAACATTGAAGAAAATAAATGTTATTAAGATACTTATTAATACTCGTCTATTAAAGCGAGAGCGGTGTGACTAGTATAATGAGTCCAGGCATAAACGTTAGCCAACGGTCCGGTGACTCTTGGCACGTTTCTTTGGTCATAATTATCATTGAAAAGTGAAAAAGAAATCGACATAATTCTTTCTTTACATAGATTTGTCAATAAAAAATATTTACCTTATAGCATATACAAATCTCTGTGATGGCCTTCACGTCTTTATTGGTGAGATGAGTGGATACGAATAAATCATATTATTTCTTTTTCAATCTTTTGAAAAAAAAAAATTTACTACAAAAGACATTTATTTATTAATAGTTTTTCAACGCTGATATCGCTTTCTCATATCAAATGTAGCTAATTACTTACTTTAAGATGACTAGTGGGCAAGTAGCCTCATGTTCTTGTGCCACATACCATTAGGTTTAATCCTTAGTAATGAAACCAATACTTTAAGATGATTCTGTCCCTCTTTCTTCCTATAGAGTTCATTCTATCCATTGACAGTTGACACCATGATCAATTTAAGTTTTTACCAAGGTAAGTTGCTTCTTGGGCATGGGAAAGCTTTTTGGGCAACTTAATTTGCAAGCTTTTAGTCGTATAATTCTTCAGCAAAATGAGCACTTCACTTTTGTCAAGCCCAAAAGCAAAAGTAAAGAACTTCAATTTGATGACTCTATCTCTCTTTCTTACTATAGAGTTCATTCCATCCAATGATAGTTGACATCATGATCAAGTTGAGTCTCTACCAAGTTAAGTTGCTTCTTGGGCTTGGAAAGCTATTTGGGCAACTTAAATTGCAAGCCTTTAGTCGTATAATTCATCAGAAAATGAGCACCTCACTTTGTCAAGCTTGAAAGCAAAAGCAAATAACTTTAACTTGATGGCTCCATCCCTCCTTCTTACTATAGAGTTCATTCTATCCCTTGTCAAGCACAAAAAATAAAGTAAAGAACGTCAATTTGATGACTCTATCTCTCTTTCTTACTAGAGAGTTCATTTCATCCCTTGATAGTTGACACCATGATCAAGTTGAGTCTTTATCAAGTTAAGTTGCTTCTTGGGCTTGTAAAAGTTATTTGGGCTACTTAATTTGCAAGCCTTTAGTCGTATAACTCATTAGCAAAATGAGCACCTCACTTTTGTCAAGCCCAAAAGCAAAAGTGAAAAACTTCAATTTGATGACTTTGTTCCTCTTGCTTACAATAGAGTTCATTCCATCTCTTGACAATTGACACCATGATCAAGTCGACTCTTTACCATGTTAAATTGCTCCTTAGGCTTGGAAAAGCAATTCAGGCAACTTAATTTGCAAGCCCTTAGTCATATAATTCATCAACAAAACGATCCCTTGACTTTTGTCGAGCACAGAAAACAAAGTAAAGAACTTCAATTTGATAACTCTCTCTCTCTTTCTTACTACAAAGTTCATTACATCCCTTGATAGTTGACACCAAGATCAAGTTGAGTCTTTACCAAGTTAAATTCGTTCTTGGGCTTGGGAAAGCTATTTGGACAACTTCATTTGCAAGTCTTTATTTGTATCATTCATCAGCAAAATGAGCACTTCACTTTTGTCAAGCCCAAAAGAAAAGGTAAAAAATTTCAATTTGATGACTCTGTCCCTCTTTCTGAATTAATTCCATCCCTTGATAGTTGACACCATGATGAAGTCGAGTCTTTATCAAGCTAAAATGTTTCCTGGGCTTGGAAAACTATTTGGCAACTTAGGGCCTATTTGTTTGTGTTTCTTTTTTCTGTTTATGAACAGATTTTTTGTTTTTTTGTTCCCGGGAACAAAAAAAGAAATGTAAAAACGCGTTTGTTTGCGTTTTTGTTTCAAATCTGTTTTTTTGTTCCCGGAACAAGAAAAGAACAGAAACAAGAAACAAGAAAAAGTCGTTTCTTGTTTCCGGAATAATTTTTGGGAACAAATTTTCTCTCTCCACTCTTTTCTTTTCTTCTTCTTTCTTTGGCCGGTCGCCGCCTCGGCCATGGCCGGCGACCAGCCGTCGAGGGCCGGCGACGATGTCGAGGGCCGGCGACCTCGCCGCCGCGTCGCCGGCCCCGGCGAGGCCAACCTCGCCGGTGGCGGGCGAGCTCGGTCTCGCCCGATCCGGGCGAGCCCGAGCTCGCCCGGCCTCGATCCGCGCCTCGAGGCCGGGCGAGCTCGGGCTCGCCCGGCCAAGGCGAGGCCGTCGGCCCTCGTCGGCCGCTCGCCAGCCCTCGTCGGCTAGTCGCCGGCCATGGCCAAGGCCGGCGACCGGCCAAAAGAAGAAAAAAAGAAAAAAAAAAGAAAGAAAAAAATGAAAAATAAAATAAAAATATTTAAAAATTAAAAGAAATAAAAAAAGAACACAAATTTACCAAACATGTTTCTGTTCTTTTTTTATTCTAGGAACAAGTTTACCAAACGCGTTTTTTGTTCAAAAACTATTCCCGGAACAGAAATAGTTTTTTCTATTTCGTTCCTCGGAACAAAAAAAGAACAGAAACACAAATAAATGCACCCTTAATTTGTATGCCTTTAGTCGTATAATTCATCAGCAAAATGAGTACATCACTTTTGTCGAGCCCAAAAGCAATAGTTAAGAACTTCAATTTGATTTAAGGTAGAATCTTTATAAAGAGATAGCTTTCATGCAAAATATAGTTATACAATTGAAATTCTCTAAATTATTGTTTTCATCTCTAAAATTCTCAATAAAATACATTTTGTGGATATTTTGGTTGTTGTGTTTTCTAAACTTTGAACCTTAAAATTGAAAATGACCAAAATTGACCTTATTTTATACAGGACACCAAAAATATTTATATAATTTTCATTCCCGTTGAAAACTCCTACATTCAAGAAAGTAGAAGATGAAACAAAAGATAGTTTTTATTAGAACATTTTTGCAAACCAAATGCACGCTAAATATCTTGGGAGAAATTGTCCAATTAGTTTTAGAAATATTGTATGGATGCCAATTTAATTTTAAGGGAAAGGACCACAAAAAACCCTAACTTTGCCCAAAGTGACACATTTACTCTAATTTTTTTTTTTGTGATGTGAAAAACCCAAAACTTTTCAAATTGTGACACATTTACCCCATCAATGGCATTTTTGTCTTATTTTTTCTGTTTTTCCTTTTTTTTTTTCTTCTTCTTCTTCCCTCCGCCGGCGTTCGGCGAGGGCTGCCCTCGCCAGCATTGTCGGGCGAGGGCCTCCCTCGCACCCTCGCTCGACAAAAGCGAGGGCGGCCCTCGCCGGCGATGGGTGTTACACCCCGAACCTCGAGCATGTGCAGTGTCATGACCCGACTCCGAGCACATGCACATCCCTCCATGGTCGATATAAAAATTTCGCAACATCTCAGAACCCGTTGCCGACCCATTTATTTATCAAGCATGCGGAAGCGAAATCATATTCTCCCAACAACACAAATATGAGATAGCAAACATAGGATTATAGTTTTACAAACCATACGCGTATTACAAACCGCACTTACTCTTACTATAGCATTCAAATACAGAAGAGTCTAACAAAACATGGATTGTTTCAAAATGAAAAGCTCTTAGGCTAACTACGCTCTAAGCTCTTCGCCCATGGGGTTAGGTCTCTACGTACGACCCTGCCAGACTCTTCAATAGACTAGGGTGAGTAGTCACCCACTATCCGCACTCGACGGCAGACCCGTCCCTATTCAGCAGAAGCTACCAAGGCATCCGTACTCCATTGCCTGTAGACCTCTGCCTCTTGCCTGTCCACCCTCCAATTAGGGACCTGAAAATGTTAGCCCACTAAGGGGTGAGATCATATCTCAGCAAGTCAATCCCCTAAATCCATATTAGGAGAAGGGTACACTCAACATGCAGTCTAATCGCCTTTCTCACACTTTCTTAATACTAGTACTTCCTTGCACGTCAGTGTCAATCAAATCATGCATAAGATATCGAGATCATATATAGTCAGAATACATTTAACATGTACATATGTAAGGACATAAATGTCAACATAATTACACGGGCCCCCAATTACCAGACTAAACCGTTATGGCACGTCCCATGCCGCACCACACAGTTCCGTCTTTTAATTATGTCCCTCACTTTCACCCATTCATGTGTCACAAATGATTTCAATGCACAGATAACAGTCTTCCGGCATAACCGGGCATCGCCTCGTACAGTCGAGCGTGGCAACGTCTACATCTAGACGGCATTCCGATTAGGAGCATCGGTCCAGCATCCACTGCGACCGGCATCCATTGACTTGGGGCATTCCCGAAGGAGCATCGCCCGGCCCCAAAGGCTCGTGGCGGAACCTCCTGTTGTGAATGCATATAATCAATGTTACACTTCAATAATCACTTACACATAGCATTCACAGCATCAATTGGGCAATTTTACAGCAAGAATACTTCAAAACAAGCATACACTCTTACTAACCCAAATTGACAGCAAACTGTGCAATTACGCTCTCCCGAATTCGAAGTCAGAAACCCGCTCATATGAGCTTGAAAAATTCTTAAATTTGGACACCTGCTAGACAACACATTAAAAAATATTTTTCATGAGGACACCAAAATCCAGATCCCTCTGGATTCGGCCCAGAAATTCTTTCTATCCAGCACAAAAATCGGGTCCAGTTCCAGAGAGCCTAACTCAGCGAAATCAGTTCGGTTTCGGGTCGAAATCTAGTCCATTTGATTTGAAATTCGGAAATGTTAAACTAGAAGTTGTAGCGAAGAACTTTCGTGAAGAAACCGATTGGAAATTCGACCTCTAAAGGTCGATAACAGCCCTCGGAATCATAACAGGTCGCGGTTCACAGTACTGTCCAAATTTCTGCTTAAAGGATGACGTAGTTAAAATCGTCATCTTTTTAATTTCCAAAAATTCTGGGAAAAATATATGTTATTATTTAAGATGTTTAAAACATTTCTTCAGAAGTAATTTTCTTCAAAATCGCAGCACACAGTCGTCTAAAAAATTAACAAAACGCGCACGTCCAGGAAACTGTTTCAAGAACCAGCCTCTGTTCTTGGCCGAATCTTCATCCGTGGTGTTCCTCTTGCCCTCTAAACCATAACTAAGCTTTTCTATGGCTATTCTAACATTCCTAACCAACATCCATCCATGTATAACATCATCTACCTCTTTCATATACAAATGAAATCCTAAACAAGGGTACTCAGCCCCTAATCCGAATTTAGAAGACAACTTACAAGTTTGGAACTAACGGCAGTCCTCACTTGTGGCGGGACGGCAGCACAATGACAAACCTCGAGCTCTTTGATGGTGAGTTGAAGCCGGAACAGCAGCTGGAGTTGCCGTTGGGCGACCACAACAGCAGCACAGAGAGTCACGAATTTTTTTTTTTTTTTTTTTTTTTTTTTTTTTTTTTTGTAGAGAGAGGAAAACATGAAGCTTGGCTGGATGGACGTTCCTCTTAGTCGCTGGTTTGTCGTCCAAGAGGGAGCAGAAACGGGAGTTACACGTTCAAGGAAGGAGAAGGCAACAGCTTATACGTTGAAAGAGACAAGGGGAAAAAGAAAAGAAATCAAAAAGGAAAGAAGGAGGCTTCCGCACGGCAGCTGGGGAGAGAAACGCGCACAAAAGAAAAGAGACAAAGGAAAGAAAGGACAAGCTTTTTCTTCCTTCGGTTAAGAGAAAAAGAAAGGAAAGGGAAAGAAAGAGAAAGGGGGAGAGAGAGAGAGAAATAGATAGTCAAGTGGGGCCAAGAGATGGGAATTTCACGGAAGGGGGAAAGAAGAAGAGGTCGGACGTAGGGGGAAAAGGAATGGAGAAAAAGAACCAAATGAGGCCCCACTTCCATTTTTTTTTTTTCCACAAGAAGGTGGTACTTTTTCCATGGGGAGTTTCCCTACAATTTACCTATTCTTACCTTGTTCCAAGAGGTGGTGAAATGCTTCGTAGAAGTGGGCAGCCGAATTGCTAATCCCCTTAACTTTTCTTTTTCACTTTGTCTATTTCACCACTTTAATTAATAAGGACAATTTCCCATTTAAGTCCTTATAATCCTTTTTCTAAATATTCCACCTTAAAGGCCAAAAAATCATTTAAAATGTGGCATTTCCCTTATTTATTTTTTTAATTTGCCGCATTTGTATTTTTCATGAACAATTCCCGTCGTCCATAAACTTTGAAAAGGTGTAACAACATTTCTCGGGATTAATTGTGACACGAGAAAATTCTCATTTTCTAAAATCGGCATCATTTCCTCGGTTAACTTCAGTCAAATGTGACTTTAACGCAACCTAAACCATCGGGTAGTTTTCGGGAATTTTCAGTGCAACGGACTCGTGGTCGATTATTATCGAACCACATGCATCTTCAACTCATTGGCGACTCTCGGTTGTCGTGAAAATCTCTAGGTTTCAATTACAAGCACAGGGTACCAAAACAACACAAAAATCGGTTTAGTGCCGATTGATGAGAATTTTGTATTTAGATGGAATCACCCATGCCTAATTATATATCTCTATCGAATCGACCTATTTCTGGTCTCTGATAGATTTTCGATTGTGCCGGAATGATCCTTGCAGACTAACACGGTCGAGCAGTCGATTTCTGGTCAAATTCTCAAGCCTGTTGCATTAAAATCCCTTTATGACTTCCCCAACTAGTCTAGTTATCTCACGAGTGATCAGCTTAGAGAATAGCATTATAGGCACGTCGATGAAAAGCCCGATTTATTCAATTGAAAACAGAAGTAGAAAATAGACTGTCACATGTACAACCCTCCGTGGTCTATAATTTGCGACGTCCCAAGGAGTGTTGCCGACCCATTCATTATTTTGCGCATGCGGAAACGTAAAACAATCTCCATACAACATAACAGTGGGATAGAAACGTAGGATAATATTTTCACAAACCACACCTACAATACAGTAGTGCCTATATACAGACCAGTTTAACACCCCAAGGTCTAATACAAAAAAATGAAGCTGTTCGGCTACCTACGCTCTAAGCTTCCATTTACAAGACTAGGGTTTGCTACTACCCTATCATACTTCTCGACCTCTTTAGCGTGAACTGTCACCCATCATCCAACCTTGACGACAGACCCATCACTATCTAACAGAAGCTACCAAGGCATCCATACTCCACTGCCTGTAGACCTCTGTCTCTTGCCTGTCCACCCTCCAATTAGGGACCTGAAAATGTTAGCCCACTAAGGGGTGAGATCACATCTCGGCAAGTCAATCCCCTAAATCCATATTAGGAGAAGGGTACACTCAACATGCAATCTAATCACCTTTCTCACACTTTCTTAATATCAGTACTTTCCTGCATGTTAGTGTCAATCAAATCATTCATAAGATATCGAGATCATATATCATCAGAATACTTTAACATGTACATATGTAAGGACATAAATGTCAACATAATTACACGGGCCCTCAATTACCAGACTAAACTATTATGGCACGTCCCATACCGCACCACATAGTTCTGTCTCTTAATTGGGTCCCTCGCTTTCACCCATTCATGTGTCACAAATGATTTCAATGCACAGATAACAGTCTTTCGACATGACCAGGCATCGTCTCGCTCGATCAATCACATAATCACATACGAATCGCGTTACAAGCTATCTCACCTGGCCATTGCCACATGAACGCATTGTCTGGGGTAGAGGCGCAGACGCACCACCATCCCTCATCCTAGCCCAATATTGTCCTCTTTGGGCCCCGCACTGGCGCGGAGGAACCGCCATCCCAGTTGGGTCACCCCTCAAGGCTTTGTTCTCAGCACAACAAAAGCATGTGTGAAATGCGTTATCGGTTCATGCGTGCATGTCATAGATAGTGTGCTCAACTTATACATGACCAGAACCAAAGATGCCATGATTCTCACAAATGAATGCTTAGGAATGTACATATTAATACAATCATACGGGCCCTCAATTAGTAGACTAAACTGTGATGGTATGTCCCATACCGCACCATACAGTTCCGTCTCTTAATTAGGTCCCTCAACCTTCGATCATTCATGCGTTTCACAATTTCCATTCATTGGTTATGGCCAACCCCACAGATAACAGTCTTCCGGCATAACCGGGCATCGCCTCGCACCGTCGAGCGTGGCAACGTCTACATTTAGACGGCATTCCATTTAGGAGCATCGGTCTAGCATTCCCTGCGACCGGCATCCGTTGACGTGGGGCATTCCCGAAGGAGCATCGGCCCAGCATCCACTGCGACCGGCATCCGTTGACTTGGGGCATTCCCGAAGGAGCATTGTCCGACCCCAAAGGCTCGTGAAGGCATCTCATATCATTTATGCATTCATTCAATTTCGGCCCAGGACACCGTGCATTGCACTCAAATACCTCAATTAAAATGGTGATCCCGGCCAATTTGCTTCATATTAGAAATGCATGGTAAAATAATCGTGTGTGGGGACACGGTCAGATCGAACCAAAAAATTTGTGTCATCTCTTTTAAAATCCCACAGTTTGGTATAGTATTTAAAAACACTTTCGGCGTCCAAAACCTGACACCCGGTATTTTCTAATTAAATACCAACAGTTTCCAATCACCACACAATTGCACAAAACATCACCCAATTCATGCGGATGCCCATGCCTTTACACATCCATTCACTTCATAAAATCAATACACATGAAATTACACCACTTTTCATTCTCGGGTGAACAGTGCGCGTGAACAGTAAATTGTGAACAGTGCCGCGTGAACAGTGAAATTCCAGAATTCAATAACTAATAAATTAAATCTACAAGTCATTAAAAGCACTAATTAAAGAAAGCAAAGCATCAAGAACCATCATTAAACTAAGATCGGTCGTAATTGGCAGAAACTGGGCCTTCGCGCGTCTCCAAATTTAAATCCAGAAAACTAACCAATCGAGCTTGGAAAATTCCCAAATTTGAATATGTGACAAAGGACACGTAAAAAAACATTTTTAATGAAGACACTGAGATCCAGATCCTTCTGGATTCGGCGTAGTAATTCTCTCTATCCAGCACAAAAATCGGGTCCAGTTCCAGAGAGCCTAACTCATAAAAATCAGTTCGGTTTTGGGTCGAAATCTGGTCTGTTTTATTTGAAATTCGAGTATGTTAAACTAGAAGTTGTAAGGAACAACTTTTGTGAAGAAACTGATTAGAAATTCGACCTCTAAAGGTCAGTAACAGCCCTCGGAATCATAACAGGTCACGGTTTACAGAACTGTCCGAGTTACTGTTTCAAGGATGACGTCATGAAAATCGTCATCTTTTTAAATTCTAAAAAATTCTGAGAAAAATATATGTTATTATTTAGGATGTCTAAAACATTTATTCAGAAGGAAATTTCTTCAAAATCGCAACACACAGTCGTCTACAAAATTAGAAAAACTCCCACGTCCTGGAAACTGTTTCAGAAATCAGCTTCTGTTCTTGTCCGAAACTTCACCCACGGTGGTTGTCTTGCTCTCTAAACCTCATCTAAGCTTTTCTATGTCTATCCTAACATCCTTAACTAACATCCATCCATATATAACGTCATCTACATCTTTCATCTACATAGAAATCCCTAATTCATGTACTCAGCCCCTAATCTAGAGTTAGGAGACAACTTACTCAATTTGTTTATTGAAGAACTCCCAGCAATGGCGACGAGGTCACAACTCCAGGAGATGCCGGGACACCTCAGTATGGCCCTACACAGGCCGGCAAGGCTCTCGGCCTACTGCTGAGAAGTCGGTTCCTCAGCCAAGTCGGACCGGTTGCTGCACCAGATTTGGCAGAACCGAAACAGAGGACTGCTCTGTTTTCTTGGCTGCTGTTTTGGAAGCAAAGCAGAAAAGAAACTAAAGAGAAAAAGAGAAGAAAGAAGAGGGGAGGGGGTTGTCGTGAGGAGGAAGGGGATAGGGGAGAGAGAACAATAAAGTAAAGGGGAAGTTGCAGGGAAATTGCAGCAGAAGAGTTGGTGTAGGTGAGGGGGTGGAAAAGTGGGAGAGAGAAGAAAGAGAGAAGAAGAAGTTATCGTAAGTGAGGGGGGGGGGTGGAAATTTCGTAGAAAGGAGGGGGAAAGCGTGAAGGAGGTGTTAAAATGAATGCGTATACTCGCTGTTACAACTCTAAATTCTTCAGTCATAACACTAGGGGCTCACCAAAATAGAACGGAAAAAAAATGATAGAGGAAATCTGTACAGTAACTGCTTGGCATGAATGAACAGCACATCAATGACACAATTGAACAATTCCACATACCAGGACATATGAACAGCAAGCATGCACAGAATAGACATAATCTGTAGCATAACACATTGGTACGAACACAACAAGGTGACCACATCATCAACTCAACGGATATGAAGATGAACCAATCAGTAACACTGTCCACCCAAAATGAATGTGTATGTGATGACTAGAGCAGCAGCTCAATGCTCTTGCAGCATGCACCCAAGATTCAAGATATTAGCATTCGTTCAATACGCTTGCAATCTCAACATGTACAGAGAACAAACCCAGCAATATTTTTTCATAATATGTTTGCAGTTGAGCACAATAAGCATAGATCAACACATTGTGAAGCACAAGAAATAAATGTGCATGGATCGATTCATTTTCGTTCAAGACGCCCTCGGTCTAAGTTCTGGAATACTTAGATATCAGATTTATCTCATGTACGCACTTGATATGCATCTAATCCGAGAATTTCAATAACAAATCCTAAAATGGATAGCAACTAACTTCTGAAAAGAAAGGAAAATAAATACAAGTCAAGTCTATACAACAAAACTAATGCATCCATCAAGCAAAGGGAAGCTCTCAATCAGAATCTGAATCGAAACACACACCAATCTAGTTAAGGAATTTTATCAAACAGGTGGTAGATATTTCTGTCAAAGGATCTAGATGCAGAAATAATGAAGAGATATTATCTCCAAGAGGCAATGCAGCATGCTCAAGGTCATCAGGAAAGCCTAAAACGCGACCGGATTTCACGCTGGTGGAATTGAGTACTCGGTCTTTACCTTCAGCAGAAACAGAGTATGTGGATTTAGCTTGACGAAGAGTAATAGCTGATCGCGATTGGTTATCAAATCAGAGGAGTGGAGCTTCAGGAGCTGTAGCACCAAACACTGGAACGGACTAAAGGAGGGAGAAGGAGAATCAAGCACTTTGATGGAGTTAGCCCGAAAACGCAAGCGAAGAGAGCACTTCCTGTGGCTACGAAGCTGGTGGTGTTGAGGAAGTGGCCTGCAATGACAATCGGTGACAGAGAGAGGGGTAAGGATGCATAGAGGAAATCCAGAGAGAATCACAACTGAACATGAGAATTCCTTCCCTATACTCTCTGCTTTATTCTCTGAGGTTCAAATGCGAAGAGACTATGGTGGTCGGCGATCAGAGACGAGCGGCGGCTACCGGTGGAGTGGAGGTGGCCGAGTATGAAGAGGGAAGCTGCTGGACAATGATGACGCGAGAGAGAATTCGCTGAGCTCTGTGTATGTGCATCCTCTCTGTTCTATTCTGCCCCGCCGAATGCATACGTATAAGATACGAATTTGAGGAAGCGAGGCTGCAGTGAGATGGGCCCAGTGTTTATTTAATATATTTTATTATTTTCATATACTTCTTGTTTTTACATAAAAAAAAAATGCATGTTTGATTTGCCGACAAAATTCAGGCATCAACAAAAGGACTTCTATTTGTGTTTTTCTCGAAAGGAAAATTTATGAGAACTATTTTTGTATTAACAGGAGAAGAGATTCATTCAATTAGAGATAGAGAGAAGTATCGTGGGTGACAAGTAATGTTATGTACTTACGTTTGTTGGTGGTGTGGTGCTCCATTGTAGTTAAGTAAACTTGCAAGATAGAACTCATAAATATTCCCGTATGGATTGAACCTTATTTGCCACTTTCAAGATAAGTTGTGAATATGTTCAATAGATATTTAGTCTATCATCTACAGATACAGATTGGTCGCAACCATTAATTTCAATATGGCTCCCGGCGCGGTCATCCCAATGCACGTACCCAGGCGGCTCGGAGGTCCTCCTCATCCTCTGAGGGTCGATCTTGCCGGGTTCATCTCGTCTTTGACAAACACCATCTACTTAAAGAACCTCAGCAAAGGGGAAAGCATGATTTTCCCTCGGGGGCTATTGCCCTTCCAATTGAATGCTGGTAAAGATCCAGCACTTGCCATACTAAGCGTCAGCAGTCCGAACCCTGGGCTTTGCTCTGTTCGCTAATAATTTTCCTTCTGAGGTGGTGGAGGCCACCACTTTCCTTGATGATGCCCAGGTTAAGAAGCTAAAGGGGGTTCTTGGCGGCACCGGCTAAGTAGCTAATTTCATTTTCGTCAAGAATCCATCAATTAACAATCACAACATTTTCAACCACTCCTCAGGGTGGCGTCGCTGGAGCGAGCGCTCTTCCACTCGCAAAAGGTCGAGCGTTCGAATCCCAAGCGTTGCTGGAGGCCTTGCCTGGGGGCATGTGGTGGTGGTTTCCATGTGTCCTCCCCAGGGTTTGTCCACGGTGTATGGGGTTCCCTGAGTCACCAAAAAAAAAAAACAATCACCACATTTTCAAGCCTCTTCATTTTTTTTTAAAACATTATTTTATTTTATTTTTGGGTGAAGTATGAATATGACAGCAAAATGCTACATCGTAAATTGCATAGGCAAGATGATTTATAGATATTTACTTTGGAAGTAATCCCACCATAGTCTGACTATCTACAAATAGCATTTCTCCTTTCTGCAGGCCCATTGTGATAATTAAAATTTTCGGAAGTTCAAATCATCGAAATACAAGCATTGAGACGCTCAGTATAGTTGGAAGCAAAATCCTCCAAGATTTATGGCCAAGAAGAGAACGTTTTACATGGCAAGTGTTTATAATGCATGATAATTAAAAATAAATTGGGAAAATAATACGAACCTCCTACGACTTTGTAGTTTGTACCTATGAGCGCGTGCACAAGGGTAAGAGTGGCAAACGAGGGCCGGCGAGGCGTCATGATGATGGTGCCATCGCCCAACCATCGGAGTATGGCCCGGCATCCCTCATCAAGCGAAGGCACAATAGAGAGAGGCAAGCAAGGATCTAACTCGCAACCATCGTGGCCGCCTGCAGGGCGCCTTCGTTTGGCACTACACATTCCTCACTCTCTGTGCAACGACGCTATTGAGTGCGTGATGTTGTGAGCCAGACAAGGGTCCAGCCACCCTCAGCAATGGCACAGGGCGGCAACGTGACATATGGTGATAATTTGACTATCATTCTTTTAATATAAAAGCCAACATGAACATGAAAATCATATAATTTAAAAATCCATTCGATAATGAGAGTTCAAGGACAATATCAAGTGATCGGTAATAAAAAATAAGAAAAATCCAGAGGCCGTGGTTGGTGACGATTTGCCCACGATGGACGGGAGAAAATAGAGAGATCAAGGAAGAAAGAGAGAGGGCCTGTGCTTAGGGGTGAGCAGCGGTCTAGGGTCGACCTTGAACCAACCCTGGACCGGCCCAACCCTGTCGGTCCTGGTCCGGTTCCCAAGGGGACTGGGTCGGTCCTTGGTCCTGAAATTCCGGGTGACCGACACTGTGCGGGTTGGTCCTCGGTCCTAAGAATTTTGGGTCGGTCCAACCTTGGACCAACCCTGTATATATATTATATTACATTATATTATTTATAATTCTTTTATATATTCAAACCTAAGTAAAATCTAAGAGTTATGGTGAGATGTTCTATCAATAGCACTAATAGTAATTTCAATTTAAAACTTTTGTTGAGTATAAATTATGTGTCGTTTGTTTTGTTTTCAGGTGTTTAGAAGTTCAAGTGAATTAACAAGATGTGAAGTTATATATTCATGGTTTATATTAAGTATTTTGAACTTTTTATGGTTTAATTGTATTTTACTAATGAATTTCAGCTGCACTTTGCTTTTCAATTTGTGTCAAATGGTAGAACTTTTGAAAAGTAGAGTAGTATGCAGATTCTTTACGGTGATTTGCTAGTCAAGTGGTGTGAAGCTTATTTTTGGTTGAGTAGACTCTACATGATCAAATGCAGAAAACGCTTTTGCATATGGTGTTATGAATATTAAAGATAAATGATTACAAGAACTTTCCATCTTGTCCCATATCTCGATGAGCGGTTAGCAGGTACGAAATTTCTATTATTGTGTCATCTTAAATTTGCCGAATATGTATTGATATTTATAGTTTAGTTGCACAATGCCGCATTGTTGATGTATGTGTAATTTGAATTGTAGGTTTGCTTTTTTAGGGAGTATAAAAAACAAGACAAAAAAAATTATCGATTGGTCCCGGGTTGGCCCTGGAACCGGACCGAACTCATTGGGTCGGTCCGGTCCTTGGTCCCAGACTCAATAGGGTCGGTCCTCGGTCCTAAAAATTGAGAACCGACACTGTACGGGTTGGTCCTAGGGTTAGGGGGTGGCTCGGACCAACCCGGACCATGCTCACCCCTACCTGTGCTAGTTTCGGTTCTCTCTTTTTTTCTTTTTTTTTTTTTTTTTTGTTTGTTTGCTGTATGCCGATTAGGATAACATCTCCCACTCAAAATCAATTTGCAAAATATGGGTTCGAAAATTAGTTAAGTTTGAATTTCTAAGTGGTAGACGTTGATCCAAATTGACTTTTAGCTATTAAAGATAATTAGCTTAGACGGGCAAGGCCTTCTCTAACATTCCTATAAAAATTCTCCTTGTTGGGTAACATCAATATCTCACTATTTTGGTAATGCACCATCTCTACATTTTAAAGTAAATCCGATACCATTCACAATTTTTACATGAAATTTCCAAAAATAGCCACAACTGAAAATTATTGAACAATAACATTGTACTTTAAACAATGGGTAAAATGGTAATTGACAAAGATCCACATAAAAATTATGTTATCACAAAAATCTCTACCGTAGATTAAAACTTAAATTCAACCTTTGCCATCCTCGGACAATTTAAATATTGATTCGTTTAGTAAGCCCTATAGCTCTTCTTCTTCCTTTATTAAACCTTTTTCCTTTCTTCTATCTTAATGGTTCCGTTAATGAACATCCTCACAAATTCTATGTGGCTGCTTACATGGACAGCAGGAGGCGACGGATTGTGGCGTGGGCTAAAGTGAAAGCGAAATGACGCCGTTCCGGGCGAAACGATGCCGTTTTGGTCGCCAAATTATCTGACGCGGCCGAAGTAACAAGAACGACGCCATTTGCTTTGGGTCTCTCTCGGTTCCTCCACAGGAATCGATCTGGGCTTTAGGGTTTATGCTGATCGATTCTGTCTCTCCAGGAAGCTCGATGCGTTGCTGAAGCTCGATTTGGTCAGAGCTCATTTGTCGGATGAAGGTGATTTGGGGCGGCGATGGCCGGTGTTTTGGCCAAGAGGCTCTGTTTTTAGATCCTCTATTTTCGCCGTTCAAGAACTTGCTCTTCTCATTCAAACCTTTATTCATCCATTCCTGAAGTTCCACAAGCTCATCCCACGCCTCAGAGACTGCCATGGAAGCGCTGGTTTCGCCTATAACTTCCCTTGCAGAGACGGATTGACAGCTCCCTGTTTGGCGTTTTTCCTTGATTTGAGTCTTTGGGCGGCGACTCACTTCATGGTGGCGCGGTATCGCTCTGCTATGTTTACTCTGTTTCTGCGTCGCTGCTGTGGTTCGCCCTGTTGTTGCGAGTATAAAACGCCCAACTTGCCAGCATCGCTTATTGCTTAACATTCGCTGGGATGGAAAGCTAAAAGATAACACATAAAGAAAACAGGGAGAGTGGTAGCCATGAAAATTCGTCATCACATGGCGTTTACGAAACCCCGCCAGGGTCTCCATATCGATTGTGTCTGAGATGGGTGTTCGTGGCTGTAGGAGTGCCAATCGAAGTATTCTACCTTGAACATTCTTCGGCCGTTGATAACTTCGCAGTTTGTTCGTTGCCACTGTGGATTACCAGGACAACAGAATTGCGCTATTCAGTCAAGCCAAATTGTGTCTTGTTATTTTGGAGCCTCCATGGCGTGTGGCCGACATTAACTCACTTCAATGCCATCAGGCCGTTTCTGTTCTGATTAATTTTCAAAGTCAATCACATGTCTGGATTTTCATCTTACTATGCTTTCCCTGTCCCGGTTAGCCAAAATTGAAGAGAACGCCATACATCACAGATGATGAAATGACCAACATTTCACTGCCGCTACCGGCAAAATCACAGGCTCGGTTTCTGTGCAAGTCAAAATCCCGGAACACTAAGCTCCCTGACCCGTCCTTCTTCTGGTCCTATCGAAACCTAGAGAATGTGTGATTTCACCTTGATGGGTTTTTTTTTTCTGTGTTGATGGGCCTAAGTAGGCCCGTCTGCCCATGTTGAGCTTAAAAACCCAGCCCGTAAGTTAAGGGCCCATGGAGGAAGGGTTGAGATATGAAAGGGTACGTTGAGGGGTTACGTCTTTTGGAAGAGGCGTCTCAAGAGAAAGAATGTATTCTCAAGAGGTACGTTTAGAAGACGCTCTCTCCCCAAAAAAAAGAAAAAAAACAAAAACAAAAACAAAAGAACAGTACGCTCTCAAAAGAATTTTCTCCCCCTAAAAGCAACAAGACGCTCCTCGGTAGAACGGGATCAAAATTCTTCCTCAATCTTTAACATTGGTGTTTAATCTGTGAAAGACAATTTACGTTCGACTCCGTAATGTACTTTTTGATCGGTGATACATGTGCTTCCTAGGCTCGTCTTCCGCATTTATTTTAGGGGTTCGATTGAATATCAGATCGGTTTTAGGGAATCCTTTTTTCCAAACATTGGTATCAAAGCAGCAGTTCATGTTTCCTGATCCCCTTTTCATGCTAATAAAAAAAATTTTTGATTGAATTTCGTGAAAAGCCACCGTCGATCGATCGGGGATGAAAAAATCCCGACACCGCGCATTGTTCACCCCCGTTTACGATTTTCTATAAATCGAAGTTCGTTTTTGATAGCATAAGGTCGAAGCTCTCCTCGATATAAGAAAACCGAGTGGCAGATCGCCGCCGGAGGCCGCCGGACGCGCCGCCACACGTGGCCAGAAGGAACCGACATCGTCGGCGCATGCAACGTTCAGTCCCCAGGCGCGTGCGATGCACGTGCGCGATCGCTGGCGCGTGCGAGTGCGCGGCACACGCGTGGCACGTGCCGGGTCGATCGGGTCTCGATCGGTCCGACCTCAACACGACCCGACCGACCTCGACTCGTCTGACCGTTGACTTTGACCGTTGATCGTTGACCTAAAAAAAAAGGAGAGAAAAAAATGTGTTTCTTTTTCCAATTAAGTCTATGTGGATTATATGTAATCCCTTTTTGTTCTGCATTTGTTGCAGGAATAATACCTCCTCGTCGGGTGCGCACAACTATACGCGCAACTACAGATAAACAAAAAAAAAAAAGGCTTTCAAGGTTGATAGCTAAGTTGACTGATTATCGATGGGAGAGTGGCGACTTAATTGATCATGTTCTCGAGGTCAACAAGAAAATTCAAGAGATCATATGGAAGGGTTATCACATGCCACATTTTGAGATTGTGCGATTCTTCATGAACACTCTTCCACCGATATGGCAAGGAGTGTTGAATCGCCTATGGGAGGTCAACAGAGCTACTAAGTATAGGAGACTTGTAATGGCTTTTATAGATGAACATTACCGGATTGAAGCCACAAAGATGGCGACCCTAGGAATGACTTCGATCCGGCGGGGGATGAATGTGCAAAGGAGAAATCCTAAGGGATATCCGTCTGTTTCTCCGTGGCTGCCGAGAATGTTTGAGGAATTTACAAAAGAAAAGCTCAAGAAATTGAGCAAAAAAGAACCTTTCCCAGTTCATATGTTGTCTTCGCGTTAGATGTTTCGAGTGGTCTTTATTTAGTATGCTTTATGGATATCTTATATGATTTTTTTTTTTTTACCAAGTTGATGTCGATGTGGCAACTGATATGTTAGTTAGATTATGTGAAAATATTATTATTCTATCATTATTTTAATGTTGAATATCATTTGCTTATATTATTATTAACTGTTGTGGGTAGTTCATAGAAGTTTTTGTAGCTTCAAAGAATTTATTTTGCATAGAAGATTATATTAATAATAATTCCGAGTTTGGATTTTTGGATGATGATTGGAAACATAGTGACCTTTTGATTATGAAAACTTACTTAAAATTATTCATTAATATTATGGGTTTGTGCAAAATGGATGCATAAATGATAGGAATTAATAATTTGTGCATATGTGTCTGATATGTTTAGATCGATGGCTTTAGCCACAAAGAGCATAGTCGCTGAATTGAACAAAGGTGAGAAGCTTAACGGTGATAACTATGAAATATGGCATATGAAAATCCAATATGTGCAGGAAGAGCAACTTAACCTGACTATGGAAGAACCTAAACATGGAAACACTGCACAACATAAGAGAGATAATGATGCATTTGCTACATGTAAGAGAAAAAACTCCCTCGCTCGCATTACGTTGCTGAGTAGCATGGAGAATGATGTCATGCAAGAGTTCAAACGTTTTAAGAATGCCAAGGAAATGTGGGAAGCATTGGCAGCAAGATTTGGTCATATTTTGGTGACCAGACTGAGGTAGCTCACTATTAAGTTTGACTCTTACAAGAAACCTCATGGTCAGACCATGAAACAACATCTAAGAAAGATGCCAAACATGATTAATGAGCTGAAAGATGCTGGCGATGTCCTGACTGACGAGCAGCAAGTGCAAGTAGTGATTCGTTCCTTGCCTCAGAGTTGGGAGCATATGAAGGAGCACCTAACCCATAATGAGAATCTCAAAACCTTTGAGGATGCAGTGCGCCATCTTGAGCTAGAAGAAGACCGCCTCTTGGCGGCTAAGCCGGAAACTGAAATTTATCATGCTGGTTCCAACTCACATGGAGCTTCGAGCTCCACGCGCAAATGTCTTGACTGGTTCAATAGGTCAAGAGGCAAGGGAGCAGGTGCTTCAGGGAAGAAATCAAAAGTTGAGCAACATGAAAGAGGAAAGCGTCCTCGAATGAAGAAGCTGTCAAGGGTGAAGTGTTACAATTGTGACAAGAATGGTCACTATGCTCGTGACTGTCGCGAGCCAAAGAAGGTATACACCCCTTGTACTTTTGAGAACTTTGCTCATGTATCAAGTTCTATATTCTTAACTGAGTCTAATCCTTTGTGGACTGTAGAATCGGGAGCAACAGACCATGTAGCGAATGATAGAAAATCCTTCGTGGAATTCCGACGAGTATCAATTGGAACTAAATGGATCTATGTAGGAAATAACTCTAGAGCCGAAGTAAAAGGGATTGGCACCTGTCAATTGAACATGCGTGATGGACGCACTTTGTTCTCACATGATGTATTATATGCTCCGGATATTCGTCGGAATTTAGTGTCTGTTTTAGTGTTGGTTAAGCTTGGTTTTAATATGAACTTCCATAATAATGGTGTGGATTTGTATTTGGATACAAACTACTATGGTTATGGTTATTTTCTAGATAGTTTTATTGTATTATGTTGACTATAGTAATGTCAATGTTTGTTATTCGCTTTTCGTGTCTCCTAATTTATATGATAATGATGTGAATGTGTGGCATGCTAGAGTTGGCCATATTGGCTAACAACGTATGAATAGGCTAGCCAAAGAGGGCTTGTTGGGCAACATTGAAAAAGTCAATTTGCCCATATGTGAGCATTGCCTAGTAGGGAAAACGACAAGGAAACCATTTTGAAAAGATAAAAGAGCTGAATTTCCTTTGCATTTAATTCATTCTGACGTATGTGGTCCAATGAATGTAAGAGGAAGGCATGGGGTTGTTTATTTCATCACATTTATAGATGATTATACTCGATTCGAATATGTCTATTTGATTTCTCGTAAATCCGAAACATTGAATTGTATCAAAAGATTTATGAACTTGGTAGAAAATCAATTTGATAAGAAAATAAAAGTATTGAGATCCGATCGAGGTTGTGAATATTTATCTGATTAGTTCAGAAATTTATGTGATGAAAAAGGAATAGAAAGACAGTTGTCTATTCCATATACTCCTCAACAAAATGGTGTTGCGGAGAGAATGAACAGAACCCTACTGGAAATGGTTAGGTCCATGATGGCGCATGCTAACTTACCTATCACTTTTTGGAGTGATGCGTTATTAACTGCTACCTATATACTTAACTAGGTGCCTTTCAAATCAGTTACTTCCACCCCATATGAGTTATGGACAGGTAGAAAACCAGACTTAAGTTTTCTTAAACCATGGGGTTGTGCTGTCTATACTCATGAGCCCTATCACAAGTTTGGAAAATTAGGTCTTAAGGGAAAGAAGAGTATTTTCATAAGATACTCAGAACACTCAAAAGGGTATGTGTTTATAGGTGAGCAGGAAAGTGGAAGTATAACTGAATTCGAATCACGGGATGTCACATTCTTAGAGAATGAATTTCCTAAGAATGGCGAAATAGGTGAGGATTACTCCTTATTTGAAACCTTGGATCTAGATAATGAACATAGTGGAGTTCGTCCAAGTGGGAGTAACATAAGAAGTGATGAATTTAATTCAACTCACTCTCAATTACGACCACATGATGAGATGATATCGTCATTATCTAATTCGAGTGGGAGCATGATGGGGAATGATGTGCAAAGTGTACAATCTCCCGTACGGCGAACAAGTCGCAAAAGTATTCCCCGTCGACATTTTGACATTGAAGGGGAAACTTTTATGGTTGCTCCACAAGAAGAAGATGGGCTAAGAAATGTACATGAGGCTCTAAATTGCCCTAATAAGGAAAAATGGATGCACGCAATGGAAGAGGAAATGGAGTCAATGAAGTCAAATCATGTTTGGGAACTGGTTGATCTTCCAAAAAGACGCAAAGCCATTGGGAACAATTGGATTCTCAAAATAAAGCGTAAAACTGATGACTCAATAGAAAGACATAAAGCTCATCTTGTGGCGAATGGGTATAATCAACAGGGTTGAATTGATTATGAGGAAACATTTTTTCCTGTAGTGAGATTTACCTTGATTCGCATTATTCTGGCAATAATAGCTAGTATAGATCTTGAGTTACATCAAATGGATGTAAAGACTGCTTTTCTCAACGGAGAATTAGAGGAAGAAATATATATGGAACAACCTGCTGGTTTCATTATGGAAGGCCAAGAAGAAAAGGTATGTCGACTTTTGAGATCGATATATGGCCTTAAGCAGTCATCGAGACAATGGTATATAAATTTTCATAATGCCATAATGGTATATGATTTTACAATGATTGATGAGAATCATTATGTATATATCAAAAAATCTAAAGATCAATTTGTGATCATATCATTATATGTTGATGATATACTAATTGCCGGAAGCAATATGGAGTTTGTTAATACTGTCAAGAGTTGGTTATCTTCCAACTTTGAGATGAAAGATATGGGTAAGGCTGCATACATTCTTGGAGTTAAGATTTCAAGAGATCGTTCGAAGAGGTCATTATCTCTTTTGCAAGAAACATACATAAATAAGGTTCTTGAACGATTTCGTATGCAAGATTGTAAACCCATAGATACTCTTATTACAAAAGGTGAAGGATTGAGCCATAGAATGTGTCCAAGGACTCTACAAGAGAATGAACAAATGTAACATGTTCATTATGCTAGTGTTGCTGGGAGCTTGATGTACACTATGATGTGTACAAGACCTGACACATGTTTTGCGGTTGGAATGGTGAGTAGATACCAATCCAATCCAGGTCAAGCACATTGGAAAGTCGTTAAAAGAATACTGAGGTATTTGAAGGGAACTGCTGATTATACGCTGAGTTACCAAGGAAATGATCTGCGACTTGAAGGCTATTCAAATGCTGATTGGGGAGGAGATTTAGATTAAAGGAAATCTACTTCTGGATTTGCTTTATTACTTAATAATGGCACCATATCATGGAGTAGTAAAAAAGAAACGTGTATAGTCTTGTCCACGATGGAAGCTGAGTTCGTGGTATTATCAGCATCAATACAAGAAGGCGTTTGGCTTAAGAGATTTTTGAATCATTTAAGAGTTATTGGAAATGCTGCAAACTCATTGTTGGTTAACTGTGATAGCCAAGCAGCTATAGCATACACCAAAGATCCAAAATATCATGGCAAGACCAAATATATACCAAATATAATTTTGTCAAAGATATGGTTGCACAAAAACATGTGAACTTACAATACATATCTACACACATAATGGTAGCAGATCCTATAACGAAGCCAATACCTAGAGATGTGTTTTGTGGTCATGTAAAATCTCTAGGACTGCGTAGAGGTTGATGTACTGAATATTGTAATTTTTCTAAAGTATTCACATTTAATGAATTTGTGTTTTCATTATTAATGCCTATGAATTTTTGTTTGACGTTTATGCATCTTAGTGCTCAGTGCATCATATAAAGTTAAGAAAGTATGTTGGACAGATAAAAGATTAGCCCACTCATACAGGTAATCGCCTCTATTTATTATGTGATAAATAGATATGAGACATTTTTTTTTTAAGCTTATTATCTAGGTGATAATCGAGAGCTGAAGCTTAAAATATATATGTCACCTTAATTGAGTGTTAAGATGAAGACATAATATTTACTATGTCCAAAAGAAAAATAACCCATATATTTCACTTTATCTGTCTATGATGCCAGATGTGAGTTCTAATGAATTCTGTAAATGAGTAGATATGTGAAGTCAAGTTAGACATTAAGTAAGTTTGAACTATCATATGTACGGTATTGATGGTGTAGACATACGCTCCATGGGAAATGAGCTAATACCGTATGCATACTACATATGCATGAGATGACCAATAAGAGTGGCAAAAGTTTGATCTCAACTTTTATGCCGTGTGAGACTCTTAAGGAAAAGAGTTCCTCAATTTAGTGCCCTCATGACTCTTACTTATTCTCAAGATTTTTATTCAGTGTTTGCTATCTTAGGATGTTGCCAATGATCATGCATTGATTCGATCTAATGGGACATTTCTAGAAAAGCATGTTGAACTGAAATTAAGAGTTTCAAGTAAGGAGGAAGATTGAATTTGGAGAATCACATTCTAGTTTTGTATTCACTGGTCGATATGATTGTTTTATGGGACAATCATAATTGTGAATACAATATATCATTGTTTAAAAAGAAATCAAGAGATATATAAATGTGATCGATCGATCTAGGGTACTGCATACTAAATCTACTCAGAGTGTGATGCTCATTATGAGCTGCTATATATTCCTAACAGATGTATGGCAACGAGCTCTCAAAGTATGCTGGTCGCACGAATTATTCACCGATATGAATATTGCAGAGAGGTAAAGAGGATTCTATTCGGTCCACCATATGCGAGTGGGAGATGATGGGTTTGTTTTTCTATGTATTGATAGGCCTAAGTAGGCCCGTCCGCCCATGTTGGGCCTAAAAACCCAGCCTGTAAGTTAAGGGCCCATGGAGGAAGGGTTGAGATATGAAAGGGTATGTTGAGGGGTTATGTCTTTTGGAAGAGGCGTCTTAAGAGAAAGAATGTATTCTCAAGAGTTACGTTTAGAAGACGCTCTCTCCCAAAAAAAAAAAAAAAAACAAAAGACCAGTACGCTCTCAAAAGAATTTTCTCCCCTTAAAAGCAACAGGACGCTCCTCGGTAGAACGGGATCAAAATTCTTCCTCGAACTTCAACATTAGTGTTTAATCTGTGAAAGACAAGATACGTTTGACTCCATAATGTACATTTTGATCGGTGATACATGTGCTTCCTGGGCTCGTCTTCCGCGTTCGTTTTAGGGATTCGATTGAGTATCAGACCGGTTTTAAGAAATCCGTTTTTCCCAACACAGAGTACTATCACTCCATGAATTGCTGGTAGTTTTTATCATGATCTTTTTCAATTGTACGTAAAGGTACATTGAAAAAACCATGAGTTTTGCTCGATAAAATAGCAGTATAAGTTCCTTTTATGGGATTGAATCATGGGCAGAGAGCACTTGGGGATGATTTGATTCAGCTGTAGAGGACACAACACAAAATCAAGAGACCTTGGCTGAAAGCATATCCAATAGAGAAGAGAAAGACGGAGGGGATGATCCGTTCTCTTCCCCTCTCTCAAGAGTGCATTATCTGTTATGCCATTTCACTTTCTCAGCGGAGCTAGCCTCTATGCAAATTTCAGCACTTCTCCCGATTTTCTATTCCAATGCATTTGATACGGACGACTCATAAGATCATACACGTTCGCCTGCTCTTTTTCTATCTGAAGGTGCTCCTGTGGAGTTGAACTCCCTACCAACTTGGGTGCGTAGGATCTTGCCAGAGAGCATTTATATATTATATAATTTTGATCGGCTTAGGTTCACTCTTTTCCCGGTTCATCGCCATTGCTCACGCTGATAATAGTTGCGAATGAGGTGCTATTTGGTCTTTTTACTCTTCTCTTGATAAGTAGTTTTATCATTAATATGGAATATTGGCGCATACAGTGTGGGTGCAAATTTTCTTTTTCACAAACAGTCTTATCCACAATTGATTTAAGAGTTTTAACCGCTTACTATCTTCACTAACCATCAAGAGCAACAGTGTATAAAGCCGTATGTGGAAAAATTTTCTTTTTCTCTGTTGGTGTCTGCTATAATTACTGTATTAATATTTCTATTTGTAATTTATTAGCCGGAAAAGAAAATATTACATCTGAATTGTGGGTGGCAATGGGACTAGGCAGGTGCACGATTGCAAAACGGATGCGAGGGATTGCATCCTGGCTCTACTATTCTTAGAGATGCCCTATCATCTGCCCATGTCCTGCGCCGGGACATCTATGAGTTCCATCCCCAACCCCGAGCAAGAATGTGGATTTCCTCATTACACTTTCCCTACTTGATAATAACTTCAAGATTAAAAATTATTTCTTCAACAAGCCTCTCAAAAAATTTTGCAAGTTGAAACAATCGTTTATGAGGGAAAAAAAAAAAAAAGAATTTGGGATTCTTAGATCCCTTAGAATATAATTTAGTTGGAAAATTTCCCGTGATAAATTGATGAGAAAAGGGAATGAAGTATTGGAAGTATTCATATTATATTGAAATCTATGTTGAAAATAAGAAACTTTATATTACCAAAGTAATACAACTTAACAAGGTTAATACTAGAAATCTCCATGTTTTCCGGTCTTATCCACCCCCAGTTTAGGTGACATAGCGCGAGTTTTCGATATGTTGGGTAAAATTGCCATCCCCAAGCTGAAATGAGGCATTAGTTCTATTTATGGTACTTAATCAGTATTTTGAGCTTAATATTCGTTTTTTTTAAGTGATTTATTTATCTACATGTACGAGTATATTGTTATTTATTAGTATTTGCAACAAATTCTTCTATACCTTCGTAAAATTTTGTAGAACTACTATCAACTATTCTAATCTAAAAATTTAAACTAATAGATAAATGCATCCTGTTACTATTCTAATACTCCTCTTCACGGGTAAGTTAGAGTTTGGCCTAAGACTAAAGAGTGGAAATAAATAACAAGGGAGGCAAATCAGGGATTGGGAAGAATATAAACTTATGACTTGCAATTTTGCCGTATTGAATTTTGTGGGAGCATGTTAAATTGTTCTTATGTTGCCAGATTAATGTGTGGTTTATTATTTAAACATTCTAGGAACTTGTATTTCCTGCATAAATTGGAGTTTATGGTTTCATTTACATCCTCATGTTCTTTATATTTTGTACTAAAGAAAATAATTATGAATACTTGGACATTCTATAGCCTAATTACAACTACTACTTTTTTCATATTACAAAACAGCTTAATATAATACTAAAAAGGTGTATAATCTATTACAGTCCCTTCAGAGAAAACAGATTGATTGTTGGGAAAAAAACACTATAAAATGAAGATATTTATGATATTTTTATGATGCGACTCTTTGGTACTTTGTTGTTCGTATATACTTATGTGAGTTTGTACGTATGCGTACATGCACTGTCACGCCCCGAACCCCGGGCACGCACACATCCCTCGGCGATTGACTAAAATTTTATGACGTTCCCAGGACGCGTCACCGACCCTTTCATTTTATGCATATGCAGAAGTGAAATTAACAGATACCCTGACAACCATCAAACACTGGGATAGTGAAAAGACAAGCCAATGATCACAAACAACTTTATACACATGCCAAACCAGTCTTATAGGTCTATTCACATACATCTGCTTCAAAAGGAAACTACCAGGCCACCTATACTCTGGACCCTTCAACCTCAGGCTCCGGGTTCTCCACACTAGGGACCTGAAAAATTTAAACCACGATGGGGTGAGACAATGTCTCAGCGAGTCAACATCCTAAACCCCGATTAGGACAAAAATTCACTCAGAGGTGTCTTAAACATGCACCACTAAGAACTTACCTCACCTCAGCACCTCTTTGCACATTAGCACATCTCATATATCATAAGAATACAGCACACATATTTCATAACTGGAACACATCAATTCATCTTCGATCAATCACAGGGGTCTAAACCGTTATGACACGTCCCATTCCGTGGCACACAGTTTTGTCCCACAATCAAGCACAGCTATCTCAGTCACTCATGCGTGTCCCAGTTATTTACGACCCAACAGCCACGGCACCCCACTGAGGAGCTTCGTTCCGGAATCCATCCGCGAACGGCAACGTCTAGCGTCCTCCGCCTAGATGGCATTCCACTGAGGAGCTTCGTTTCGAAATCACCTTCGCGAATGGCAATGTCTAGCATCCTCCGCCTAAACAGCATTCCACTGAGGAGCTTCATTCCGAAATCTATTCGCAAAAGGCAACATCTAGCATCCTCCGCCTAGACGGCATTCCATTGAGGAGCTTTGTCCCGCGTAAACGCATAAGGATGGTTTCCACTTAGTGACCACACACACATCCATACTCGGCCAAAAACATCGTGCTTTGTACTCAAATATTTCCATTTCAAATAATGGACTTGGCTAATTTTCTTCATATTAAAAATACCCGATAAAATAATTGTGCGTAGTCACACGGTCAAATCGAACCATAAAACGTGATATTCTCCAACTTCAAAATTCCACGATTTTATATAGCACATAAAATATTTTTGACGTAAAAAATCGACACCCGATATTTTTCTATTTAAATACCAAAATCATAATAGTCCATAACAACAACCAAGCACCCAATTGCACAATTAAGCAATCAGTTTCACATATTATCAAGCATAAGCTCTAAGCATGCCAAAAGTCAACCACACCACCAACTATGCATTGCCCAGCAAGCACAACATCAAGAACAATCACAAAACTACTATCGGTCCTAACAGGCAGAAACTGGTCCACTCGCGCGTCTCCAAGTTTAAATCTAGAAACCTAATCAAACGAGTTCAGAAAATTCTCCATTTTGAATATGTTGTAAAAGACACATAAAAAAAAAAACACTTTTCATGAAAACACCTTATCCCGGATCTTTCTAGAATAAGAGTAGTAAATCGCTCAAGTGGAGACCAAAACTGTGTCTGTGTCCAAAAATCACACTTTCCAAAACTAGCTTGGTTCGAGATCCAACACTTGTCCGTTTGATCTAAAATTTGACTATGTTAAACTAAAAGATGTGATGAACATCTTTGTGGAGAAACCATTTCGGAAATCGAAACCTAAGAGTTAATAAAAATCTTTTAAACACCGAAAGGTCACAGTTTCCAGCACAAACAAATGTTCTGTTTCGTTTTTAATGAAGTTGAAATCTTACTCTTTTAAATCCCTAAAATCTTGAGTAAAATAGATGTCATAGCTAAAGATGCCTAAAACATTTCTCAAGAATGAATCAACCTCAAAATCGTAGTCCATTTCGATCCACAAAAATGGCAAACAGCGAGCGTCCAGTAAACTAATCCGGGAGAAATTCACTAAATTAGGCTAAACCACCTTCATTAGTGCTAATCTAACCAAAATAGATTAACACTCATCCATCTTAAGGCTAATCTTAGTACTAACTTAACTAAGCTAATTAGCACTAATCTAACCCCTAAGCGCAATTAACAACCTTATCAAGGATTAAGGAGTTAACTCACCGAATTAGCGAGACAACAGGTGTCATGCCCCGATCCTCGAGTGCCTGCCCATCCCTCGGTGGTCGATAAAATTGCGATGTCCTAGGACGCGTCACCGACCCATTCGTTTTAATGTACACGCGGAAGCGAATAAATAAATCCCCAGATAACACAAAAATGGGATAGAATAGCCGGGTCACAATTTTGAAAACCACAACAAACCTTTATACATAGCAGACTAGATCATTTACAATACTAATCTATATTTACAAGTCTACAAAAGGTCAGTCCTCAAAACAAAGCTGTCCTATGACCAGCTAGTCGGACTCATTCGACAACTCTTCAGTCTCCACAGGCACCGGGTGTTTCGGGTCTTCCACCTCACCATCTGGAGGGTCAACAACACTTTCCCCTAGAGAGGCATCGATTATCCCAATGGGGATTTCGAAACATTTGAGAGGTCCCACCCGAAAACCATTGGGTCCGTAGCGGAACCAAGCTCTATATCGATGAGGGAACACATAATGTGGACACTCCTCAACCCAAACAGTGGTCACTACAAGTTCATAGACCCAAAAACTTCCGAGGTCAAGATAATTATAAACTTGCTCGGTGACCCTCATGGGACGACCATGACGTTCTGGAGGATTCGCCATCTGAGGATCTGAAAATATTAGCTCACGATGGGGTGAGACAATGTCTCAGCAAGTCCACCCCCTAAACTCCAACTAGGAAGGAAATACGTCCAAAGGCTACCTATGCACGCACGAGATAGAGGACTTACTTTTGCCTCAATTCCTTATTGCAAGTCAGTACGATCACATACTCAACCAATCCATTCAATTCAATTCAAGTCATCGATCAATCGATCCATTCAATTTAACACCACCAATACCATCTATAAAATTCGATCGATTCAAACGTTGCTCACCCAGGCTAAAATAGATGGTATAGCTCACCCAAGCTGATATATAATAAATGCTCACCGAAGCTGATAGGTATCTATAGTGCTCACTAAAACTGCTAGATAATATAGCTCATCGAAGCTGATAAATAATGCTCACCAAAGCTGCTAGAGTATACTGCTCACCGAAGCTGATATATCGAGGCCCGCAGGCTAATATAGTACACTGATAAAGTTCACCGAAGCTGCTAGGGTATACTATTCACCGAAGCTGATATAACGAGGCTCGCAAGCTGATATAGTATACAATTCTAATCACCTCACAATTTCACCATTTTCATAATACCCGATAAAAAAAATAATCGTGTGTGGGTACATGGTCGGTCTAAGCCAAAATACAATATTTTCCTTTTTGAAAATCCCACCATTTAATATAATCCACGAGAATATAAACCGACACCCGGTATTTTCCCGATTAAATACTTAAATTACTCAATTTTGGGATAAATTCCCAAAATTACAATTTTCACTCAAATAACACAAATTAATATTCAATTAAATAAACCAAGCACGCCATTGCAATCAGCACGAAATTCCGGTCACTGACTATCCCGGTCCAATTTCCGGAAAATAATAAATAATTAAATAAATACCAAAATTAATTAAATAAATACAATTAAATGCCATAAATGCAAACTTAGGCCGGAAAAGCCTAATTAAATACTGGAATGGACCCGAAAAATTTTCAAACCAATCTAGATAATTACTGCAATCTATCTAGTTGCAAATTAAGCCGATCTAACCACCTAACATGCAATAACGAGTAATTAAATTGCTAATCCGTTCTAACTAACCACCTAGTCCAAGTTTAACCTAAACTAATCAACACTTAAACATCATTAACTCCCTAAGTAGAGTTTAGTGAGTAAACTCACCGGTTTTGAAATTCAATGAGTTCACGGTGACGGCAAGGTGGAGACGGGTGACAAATTCCGAAGCGGCAGCACCCTACGAGGCCCAGAAGGGGTCCAAAATGGGCCTCGAAGGCCCACGGCTAGCTGAGGGCTTCGGCTCTGGTTGCTGGGCCGAGGGAGGAAGCTAGGCGACGAGCTGAGCTGGGAATGGCAAGGCGGCTGGCAGAGGCTGTGCGAGCGGTGGCCACGCTCGACGGCAATCAAACGGCGATGGGGACGGCTCAGGCGGCTGGTCTGTGGCACCCCTCGAACAGCCCCCGATCCGTTAGGGTCGCCACAATTCGCTTTTCATTCTCTCGCTTGACCTAAAGGTCTATCAATCTTGGGGGTTTACATCTTTTAGATCGGTCCCTTGCGCAATTCATATGGCGGAAGCATATCCAACAACTCCCTTCCCTATATTCAGAAAACGATGCACACAAACTAAACATTTATAGGTAAAAGCCGAACACTTTTATTTACATAAAGTAGATGGACATCTTTAGTCGGTACATCGAAATGCCATGGTTTTCTATACTTGGCTATACTTCAAAAGATGACCGACATCTCCTCCAACAGTCGTATACTTAAAGTCCATCGATCAGTGTCGGCGTCCAAAAGTTTCCTCCTTTGCTATCTTCCTCCTCGCAGTCATATCCAACCACTTGATCCATCTACTGGTGGCAGTGGCAGCAGAGGAATCTTATTTAGTCTGAAATGTTAATCCCCAAAAGGGGTGAGTACAACCACTCAGCAGTAAAGATTCACCAAATTACTCATTGTGTCACACAGAACAATCAAGGCATCATAACAAAGCACATATCATTCATGCATTCGAGCATAACTTACCTTGCAGCCATGCATATGTCATCATACCATATGTGCATATACCATCATGCACTCATCATCAAGCATTCATGCATATATCACCATGCCATATGTGCATATACCTCCATGCAGTCATGCATATCTCATCATATCACCATGATTCATATCATCCATGCTATCAAGCATACATCACCATGAGATCCATTCATGCCTTCACGATCGCATTTTCAATATCAAATAGCATTAATTTACTTTCATAAGCAGATCATGCATCATGCCATATGCATACACCCATGCACATGATTCATTTTCAATTCTTATCTTTCACAAGGATCTCATCAGTTTTTCGTTCCAGGGACCAATGTTCGCATCCCACAATTTATCGCTCGCATCCAACCAGGCATCGCGAAGAACCTCCGGGCATGTATTCAAAATACAACCGGACATCCGGCACCCCTACATTCCGGGCATCTCGTATCCCAACTGGCATCACGAGGCATCCCCCCGGCACACACCTCCAGGGCTTCCGGAATTACGTACCGCCATACCACCAGGCATTCCCCCCGGAATTATGTACCGTATACCACCGAGCATCTCGAAACTCCCGAGGACATCCGGGCATGTATCATAATACAACCGGGCATTCGGCACCCCCACATTCTGGGCATCTCGTATCCCAACTGGCATCACGAGGTATCCCCCCGGCACACACCTCTAGGGCTTCCGGAATTACGTACCGCCATACCACCAGGCATTCCCCCTGGAATTACGTACCATATACCACCGGGCATCTCGAAACTCCCAAGGACATCCGGGCATGTATCGTAATACAACCGGGCATCCGGCACCCCTACATTCCGGGCATCCCGACACTCTCAGGGCATCGTCAGCACACACCTCCGACGGTCTTGTCATCATCTCAATTTATATTCACACATGTGTCTCAATCTCAACATGGCATTTGATGCAATAATATCAATGATTGGAATCAGCCTTTTTAAAATCATATAATATGCATTGGGAAAAATATTATTTGATGCAATGGTTTTGAGAAACTTCATTGAATTCATGAAAATTCATAAATATTTTGATGTCCTATGATATGCATGAATGTCACCACATCATTGCACGAATGATAATCCAAGATATCACAATTTATATAGCAAATTAATAACCTGTAAATAGAACAGTTTTTCAGCTTAAACAGAATGCGTGCTGTTTATGAAAAATTCTGGAAAATTAGTAAACGATGGAAATTAATTCTGAAAATTTAACACATTATAGATAAGATCTAAGAAAACACATTTCGTGAAGAACACCATATCAAACAAGGCTTCACAGAATACGTACAGGTCCATGCATCACCGAAAAAGGATTTTAACATCATCCATGCACAGTTTTGAAAACAATTTCAATTAAGCCCTTAAATAAACTCGGAAAATTCTGAAATTTGGACACGCTGTATTTAAGACCTAGAGACAAGTTCTATGAAGAAATCGTAGTCCAATTCGTTCTGGATTACAAGATAAAATCGATTTACTTTTCCTATTCTCGGTATCGTTTTCCAGATCTATCCGTGTTGAAGAAAAATCGTTTCCTTGGTCATTACTGGTCCATTTACTCTGAAATTTCAGTATGTTGTTTCTCAGAATATTACCTAACTTTTATTAAGGACACACCATCAAATTTTAACTGTATGATTTTATAAAAATCCCGAAATCATACTAGGTCGAAGCAGCGTTTTTCCCAGATCCAGTTTCTTCAAAAGACAACGATTTCACCAACCTATTTTTGTTCATTTCCTCTAAATTTTTGATATGTTCTACCTCAAGAAGTATACTACAACTTTCATTAAGAGATCAAAGTAAGATTTTACAAGAAGGTTAACCACGAAACCACTGAAGGTCAGCACAACGAATTCCAGATCTAGTCTCTCCAAAGAAAATCATTTCACTGACCATTCTTGTTCGTTTTGCCTCAAATTTTAGTATGTTGTTCTTCAAGATGTTCTCTACAACTTTCATGAAGAAATCAAAGCAAGATTCCGACTAAAAAGTCACATGCAGCACACAAACTCATGGATGGTCGGACTGGTCTTTTCAGAAACAGCATGCATGGCCAACGAATCTCTCTCCAAAGCTCCGAAATTTCATCCCATCTACCACAACCAAGACTTGCCATCTACCATACATACACACAGCAATGCAAAGGGTAGGTTTTAGGACTTCACTTGCCTCAAACTTAAGCACAAACAGCAACAAAGATGGCGGGCAAAGCGGCGAACAAACGGCGGCGAGCTAGGCTGACGATCGGCGGACGGTCCTCCTTTCTTCCTTTCCTTTCCTTTCTCTCTTTCTCTCCTCTCACTCTCGGACGACACTCTCTCTTTCTCTCCCTTTTCCTTTTTGGTTCAATAAAACCCTTGCATGCTTCCATTTTTGCATGCTAGGACACTTGGCTCCAAGAGGGAGACAAGTGTAGGTACAACAACGACAAGTGTTGGTGGTGAAAGGCATGCTCTCTCCCCTCCCCTTTTGGTTCGTGCGACACCCTTGGGGTGTTTCTTGGGCCTGCTTGGGCCCGAAATCTTGGGCCCAAGAGTCCTTAAAATAAGGCCCTAATCCCTTTTATATAACTTAGCATTTTATTTTTTTATCAAGTTTACTTAAATAACAAAAACTTAAATTGTCTTATATATACAAGTATACACACACACACACACACACACACACACACACACACACACACACATATATATATATATATACTCAAAAGTCTTGCGGCCCACTCAATATCCTCGAGTTCTAATTCTTTAATTTTTAGCGCATATAATTCTTATTCAAGATCAAATCCCATCCTTTTGGTTCAAAAATAAAATAAAATATAAATTCAAATGAACAAATACAATTTAATGCCTGTAAATAATGTTAATGCCACAGTTCGGTGACCGTCACCTATCTGAGGATCATCTAAATTTTTGGATGCCACATGGACGGAGGCTCGACAGTGGTCCAGGGGTCTCGAGAGATGGCGAGATGGTGTGAAACGAGCAGGCTGGCTAGCGGAGCTCACGGGCAGCGCGACGACGAGCGATGACGGCTTGCAACGATAGAGAGGGAAGGGCTAGTGGTTTATCAGGTTTTGGGAGCTTCAAAAGTTGATCAACAATTAAGAAAGTAAGTTGAAATGAAGAAGAAGAAGCCAACTGCCCTTGGAGGGTCCCTCTATGCCCCTAAAGCCTCCTATCTCATCCTCATATCCCTTGGCAAGGCCCCACCCCAATTGGCAGACTTTCTCAGCCAAATTTTGTGCATCAAAACTCCCTAGAACAAGTCCCAAGTGGTCCAAAAGGTGAGGGACCAAGGGGCCTACGAATTTGCAACATTTTTCTCCCAAATTGAACCAAATCCTCTTCAATTGGATCCAATTTGACCCTCATAAATTCCACCAAGGTGCCCATGACCAAATTGACATTTTTCATTGCCAATAGAACCAAATTGCATCCCAAAAACACGATAAAAAAAAAAAAACAGTCCCCTGAATTTTCCGGACAAAAACGGCCATATTTTGAATTTTCACCAAAAAATCTCAGTTTGCAGAAAAATCTTCAGAGGATGAGTCGATATTCCTTAAATGAATCATGACATGACAGAACTTTCAATTTCTGAAATCGGATTCGAATTCGCAGTTAATTTCAATCTGGCGTGACTTTAGAGTAACCTAGCCTACCGGGTAGCTTTGTTAAATTTTTAGTGCAATTGACCCGTGATCGATTTATTTCGAGTCACAATGTACATCTTCGACACATTGGCGACTCTCAGTTGTCGTAGAAGTCTCATGGTTTCAAATACGGGCATAGGGTACCCAAAACGACAAAAAAATCGGTCTAGTATCGATCGACGAAAATTTTGTAATCAGGTGGAATCAGCCACACTTTGATCACATATCTCAGTCGAGTCGACCTATCTCTGATCTCTGATCGATTTTGACAATGACGTAATGATCCTTGCAGATTAGCACAGTCGAGCGGACGATTCATAGTCGAATCCTCAAGTCTATTGCGTTAAAATCTCTTAACGGCTTCACCTGATAGGTTAGTTATCTCGTGAGTGGCCTACTCAGAGAAAAGAACTATAGGCACGTCAATGAAAAGCCCAACTTGTCCAATCAAAAACAGAGCCTGAAAGTCAAGATGTCACAACAGGTCCACAGCGACGGCGGCACGAAGGCGACCAAGACCCGAGCCTATGGCGACCCCAACGGAGGCTCGGAAGAGGCTGAAAAATAGCCAACAAGCTTCATGGTTTGCTGGAAAAACCGGTTCTGTGGAGCTGGCTATTTGGAGTTGTTGGACGGTGGCTGAGTTGGTGGCAGCTCGGCGGGGACGGCGCGGCTATTCAGTGGTGAAAGGAAGGAGGGCTAGCTGGCTTCAATGGCTTGCGGGGCTACTCTGAAGTCGTGCGGCAGCAGCAATATAGAGAGGAAATGGGAAAATGAAGAAGATGAAGTGCGGAAGAAGAAGAAAGGAAGAAGAAGCAGAAGTTGTTCTGCCAAAGGGGAGATGCGCACGTCCAAATGAAGAAGAGAGGGGAGGAGAGAGGGAACCAAGGGGGACAAGGGGTCAAGAAGTCTTGCGGCTAGCCAATGGGTCTCAAGGCAAATATCAAAGTGATGATCACATGTCCACAAAATTCTTCAGCCCTCAAATGTCAAGGCAGCCATCAATGGTGATTTTCCACCATTTCCTCACCCAAAATAAGTCTTTTTGGATGCCAAAAGACCCACCCTTCAGCAGCATACGAATTTCCATCTAATTTCAACTCAATTCTCCACATTTAACTCAAATTTGAAGGCCAATATTCCTCTACACACAGCCCATACGAATTTCCTTTTTCTCTCCACAAACCAACTCAAATTGGTAGCCAAAGTTGCCAATTAAGGTGCCCATCCGAATTTCCCTTGCATTTTCTTTTGCTGAATTGATTTTTCCGCAAAAATTCCCGGCTCGAAGGAATTTCTTCAAAAGATGAGACGAGGTCCTAAAAATAAGTCGTGACATACTCGAATGCTCGATTCCCGAAATTGAATTCAATTTCGTGGTTAAAATCAACCGGACGCGATTTTAGTACAATCCAACCTATCGGGTAGCTTTTGGGGATTTTATCGCAATTATATCCCTTAACAGTTTCACCCAATAAGTTAGTTAACTCGTGAGTGATCAGCTCAGAGAAAAAGGACCATAGGCGCGTCAGTGAAAAGCCCATTTCATTTTATCAGGACGGGGTCGAAAATTCAGGATGTCACGTGCACGCTTGCATGTATGTATGTATAATATTATCTAATTTTGGTGTATGAGTAAGAAATTCTATTTTCTTGACCAATATTAATTTTTCATTTTTAACAATCTTGACCCTTAATTACTTAGATAAAAAATTGCTGTACCAACTTAGCATCCAAAAAGAACCATTTTCAATGCGCTAGAAAATATAAGGAGTACTACGCTTATATGCCTATAATCGTTGTTACAAGTTTGTTTATACTTTCTTCATTGTTGAGTTCCTCAAACATCTATAGAAAAGTTTATGACAAAAAAAGTTTCAAACATATTTGTAGCATTAAAGAAATTAAATGCTATTAAGATACCTATCAATACTTTTCTCTTTGTTGACACCTAAAAATACCTCTGCAATCACGTGCTAGTCACGAGGGATAGAAACTTTTAAAATCACCCTCGCTGCTGCATGTGGGCTGCGATTTACATTAGCCTAGCCCATAGTGGTCATGAAAACAAAGTTTAGCCAAGGATTTTGAGAACCCTTAAGCTAGGTTTTGATGAGCCTACAAGTAGAGATACATAAGATGAAGCAGTTGAATGCCACGTGTCCAAGCCAAGAGACGCTATTGAAGACATAATATTGACGACAAATTTGAGCGGGAATGGTTAATACTTAAAAGGCTGACAAACTCAAGAGGAGCAGTTAATACTTGCTGGATAAGCCATGAGAGCATTGTCGAACAAGTCAAAAAGTAACCATATGTGGATAAGGTAGTTCAACAAAGAACATGGAGCGACTCTTGAGAAGAAAGCAACCGACTACCAATGATTACTAAATTGGCCTATAAATATCGTAGGCAATCCAAAAGAGAAGCCCTCTCGAACAATACACAAAACTACTTTATCTTACATTTTATCTTTGCTTGGTCTAGCTTAACTGTTGTGACACTATCAATTCCAACCCCTATCTAAGGAATAGAATTACAACAGTAATCGACAAATCATGGAAAAATAAGGGATTGTCACCTTAGGATAAAAATTAATTTTTCATTGGTGATCATGAATTTTTTGGAAAATTGGAAACAGACCGCGAATGAGGAGCCATGATGGCCCCAGCAGCAAGCGGGCCCAATGGGCCTCACACCCATCATGGGTGGCCCAAGTGGGCCCATCAAGGCCAATTAAGCCCACACTTAGTCTTTTGGAAGCTTGTACATTAAATGCCCATGTACATGAATAGTGTTTTGGACGTTAGTTTAATTTAATTCCTAATTACCACTTCTAGAAGTTTGTTAGCTTAATGAGACAAGATTGGTTATCTTCCAAAGAGGAGGGGGCGCCCATTTGAAGAGGAAAAGGGGGAGTCCAACCTAGTTAGCCTCCTTAGTTCATTTCCAATTAGGGCACATGCTTGAAATATTGCTTTAATTGAAGATTGGATAGAAAGATTTTGAGATTTATTTGTGGCAATTCAAATGACTTGGACAAGAGTGATTTAAGGAATTTTATACTAAGTTCATTAGTGCTTGGAGGAAACTTAAAAGAGAAGTCTCTCTCTCTCTCACTCATCTCTCTCTCCTTCTCTCTCTCCCTCCCCCACCCATCTCCTTGGCCGACCCCTCCCCATTTCTCTATCTCGGCTCTCATTTTCTCTCTCTCTCTCCCTTACTAGTCTCTTTCCCCTTCTTTCTCTCCCTCTCTCAATCGCTCATCACCACCGCTGCCCAATGTTGCCGTGCCACCTCAATGCCATCCACTATCTCGCTCATCGTTGTCCTCATGCCTAGCTCACCGTTCGCCACCATGCCGTTTGCCGCCATTACCATTGCCATCCGCTGTCATAACATCACCACCGCCACCCAAGGCCGTGAGCCGCTTGCTGTCGTAGCCGCCACCGCCACTCGCTGTTGAAGCATGAAAGCCAGTCCTGTGAGTGACTTCCTAAACCTTGATTAGGATGGTAGTTACACTTGGCATTAGAGTGATACTTAGATTAAGAGATAAATGGATTAGGTGATAGCTTATCTTGATAAGAGATAAGTAATGGTGATAGCTCATATTGATAAGTGATAGGTAATGGTGATACCTCAACTTGAAGTGTTAGGTAACGGTGATAGCTCATCTTGATAAGTGATAGGTAACAGTGATAGATTACCTTGATAAGTGATAGGTAATGGTGATAGCTTATGTTAAAAAGTGATAAATGCTTATGACATCTTATTTTGAAAAGTGATAAGTTATGTTGATAAGTAAATCCATAGTGTGATATTGTGTGGAACTGAGGGATGATTGCCATGAGATTATCGTATGATTATTTTGATGGATAAATAATCAATGGATGATCACGTGAAATTATTTTATTAGCATTTTTATGTGTAAAAATTGTCAGTGCATAACGTGCAAGCATTAAACACTCTTACATCGGCTATATTGAAAGATAAAAATGGGCTTGAGTGGTTGGTGTGCTCGTGTGATCACTTAAATGGTTCCATACTCGTATGAGGGATAATGCCCGATGCCTTTTATGGATAGATTTTGGAATGATATTGTTAATTGAATGCCATCTTTAAGTGAAGTCGAGGCGTTGCTGTACCAGATGGGGCAAGACAATATCTAGTTGCACCGAAAGACCACCAACACAAGTGTCAGTCATGGCCGAGAGCGGTTGTAATAATCTAAACTTGTGTTGATGCATTATGCATGGAAATGATAGTGATTGTGTTTGGATTATTATTCGTATCTGTCATGTGTCTGCTAGAATTGTGAACTCACATGGGGAATTATTTATGCAATTATTGGATACATTGTTAGGGCGTTGTTTGGTGAGTTGCTTATTTCATGTTTATTGATGATGCAAAGCAAAGGCTTTACTATTGATTCGCCATCGACAATTAAGCCGTACATATAGGGTGTCTCCGAGGCGAAATACTCTCCTACGCAAGGTTTAGGTAGTTCACTTACCAAGTTTTCTCACTCGTTGTTATTTAAATTTTTCAGGCCCTAACCATGATTAGTTCTGTCCATCCAATGCATTTTGGGGTGTCTATAGATCAAGACACCTAGGTAACCCCTTTCCTGATAGAGGGAACTGACATCATATACGAGAAGTATGTGACCACTACCTAGGTGGATGATGGGCTAACCAACCTAATGCCCCACCAGTTTGTGGCATAATACATGTGGTTCGGAGGGGAGCTCTTCGGCCCTCTCCGGAGCTTTAACTGGCTGCCTGGCGAAGGATCCAGGGGTGCCAACTGGGACCCCATGGTAGTGGACGTCTCTAACGACTCTGTCACTGACTTGGAGTTGAACTTGAACCTAAAGCCCGAGCCATGGTACTACAATGTGGAGGCATACTAGACGTAGGGGAGGTATCACTTTTTAAGGTCGCTCTCCTAGGATAAGGGAGTTAGACTAACCTCTAAACCATTTCTGCTAAATCGAAAGGATCCGCATTGCAGACATGTAATTAGTAAATTTTCGATGTACTAAGTGGATTTATAAATGTATATGTGTATGAAAGTGCTTGTTGATGTGTTTTCTTGCTATCCTCATTAGTGTGTATGATTAGGTGGAGTTGATTCTACTTCCGCTTGCGTTTAATCGAAAACTAAAATAATGGGCTAGCAACACCTCCTAGTACGTCACAATTACATGACCAAATGAAAGGAGGGATGTCACATGTTCGAGGGTTGGGAAGTGACATCCTGCATTTTGTTGGTATCAAAGCCTAGTTATTACTTAGAATGATAAAATGCACCGAGACTTTGGGATAGTTAGTTAGGAACACACACTATGCTTGTAATTGCTAATTATTTTGCTGAATTATGGTTCTGAATTCCTTACCGTGTTGTTGGGATTGTGGAATCAGCTTTCTTTAGAACTCTGAAAGTTAAATAACCTAGACTCGAGAATGCCTAAAGGAAGGGCAGCTCTAGACCAAGCAGGTGCCAAAGGAAAGACACTAGGGGATCCCAAACTAGATGGGATTCTACAAGCCTTAAAGGTAATTGGAAATATGATGGGATAGCAGGCTCAGAATTAGGTGGACACTGTTGCTACCGCCACTACTGCCTTTAATGATGCCCTGTTAGCTAGAGATTGGAATGGTGATCGATAGATGCATAAGCTGGTGGAGCAATTTATAAAGTTGAAGCCACCACAATTCACCGGAAAGGTGATCCTAAGGCTGTGATATCATAGGTTAAAGAGATAGAGAAGACCTTTACACTACTAAGTTGCACCGAAGAGGACAAGGTGGCTGTGTACCAACTTCGTCGATCAATACGAAGCCACGTTCATTAAGCTGTCAAAGTACGCGTCGAGGATGATCGAGGACCTGATAGACAGAGCAAGGAGATTCCGAGATGGCCTGAAGCCGGAAATTCGCGGCCAACTGGTGCCCCTAAACTTGAAAAACTACAACGAGTTATATGAGCGGGCCTAGTTGATTGAAAAGGATGTGTCTGAATGAGCAACCCCATCCAGATCGCGATAATGCCTCTAACCGAGACCACCGTCAGTTTGGAAAGAGGCCAATGGTAGGAGGAAATCAATCCATCCCTCCCAACAAGAAGAAGAGCGTTAGGAAGCCGAAACAATCTTAGTGGTGGGTACCGATTCTATGGTAGGTAGCGCGAGATAGCACCATTCCATGTCAAGATTAAAGCGTGCTTCGGGTATGACCAGCATGGCTATCAGGTGCGAAATTACTCACGCCAACCAGTCGAGATGTAATTCCAACAGTTACACGTAGGACTACACCATAGAACAACCGTGATCGACCCCCAACTCAAGAAAGAGTATATGCGATGACTAGAGAAGAGGCAAAGGACTCTTGGGCCGTAATCACACGTATGGTCTCCTTACACCAGCTTGCTGCTTACGTGTTGTTTGGTACGGGAGCTACGCATTCGTTCATAGTAGAGCAATTTGTTAGATTAGCCAGATTAGAACTGAAACTGTTGGAAATGGTCCTTAGCATCTCCACCCCTATGAAAGATAAGGTGTTAACTATCTTAGGCTATTAAGGGTACGAGATAGTTGTTAGTGGTCAGAAGGAATTGATAGACTTAGCTATTTTGGTCATATATGACTTTGATGTCATTATTGGAATGGATTAGCTCAAGAAGAAACGAGCCACGGCGGACTGCTATGGTAAAACAATACAATTCAACCCACTTGGTCGTTCTCACAATGAGTTCGAAGGGAACGGGAGAGGACCCTTGATACCTTTGATTACATCACTCGAGGTAGTATGACTACTAGAGGAGGTTTGCCAGAGCTATCTAGCAAGAATGGTGGATGCGACAATGGAAGAACCGAAGTTAAAAGCTATCGTCGTGGTGCAAGACTTCGCAAACGTCTTTATGAAAGAATTACCAAGGTTGTGGCACCCCTCGAACGGCCCCCGATCCGTTGGGGTCGCCACAGTGCACTTACCTTTCTCTTGTCCTGACAATATATCACTCCGATACCATAGAATCATAATAGGCCCATAACTCCTGGGGGTTTATATCTTTTAGATCGATCCCTGCGCAATTTATATGGCAGAAGCGTATTCAACAACTCCCTTCCCTATATTCAGAAAACGATGCACACCAACTAAACATCTTATAAGTTAAAGCCATACACCTTTATTTACATAAAACTAGATGGACATCATGAGTCGCTATATCAAAAACGCCGTGGTTTTCTATACCCGGCTATGTATCAAAATATAACCGACATCTTTTCCAACAGTCGTATACTTAAAGTCCATCGATTAGTTTCGGCATCCAAAAGTTCCTTCCTTCGCTGTCCTCCTCCTCGCGGTCATATCCAACCATTCGGTCCATTTGCTGGTAGCGATGACAGTAGAGGCATCTTATCTAGTCTGAAATGTTAGTCCTCAAACGGGGTAAGTACAACCACTCAGCAGTAAAAGATTCATTAAGCTATATCACGCGGTACCGTCAATATCTAGATTCATGCAAGATAGACAAGATAGGCAATCAATGAATGAGTATGCATCCAAACCATATAACTCTTCAATGCAATGACCAATGCATTTCTAACCAATAAGATGCATCATGTCCAGTCACACAAGTCCCGATCATAGGGCCAAACTGTAATGACACGTCCCATTCCATGCCATACAATTTAGTCCTATAACCAGACCACACGCACACTTAGTGGAACCATCAGTTTTAACATTCAAAAGGTTTCACCCCCCAGAGGACCAATGTTTGCGTCCTTCTGGGCATTCGCACCCAATCCTGGTGTCGCAAAGTCCTCCGGCACACACCTCCGGGCATCTCGCATCCCACCTGGCATCACGAGGAATTGCCAGGGCTCGCCATGAAAATGGTTACCCCTGCCTTTCGAAATTACGTACCGACATACCACCGGGCATCCCCCGGAATAACGTACCGATATACCACCAGGCATCCCGAAACTCCCGGGGAAAACCTCTGAGCATGTATTCATAATACAACCAGGCATCCAAAGGGCATCGATTCATTCGAACCTCTGGGCATCCCGACTCCCGGAGCATCGTTGACCCGAGGGTCCAACGGCAGCATTATCATCTCATATTATTTCAATAAAAACACTTTCAATGCAATGACAAGATGTCCCTTGAGTCTCATCACATCTCAATATTGCATGATATGCCAATGCCAGTATCATCATGTCACATAACCACTCAAGATGCATTCACTTTTGAAATCAGTTGAGCAAGGTCAGAGTAACAGCTTAAAAACTAGAATGTGCAGTTTTAATGAAAATTTCAGAATAACCCTTAAATGAACTCAGAAAATTATGAAATTTTGATATGTTATCAATAAGACCTAAAGGAAAAAGTTTCATGAAGAACACCAAGTCAAATTCCTTATGTATCAAGAGCAGTAATTGCTGTATTCCTTGCTAACGTTCTGTAATGATTTCCAGATTTAGCATTTTCATAGAAAAATCGTTTCGGCGGTCATACCTTGTTCATTTATTCTAAATTTTTGATATGTTGTTCCTGAAGATGTGCCCTACAATTTAATTAAGGATTCAAATTCAAATTTTGGCTAGATTATTACAGAAAAATCGTGAAATCACTGAAGGTCATACTGTCTTCTGCAAAAACAGTCTACTGTCCTACAGAGAACTACTCCTACTCTTTGAATCTCAGCATCCAACGTCCACAGCCAAGTGTTTACAAGTGTATTACACCACAATACAGCCTCTTCACTTCCAAAAATCCACCATAGCTAGATCCTTGAGTTCTTATTTCAATTAAAAAACCGAAATCCATAGAACATACTCTGTTTTTGCTCAGTTTCTTAGTCCAGCTTCATCTCATTCATCTAAAATCAACATGCAGCTCCAATTTCTGCATTTTCTCTCATCTACCAGCACTTTACTAGATAATTACAGCATGCAAAACATAGATCAATGAACTTTCACTTGCTTCTAGTTCTTTAGCTCAATTGCAAGCAAAAACAGGGGCTCGTGGGTCTCGGGCTCGGCTCAACGGCGGCGAAGACCGATGGCAGCAGCTCGCACGAGCACAGACGGAGGGTGGTCTTCCTTCTCTGCCCTCACATGCTCAGACCGCTCATTGCTCGCACTTCTCTCGCTCACAGCCCTCTCTCGACCACTCTCTCTCTCTCTCTCTGCTCACAGCTCTGCTCGGTTTACCCTCCCTCTACTCCTCTATTCCGAATTTCCTTTTTGTTCCTTTGATTAATTGGTTAATTAATTTCTTGCATGCAGGATTTTAGGTGGCTGAAGCTGCAATGGACAGGTGGAGGAGGCGAGGACAGGTGGAGGAGACGTGGCAATTTTCTTTGGCCACTTGTAGACACGAACGAAGCAGCTGTTCCGAGCTCCTCCTTCGCTGGCCACCGAAATGGAGAGCAACGTGGCTGTTGCTGGGTGCCCCTCGGTCAACCACCCACCTTGGTTGACTCCTCAACGTTCGTATGGGTTGCATGGGCGTGGGCTGTGGGCTCTTCATTCCAACGTGATTATGGGCTATCCTTCGGTGGTTATAATTCCTCACATCCGCCCGCATGCTTTTGGATGTTCTCTTAAGTTAATTGACTTCTTTAGTCAATAAATACAGATTCGCAGGGTAGCTTGGACGGAAAAACAGTCCCTATGCATCATCAAATCTTCCTTTTGTTAGCTGCCTATAGAAATAAACGTGCATGAAGTTTTTAAGGTTTCCTATTTTGCATGCACATAAGTAAACGGGCAGCTCCCAATGGCCAATCCTCGGACGTTTCTTCATTGGCGTACCCAAGTTAGCAGGGTCGAGAATCATTTGGAATGAGTCTTGGTCTCGTATGAAAGATTTCCGACAAGACTATAGCTTATATGACAATCGGATCATTACTAAACGAAATGCATTGGTCCAACGACGATACGAACTAATGTTCGTATATAACGCCAATGTCATAATCCGAAGATACTCTCGTCACTTAATCTCGGACTACTGCGCATCCAAGGGTTGTCGAAATTTCCGGATGCCACAAAGATTGCCCCCAAAAAGAGAGATAGAATTCGTCATTGAGTTAGCCCTCGTAATGGAACCAATCTCCAAGGCACCTTATCGAATAGCGTTGTCAAAACTAAAAGAATTGAAGGTGCAGATGTAAGAGCTACTTGATAAGGGATTCATTTGCTCTAATGTATCGCCATGGGGAGCACTGGTCCTATTTGTGAAGAAGAAGAAAAGGTCATTGCATCTTTGCATAAACTACCGACAACTCAATCAAGTGACAATCAAGAACAAGTATCCACTACCAAGGATCAATGACTTGTTTGATCAACTTCAAGGAGCTTTGATATTCTCCAAGATAGACATGAGGACTGCTATCATTAGCTGAGAATCAAGAAGGAAGATATCCCGAAGACAGCGTTTCGAACACAATACGGCCATTACGAGTTTGATGATGATATTGCTAACCCTCCGAGAATATCACTTTACGCTAAGTTTAGTAAGTGCGAGTTCTAGCTCAATAGGGTAGCTTTTCTCAATCATGTAATATCGGGCAAAGGAATTTCAATGGACCCAACAAAGATCGAGGCAGTCATGAACTAGCCAAGACCAACAACGTTTGGAGTTTTCTTGAAAATAGCTATGCCCCCAACATGATAACTAAAGAATGAAGTAAAGTTCAAATGGATGGATAAGCGTGAGAAGAGTTTTCAAGAGCTCAAGCACAAGTTGACTATAGGTTACAAGATTTATAATGACGTTTCATATAAGAGACTAGGTTGTGTCATAATGCAACATGGAAGAGTGGTGGCCTATACGTCTAAACAATTGAGGCTTCATGAGCAAAACTATTTGACGCACGACTTGGAATTAACAGTAATCATCTTCGCTTTAAAGACTTGGAGGCACTAAATGTGTGGAGAAAAGTTCATGATCTACACCGACCATCAAAGTCTAAAGTATCTGTTTTCTCATAAGGAATTGAATATAGAACAACAACGTTGGATGAACGATTGCAACATCCTTTATCATCCTGAAATGGCCAATAGGGTAGTGGATGCGCTCAGTGGAAAGTCAACGATTGCACAAATGATGGTTCAAGAATGGATCCTTCTTGAAGGAGTGTGAGATTTGGATTTCAAATTCGAGGTAAGCCATCTTTCTAGTCATATGGTTACCCTTCAAATCGAACCCGAAGTACAGATCAAGATTAAAGCACTGCAGTCGATGGATTTATCAATCCATAGAATTTTGCAAGAGAGTGTATAAAAGAGGAAATTGGATTTTCAAGTAGCAAAGGATGGGTATTGAAATTTCGAGGACGGTTATGTGTGCCCAACAGTGCAAAATTCAAGGAAAAGATTCTAGCATAAGCTCATAAAAGCAACTATAGCATACATCCAGAAAGCACGAAGATGTATAGGAATCTTCCACGGTATTATTAGTGGAATGGGATGAAGATAGATGTAGCCAAGCACGTGGCCAAGTACTTGACATGCCAACAAGTGAAAGCGCAACACTACAAACCTGATGGACTACTGCGACCACTAGAAATGCAAGTGTGGAAATGGGAGCACATCACGATAGATTTTGTGATGAGACTACCGAGGAGCCAGAGAGATAACGATTCTATTTGGGTCATAATTGACAGACTAACCAAGTCAACACATTTTATTTGGATATGTAAGGACTTCGCCATGGACAAGTATGCTGGGCTATATGTGCGACAACTTATTCATATGTATGGGTTGCCCAAGACAATTACTTCAAACCGGGACCGCAAGTTCACAGCAATGTTTTGGAAAACTCTACAAACTGCCATGGGAACGCAGCTGTTGTTTAGCACATCCTATGATCCGCAAACAGATGGTCAATCCGAGAGGACCATTCAAACACTCGAGGACATGCTGCAAGCTTGCGTTGTGGATTTTAAATGAGGATGGGAAGAGCAATTACACCTTGTTGAGTTCCCGTACAACAACAGCTACCAACAGAGTATCGGAATGACACCGTTTGAGGCACTATACGTTCGTACTTGCCAGACACCTATCTGTTGGGATGAAGTTAGAGAAAAAAGGATTTCTAGCCCCATGCTAGTTCAGCAATCCGCGAATGTAGTTAAAATTACCAAGAACGAGCTAAAGATAGCCTAGCGCTGCCAAAAAAGCTATTTGGACAAATGACAAATGCATTTGGAATTTCAGGTAGGTGATCACGTTTTCCATAAGGTATCACCAATGAGAGAAAAGTTATGCTTTGGCAAGAAAGGAAAGTGAGCCCCAAATACGGAACCATTCGAGATTTTGGAATGAATAGAGATCTTGGCTTATCGATTAGCGTTACCACCTAGTCTTGCTTAGGTTCATAATGTGTTTCATGTATCCATGCTAGGGAAATATAAACTGGACCCAACGCACGTGCTCAATTTTGAGGAAATTGAAGTCGGCGTGTCGTACATTGAGCAATCGGTGCAGGTCATTGACAAAAAAGAGTAAGTGCCACGCAATAAGGTCATTCCCTTAGTCAAGATTATTTGGCAACACCATCGTACCGAGGGAGTGACTTGGGAAAGTAAGAATACGATGAGGCATCAATATCTGCATCTATTTGACACGATGAGTAATTCTACAAATTTTGAGGATGAAATTTCTTTAAAGGGGGAGAAGTTGTGACATCCTCAAATGGACCCATATCTAAGAAATAAAATTACGACGGTAATCAAATCATGGAAAAGCAAGGAATGGTCACCTTAGGATAAAAACTCAATATTTCATCGGCGGACCGTGAATTTTTGGAAGCCACAAACGAGGAGCCACGAGAACCCAAGCCGTGGGCGGGCCCAGTGGGCCTCACGCCCATCATGGGCGGCCAAGTAGGACCATCAAGGCCAATTAAGCCCACACTTAGTCTTTTGGAAGCTTGTACATTAAACACCCAAGTGCATGAATAGTGTTTTGGACTATAGTCTAATTAAATCCCTAAATTACCCATTCTAGAATTTTGTTAGCTTAATGAGACAAGATTGGTTGTCTTCCAAAGAGGACGGGGCACCATTTGAAGAGGAAAAGAGAGAGTCCAACCTAGTTAGCCTCCTTAGTTCATTTATAATTAAGGCACATGCTTGAAATCTTGCATTAATTGAAGATTGAATAGGAAGATTTCAAGAGCTATCTGTAGCCATTCAAATGACTTGGCCAAGAGTGATTTAGAAAATTTTGTACTAAGTTCATTAATGCTCGGAGGAAACTTAGAAGAAAAGCATTTCTCTCACTCATTTCTCTCTCTCCCATCCTACTTGGTTGCCCCCCCCCCCAATTTCTCTCTCTCGGCTCTCTTTTCTCTCTCTCCCTCACGTATCTCTCTCTCTCTCCCTCTCTCGATCGCTCATCACCACCGCCGCCCGCCGTTGCCGTGCCGCCTCAACGCCATCCATCGTCTTGCCTGTCGCTATCGTCATGCCTAGCTCACTCTTTGCTTTTGTGCCATGAGACACCGTTACTGTTGCCGTCCATCACCATAATGTCGCCACTGCCACTCAAGGCCATGAGCCGCTTGCCACCGCTGTCATCACCGGTCGCCATCAAAGTATGAAAGCCGGTCCTATGAGTGACTTCCTAAAGCTTAATTAGGATGGTAATTACGCTTGGGACTAGAGTTAGGATTAATGATTAATGATAGTTAGATAATGAGATAGACAAATTAGGTGATAGCTTATTTTGATAAGTGATATGTAATGGTAATAGCTTACCTTGATAAGTGATAAGTGTTAGTGATAGCTTACCTTGATAAGTGATATATAATGGTGATAGCTTATCTTAAAAAGTGACAAGTGCTTGTGATAGCTTATCTTAAAAAATGATAAGTGCTTGTGATATCTTATTTTGAAAAGTAATAAGTTATGTCGATAAGTAAACCTATTATGTGGTATTGTGTGGAATTGAGAGGTGATCGCCATGAGGTTATCGTATGATAATTTTAGTGGATAAATAATCAATGGGTGATCACGTGGGATTATTTTATGGCATTTTTGTGTATGAAAATTGCTAGCGTATAATGTGTGAGCACTAAACACTCTTGCATTAGCTAAATTAAAAAATAAAAATTGGCTTGAGTGGTTGGTGTGCTAGTGTGATCGCTTAAATGATTTCATACTCGTATGACTACAAAGGACAATGCCCGATGGATTTTGGATACCCGGCAAAGGTCCAGATGCCATTCATGGATGGATTTCAGAATGATGCTCTTAATTGATGCCATCTTCAAGTGAGGTAGAGACGTTACCGTGCCCGATGGGACAGGACGATGCCCGATTACACCTGAAGACCACCGACACAAGTGTCGGTCATGACCGAGAGCAATCATAATAATCTGAATTCGTGTGGATGCATTGTGCATGGAAGTGATAATGATTGTGTCTATATTATTATTTGTATTTGTCATATGCCTGCTGGAATTGTGAACTCACGTGAAGAATTATTTATGTAATTATTGGATACGTTATTAGGGCATTGTATGGTGAGTTGCTCATTTCATGTTTTTGATGATGCAAAGCAAAGGCTTTGCTATTAATCTACCATTGACAATTAAGGCGCACATATATGATGTCTCTGAGGCAAAGTACTCCTATACGAGATTTAGGAAGTTTACTTACTAAGTTTTCTCACTCGTGTTGTTTAATTTTTTTAGGCCCTAATCATGACTAGTCTTTTCAGTCACATGCGTTTTGGGGTGCCCATAGATTAGGACACCCAGGTGACCCCCTTCCCAGTAGAGGGGAATGACATCATATATAGGAAATACATGACCACCATCTGAGTGGACGATGAGCTGACGAACCTGGTGCCCCACCGGTTCGTGGGGTGGTACGCGTAATTAGGAGGGGAACCCTTCAGTCACTTCCAGGATTTTGACAGGCCGCTTGGCAGGGGATCCGGGGGTGCCTCTGGGACCCCATGGTAGTGGATGTCCTCAATGGCTCCGTTATTGACCTGGAGTCAAACCCAGACCCGAAGCCCGATCGCGAGCCCAAGCAATGGTACTATGACGTGGATGCATACTAGATGTAGGGAAGGTATCGCTTTTTGAGGTCGCCATCGTAAGATAGAGAAGCTGAGCTAACCCTCAACCCCTTTTTGGTAAATTGGAAGGAATCCGCGTTGCGTACATGTAATTAGTAACTTTTGATGTACTAAGTGGACATATATATATATATATATTGTATGAAAGTGTTTATTGATGTGTTTCCTTGCTATCCCTATTGGTGTGTATGATTGGGTGGAGTTTATTCTACTTATGCTTGCATATAATCGAAAGATAAAACAAATCGATTAGCAAGGCCTCTTGGAACGTAGCAATTAAATGACTAAAGGAAATGAGGGATGCCACGTGTTCGAGGATCGGGACGTGACAGCTATAGCTTAAGATTCCCGTCGTAGATTTAATTTCAGCGAGTATCTATATTTCGGGTAGTGCTGTCAATTAGATTCCAGTGCTAACCCGCAGTCTTGCGTCGTTGATTAGATTTCTATGTTGTGTCATCATACTTATCTAGGAGCAGTGTTTGCTAGGTGCTATTACTATTGTCCAGCATCATCAATTAGATTCCAACGTTATGTCCTCATACTCATCTAAGAGCAGTGTTTACTAGTGTTGTCACCACTGTCCAACGTCGTCGATTAAATTCCGACGTTGTATCCTTACATCAACTAGGGACAATGTCTACTAGATGTTATCCTCATTGTCTAGCATCGTTGCTTAGATTCCAACGTTATGTTCTCACACCCACCTAGGAGTAGTGTCTACTAGGTGTCATTCTAGCAATCCAGCATCGTTGATTGGGTTATGACATTGTCTCCTCGAATTTATTTAAAAGCAGTGCTTTTCGAGCGTTTTTCTCGATACCTGATATTGTCAAATCATCTTCGATATTATATAAACCACATTAATTTTAATGGGCTTTCATTATTACGTTATAGTGAGTTTGGATTGAATCGTTGAGTAGATTTCGACATTTATTATCATTGGTTTTGAGCTCGTGTTAATCATCCTAAGCGACTCCTTTAGATTTGGGAATATATAATCTTGTTCGCATTTGATCCTCTCTATCAAAAACTGACATAGAACCTGAGTTTCCTTTAATAAAAATTAAAATATAACACTTAGTAAAAGATATTTTGTTGCGGGATCCAAAACAGGCGAAACACTATTAAAGCACGAGCCATGTGGCTAATATACTGACTCTAGGCATAAACGTAAGCCAATGGTCTTGTGACTCGCAAAATTTCTTTGGTCACTATTATCATTGAAATTGAAAAAAAAAAAAACCGACATAATTATTTCTTTACATAGTATTTGTCAACAAAAGATGTTTACTATACATCACATACATATCTCTGCAATGTACTTAATTTCTTTGTTGGTAAGATTAGTAGATATGAATGAATCATATTGTATTTTTCGTTTTCGATTGTTTGAACAAAAATTTTTTGCTACGCAAGACATTTATTTGTGAAAACTTTTCAGAAAATGATATCGTTTTCTTAAATTAAAATTTCACATATGAAATGTAGCTAATGACCTAATTTTTACAAGAAAATATTTTATTCCTTCTCCTATGATTAGTTTAAAAATTACATAAATGTATTGAGAGACATCAAAATTTTTAAGAAAATGATTTTTAAATTATTTATTTTTCGCGAAACAAGCTAAACCTAAAAAGCATCTGAATAATGATCTACTGGCTGTTACAACTCTGAATTCTTCTGTCACGACACTAGGCTCCAATAATAGAACAGAAAAAAAAAAAAAAAAAAAAAAAAAAAAAAAAAAAAAAAAACATGAATGAGGAAATCTGTACAGTGGCATCAACGAACAGCACATCGATGACACAATTAAACATTACCAGGACATACGAACAGCAAGCACGCAAAGAATAGACATAATCCGTAACACAACACATCGGTATGAACACAAGACAGTGAGCACATTGGCAACTCAATGGATCCGAAGATGAACCAATCAAGAACACTGCCCACCCAAAATGAATGCATATACGATGACTAGAGCAGTCGCTCAATGCTCTTGCAGCATGCACTCGGTATTCAAGATATTAGCATTTGTTCAATACGCTTGTGATTTCAACCCATATAGAGAACTAACCGGCAACATTCATTTTCGTTCAATATGCCCTTGATCTAAGTTTTGCAATACTCAGTTATCAGTTTCTCATGTACACACTTGATTCGCATCTAATCCGAGAATTTCAATAACAAATCCTAAATGAAAAGCAACTACATTCTGAAATGAAAGGAAATGAAATACATGTAAGGCCTCTGCAACGAAAATAATGTGTCGATCAAGCAAAGGAAAGCGCTCAATCAGAATCTGAATCAAAACACACACTGATCTAGTCCAAGAATTTTATCAAACAGGGTGTAGACATTTTGGCCAAAGGATCGGGATGCAGAAACAAGAGAGAGGTCACATCCATACTCATCACAAGGGCTTGAATAAACGTGGCTAGCTTTCATGCTGGTGGAATCAAGCACTCGATCCCCCACCTTCAGCAGAAACAGAGCATGCAAATATAGGTCGACAAAGATGTTAGCTGGGTTCACTCCTATGTGGAGGAAGCCCAATGAGTTGCAAGCCCAAAAAGGGCTTGAGCCCGTATAATAAGTTATATGGAGAAATAGGGTTTCTCACTATCTTTAAAGTGGTAGCCACAAAAAAACGCAATAACAAGAGAAAAGGAGAAAGCAGAAAATCTGGAGGTTGAGGCAATATCTGATTTACATCAAGCTGGCATCGGAGGTCCATTCGTGGTTCGATTGAGCTGAAATTTTGTCAGCATGTTCGAGGCGAAATCTTCTCAAATCTGAATGGTTTGATTTTCGTTTGAAGCTGCCTCCATCAGGTTTTTCGTGGATGGATCAAAACCTACGTTTTTGGTCAGATTTATCCTAGATCTCTTGTGAAATTCATGTGTATTGCCAAGAATTATGTTCTTGAGATCTTTGCTGCTATGTACCTCTAGTATTGCTAGAGAAGAACATTGTTCACCCAATTTTGTTGATAGTGAAGATTTTCGGTTGGACTCCGATCTCGTGGTTTTTGATCTCCTCACATCGAGGAGGTTTTCCACGTAAAAAAATCGTCTTGTATTTGCGTGCTTGGTATTTATTTTACTCTACTATATCGATTCCTATTAGGTTTACACAAGATGGGAGATTATTTTATTCCGCTGCGTTAATTCGATACTGTTCGAATTGTTACCGTTCTCCCATCAGAGTGGTATCAGAGCATCTGGTTATTGCTTGATTTTTTCTGCCTTGTGTCAAACAATGGAAACGAATATGAGTAGAATGGTTACACTGAATGGTTCGAATTATCATATTTGGAAAGGGAAGATGGAAGACTTTTTATATGTGAAAGATTTTTATTTGCCCGTATTTGCCGAGGAGAAACCGGAGAATAAAACTGATGCTGAATGGTCTATATTTCATCGTCAAGTGTGTGGTTATATTAGGCAATGGGTAGATGATAATGTTTTGAACCATATTATTGAGGAAACAAATGCATGCAGTTTATGGGACAAGCTTGAACAGTTATATGCTCGAAAGATTGGGAATAATAAGTTATTTTTTATAAAACAGATGATGGCTCTGAGATATCATGATGGTACTCGTTTGACTGATCATTTAAATTCTTTTCAAGGAATTATAAATCAGTTGGCTGCGATGGGAATCAAGTTTGATGATGAGATACAAGCACTATGGTTGCTTGGTACTTTGCCGGACTCATGGGAGATGTTCCGAACATCTTTGTCTAATTCTGCCTCGGATGGTACGATTACCATGCATTTGGCCAAGAGTAGTATTTTGAATGAAGAGATGAGAAGGAAGACACAAGGATCGTCATCTTCACATTCTGATGCCTTGGTTGTTGAGAAAAGGGGAAGAAGTGAGTCTTGAGGTTCGAGAAATAGAGATAAAAGTCGAGATAAAAGCAGAGGTAAGTATAATAAATTTGCTAATGTTGAGTGCCATTATTGTCATCAGAAGGGACATATTCAGAGGTTTTGTTGCCAATTAAAAAGGGAGAAACAAAAGGAGAAAGGTAAAGAGAAGAAAAGTGATAATGACAGTGATGACAATTGTGTTGCTGCATTTAAAGAAGACTTTCTCATTATATTTGATGGTGATGTGGTGAATTTTGTATCTCATGAGACTAGTTGGGTAATTGATAGTGGTGCATCTATTCATGCTACGTCTCGTAGGGATTTCTTTAAATCATATAGGTCAAGTGACTTCGGATCTGTGAAGATGGGAAACAATGGGCTAGCTCAAGCTGTAGGCATCAGTGATGTGTGCCTAGAAACCAACAATGGCACAAGGTTACTATTGAATAATGTTAAACATATACCTGATATCCGCTTGAATTTGATTTCTACAAGCAAGTTGGATGATGAGGGGTATTGCAGCACCTTCATTAATGGTCAATAGAAGCTCACCAAAGGTTCTCTTATTGTGGCTAGAGGTGAAAAATATTCTTCGTTGTACATTATGCAGGCAAAGTTGTCCACAGACAAAATTAATGCAGTAGACAGCGAAGATGCAGCTGAGTTGTGGCATAAGAGGCTCAGTCACATCAGTGAGAAGGGTTTGTCAATATTGGCTAAGAAGAAGCTCCTTTCAGGATTGAAAAGTTCGGCACTAAAGAAGTGTGCTCACTGTTTAGCGGGAAAACATAATAGAGTTGCATTTAAAAATTCCCCTCCTTCAAGAAAGTCAGGTATACTAGATTTAGTGCATTTTGATGTTTGCGGTCCTATGAAAATAAAATCACTTGGTGGCTCTCTTTATTTTGTTACCTTCATAGATGATTTTTCAAGGAAAATTTGGATTCATACCTTGAAAACTAAAGATCAAGTATTAGATGCTTTTAAGCAATTTCAAGCTTCAGTTGAGAGACAGACTGGAAAGAAATTGAAATGCATTAGAACTGATAACGAGGGAGAGTATATTAGACCTTTTGATGAATATTGCAGACAACAAGGTATTCGACATCAAAAGACACCTCCCAAGACACCTCAGTTAAATGGCTTAGCTGAGAAAATGAACAGAACATTGGTTGAAAGGGTAAGATGCTTACTTTCACAGTCAAAGTTACCTAGATCTTTTTGAGGTGAGGCTTTGAGTACAGTTGTGCATGTATTAAATCTTACTCCATGCGTTCCTTTAGAGTTTGATGTTCCTAATAGAGTTTGGACAGGCAAAGATGTTTTTTATGATTATTTGCGTGTCTTTGGGTGCAAAGCATTTGTGCATATTCCCAAAGATGAGAGGTCTAAACTTGATGTGAAAATATGACAGTGCATATTTATTGGTTATGGACAGGATATGCTTGGCTACAAATTTTATGATCCGCTTGAAAAGAAAATTGTAAGAAGCAGAGACGTTGTGTTTATGGAAGATCAAACAATAGAGAATATTGAGAAAGCAGAGATAATTTCAACACCACAGGTTAGTGATAATTTGGATCCAGTTCCTCTTACAAATATTCCTACACAGGTTGATGAAGAGCTGCAGGAAGTCAATGTTCCAAATAACGCACATGTTCCTGAACATGTTGAAATAGATAATTCCATTCCTGAACTAGAGGCTCAATTAGATGTTCCACTGGATGTTCCAGTCCGGAGATCCGTTAGAGACCAATGACCTTCCACCGGGTATTCTGAAGATGAGTATGTATTATTGACTGATGCAGGTGAACCAGAGTGCTATGCAGAAGCAAAAGAAGATGAGTACAAAAGCAATTGGTTTGATGTTATGCGAGATGAGATACAGTCACTTTATGATAATCATACTTTTAAGTTGGTGAAGTTACCTAAAGGTAAAAGAGCTTTGAAGAACAAGTGGGTATATAGGTTGAAGCAAGATGAACATACTTCACAATCACGGTATAAAGCTAGATTGGTTGTTAAGGAATTCGGTCAGAGAAAGGGTATTGATTTTGATGATATATTTTTTCCGGTAGTGAAAATATCTTCTATCCGTGTGGTACTAGGCTTGGCAGCTAGCCTAGATTTGGAAATTGAGCAAATGGATGTTAAAATAGCCTTCCTACGTGGTGACTTGGAGGAAGAGATATACATGGAACAACTTGAGGGTTTTAAAGTAAAAAGGAAAGAAGATTATGTGTGCAAATTGAAGAAAAATCTATATGGCCTAAAACAAGCACAGAGGTAGTGGTATAAGAAATTTGCATCAGTTATAACAGAACATGGCTATAAGAAGACTTCCTCGGATAACTATGTGTTTGTCCAAAAATTTTCTGATGATGACTTTATTATTCTCTTGCTTTATGTTGATGATATGCTGATTGTTGGCAGGAATGCTTCAAGAATTGAGTTATTGAAGAAACAGTTGAGCAAGTCTTTTGCCATGAAAGACTTGGGCTCGGTGAAGCAGATTCTTGGCATTAGAATTACCGAGATAGAGATGCTAAGAAGTTGTTTTTGTCACAAGAGAAATATATCGAGAAGATCCTTCATAAATTTTACATGGACAATGCTAAAGTGGTTAGTACTCCTCTTGCTGCCTACTTTAAGTTAAATATGATGCAAAGTCCTACAACTAATAAAGAGAAGAAAGATATGGAAAGTGGTCCATATGCCTCAGTTGTAGAAAGCTTAATGTACGCAATGGTATGTACACACCCAGACTTGGCGCACGCAGTTGGCGTTGTTAGTCGCTATTTGTCAAATCCAAGCAGAGAACACTGGAATGCAGTGAAGTAGATTATGAGGTATCTTCGGGGAACTTCAAATTTGAAACTCAATTTCGGGACCGGAAAACTTGAGTTAGTTGGATACACAGATTCCGACTTGGCAGGAGATATTGATACTCGTAAATCTACTTATGGTTATTTGATTTCCTTTGCGGGTGGGGCTGTGTCATGGAAGTCAAGATTGCAGAAGTGTGTTGCACTTTCTACAACCGAAGCTGAATTTATTGCAGTGACTGAAGCTAGTAAAGAGATGCTATGGATGAAGAAGTTCTTAGAAGAACTTGGGTTCAAGCAAAAGAGGTATGTGATATTTTGTGATAATCAAAGCGCACTTCATCTTGGTAAGAATTCATCTTTTCATTCTAGATCGAAACATATTGATGTTAGATATTATTGGATAAGGGATGTTCTAGATGAAAAGTTGTTAGAACTTAAGAAAATTCATATGGATCATAATGGCTCTGATATGATGACGAAGACTCTACCAATAGAGAAGCTTGAACATTGCCAATTGATAGTAGAGATGGTGAATCCCTCCACATTGTCGTGAGGGGGAGATTTGTTAGCTAGGTTCACTCCTATGTGGAGGAAGTCCAATGAGTTGCAAGCCCAAAAGGGCTTGACCCCATATAATAAGTTATATGGAGAAATAGGGTTTCTCACTATCTTTAGAGTGGTAGCCGCAAAAAAATTGAGTAACAAGAGAAAAAGAGAAAACAGAAAATTTAGGGGTTGAGGCAATATCTTATTTACATCAAGCTGGCATAGGAGGTCCGGTCCATTCGTGGTCCGCTTGAGCTGAAATTTTGTCAGCATGTTCGTGGCAAAATCTTCTCAAATCTGAACGGTTTGATTTTCGTTTGAAGCTGCCTCCATCAGGTTTTTCGTGGATGGATCAAAACCTACGTTTTTTGTCATATTTATCCTTGATCTTTTGTGAAATTCATGTGTATTGCCGAGAATTATGTTCTTGAGGTCTTTGCTGCTATGTACCTCTAGTATTTGCTAGAGAAGAACATTGTTCACCCAATTTTGTTGATAGTGAAGATTTTCGAGTGGACTCTGGTCCCATGGTTTTTGATCTCCTCACATCGAGGAGGTTTTACACGTAAAAAAATCGTCTTGTGTTGGCGTGCTTGGTATTTATTTTACTCTACTATATCGATTCATATTAGGTTTACACAAGAGGGGAGATTATTTTATTCCGCTACGTTAATTCGATATTGTTCGAATTGTTACCGTTCTCCCATTAGAAGAGTCATAGCTGACCGCAATTGGTGATAAAATCAGAGGAGGGAAGCCGTAGGAGTTGTAGCACGGAAGGCTGGTAGCAGCTAAAGGAGGGAGAAGCGGAGTCCAGCACTTCGATGACCTTGGCTGGAAAAGAGGGGCGAACAGAGCACTTCATGTGGCTGCGAAGATTAAGGTATTGGGGAAGTGGCCTGCAATGGCAATCGGTGATGGAGAGAGGAGTAATTATTCATAAAGGAATTAGAGAGAGAATCACAACTAAACATGAGAATTCCTTCCCTACACTCTCTGCTCTATTCTCTGACGTTCAAATGCGAAGAGTCTATAGGAGTTGGCGATCGGAGATGAGCAACCACTACCGGTGGAGTGGAGGTGGCCAAGTATGAAGAGGGAATCGCCACATAGAACTAGAAGCTCCCAGTGTGGTCATCCCGATGCACGCACCCAGGCTTGGATGTCCTCATCGTCCTCCAAGGGTCAACCTGTGCTGGGTTTATCTTGTTGTCGGCGAATGCGGTCTACTTGAAGAACCTCAACAGAGGGGAAAGCATGATTTTCCCTCGGGGGCCATTGCACTTCCAATTGAATGCCGGTAAAGGTCCAGCTCTTGCCATAGTTAGCTTCAGCAATCCGAGCCCTGGGCTTCAAATCTTAGACCTTGCTCTATTCGGTTGGAGACCACCACTTTCCTTGGTGATGCTCAGGTTAACAAGCTTAAGGATGTTTTGGTGGCACTAAGTGGCTAATTTCATTTTAGTAGAGATACCATCCACTAAAGAACACCACATTTTCAAGCCTCTTCAAAAAAAAGAGAGAGAGAAGAGGAAAATAATAATTCAGCTTATATGCTGGCTATCATTAGCTTTCTGATTGTATTTGGTTGGGAGAAGGATAGTAGAAATGTCAAAAGTTATGTACAATACTCACTTTACTGTCAAAAGTTTTTTTCGGATAACTTAAATGTCACTTACGATCACTTAAGTGTTAACTCTGATATGGGTTATTGGAAATCCGACATTGCCATATTTTATTAGTTTGTCAATTCTACATGGCTCGTTGGCATGCCCAGTCCACATATAACCCATAAGTAACATCATGTAGCAGGTTAAAAAGTGATCACTTTAGTGCTATTCGTTATTGAAAATGATCAATTCAAAGTCAGTTATTAGTAAAAAGTAATTACTTTAGTGACAATCTAAATGAAAAAGTAATCATTTTAGTGCCAAAAAAAAAATCACCTCATATTAGATTTTTTAAATAAAAACCATGTAATTTTTCTAGCCGGAATTTCTCGCTTGAGGCACTTAAGTAATTGTTTTTTCTTCGATTTAGCACTTAAGTGAGCTAGCGCAAAATTTTGGCACTAAAGTAAGCATTGCTACAACTTTTGGCACTTTTAGTATCCTTCTCTCTATTTGGTTTGCTTGTGTGGCCAACGGACCAATTTATGGTTTGCTTGTGTGGCCAATGGACCAATTTATTGAGATGAACTTTTCTATGTATAACAAAATGAAGGAGGATTGTCATGGGAGTTATGCACAAATTCTATACCGAAGCCCCAACTTTAGACTTATTTCTTTATCTAAGCACACTATAATTCTGTCAGCGATCACCTATACAATGAACAAGTATTGGCCGTATTCAGATCATATGAACCTACCTTGCATCCACCTTTAATTAGGTGGATTCTATGTGAGGACCACTTCATCTAACGGTGCATGGGATGGCTCACATTCACCGAGTGCATCTAACTTTTTTTCCTTATACATCACTCCAATGTGCATTCCGATGTGCATTAAAAATGATAAGGGGTTGCGGTTTAATTGGCTGTTTGACTAGAAGTTCATAAAATTTCAAATGCAAGTACTTCTTTAATCCATTCTTGGATTTCTGCAACTCTCGTGCTTTTGGAAAGCCCTGGATTCATAGTAGTTAGGTATAAGTTTTGCTCAATTTAGATACTTAGGTTTCGATTTAACCTCGTGGTTTCCTCGAAAAGGTCGCTATGCCCTTTGGAGACGAGCAGGGATGTCGGGTGAATGATGTCTTATTGGAAAGCTTTCAATAAAGCTAGATAATCTGGAAGTTTTGGGTTGAGACGAGCTAATTCAAAGAAATTATACTCGCATAGAAATTTCAACATGAGTCTAGCGTGTGTGTGTATATCGCGTGAGGTTGATTCACGTGATACACTCATGTGCTAGTTTTATCCAATGATTTGCTTTTGATAGTCAGTTTTGACCTCTTATTCTAGCTAATATCTCATCTCAGGAAATATCTAATTCCGCATATCAAATTCTTATCCATATTTTGATAATAATTTGCTATTGATTTACAAAAAATAAATGTTTAAAGGAATTACTTATTTTATATTTATTCTATTTAATAATTTATCTATATGTATATATAATTGGATGAATAATCAAAGAGATATGATAGGTTATAATTCCATGTACCTCACAATTTATGCGGCAAAGTCCTATATCCGGTATATTTCCATTTTTATAGCTCCTAAGAATAAACTCGTACATTTGCTATCATGTCTATCATAGGTATTCGTTATACATAGGTTATCTTGATTATCAAACCGTTCATCTGAAGAGCATCTATAAAGAAAAATCAAATGCTCAAAAAGTTATTTTACGACAAAAGTTATATTACATGAATACACGTACTTGTAATATATGGTTAAAAGTAATTGTTTATGTGTACCTAGATTCTATTATGAAAGATCTACATGTAACTAATGAATGGCTAAAGATTTATGGTGGGTTTTATTCCATCTATTTCACAATTAATACAAACAAAGTATTATAATGGTATGATTCCACTCACTTGATAGTTCACAACATTTGGTCTCATTCTCATCACCGAAATTTTGTATACGTAGATTTTTTTCTACAAATAATTGTTCATCTCTCATTCCATGATGAAAGATATATCACATGATTGCATGTATTTTGGTAATAAACGTTGAAGATAATTTTGTATATATATTACATTTTGAAATAACTGGAGGCTGAATGTCTAAGCTGAAGGGAAAAAAAAATTGAGTCTAAATTATAATACAAAAAGCTAACAAAAACTAAATTTTAATTAGTTATGTTCCAAGATTGAGCATACTTTGGTCCTGAATGTTAAGAGAAATTGCTTATGTATGTGCAGATTGAATTTTGAAGTATCTAGAGGCTGAAATTTTAAATTGATTGAATCATTCTATAAATAGATCTTTGGTAACTAGGCAAGGAAACATAATCATGGTAATTGTTCAAATACTTTGAGGAAATACATTCAGAATCGCATTGGCTCCGCTACAAATAATTAACTATAATGAAGACATACACCCTCAAATCAAATTCGTCAATCCCTAATCTTGTTTAGTATATTTGACTCCATCCCAAATGCCCTCGAGACGAAAGATGCTGGGCCCGTAAGTGGATTTAACCATTTGGTATAGCAGGGGAAGCTGGAGAGCTGCGAATAAAGCCACAAGGACAAAGGCTAGCAAAGTAATGGGAATGAGAACCCACTCCACTCTCTTATCCAACACAATTATTAGAGTCGCAGCAAAGGCCACCAGCATGAAAGCCAAGGAGAGGAAGAGAAAACAGAGGCCCATTATGATCTTCTTAGGCAACGAGTAGAGAAAATCTTGCGCCTCACACCGCGAAGTTAAGATGGCTAGGAATAGCAAGATGGCCGTCACAGAGGAGAACAAACCTAATGCATCCGAAATTGCGAAAATTAGTAGAGAGTCCTGTCCAAGCAACAATGGGACTCCAGTATTGTTGTCATTGCCTCCTGGCACAGTGAAAGCAGCAGCGAACAATATTGTGACAACTAGAGTTGAGACAAGCATACAAGAATTTGCCGTGTCCTTCACCCACTTCTCTCCTTTCTCAAGCAACAATTTGTGCTCCCTCACGAATGCATTCCATTTTGTTATCCCCTTTGTTTCCTCTAAAAAGTAGGCGGTTCTCACGAAATGGCTAACCCAGTTTTCCACGGCCTACACATAAAACTCACAAATAGGAGTTTCGATAAGTGGATAAAGTATTGAAAATTTTCAAAAAAAAAAAAACAAACGAGGGAACATATCAAGAAGATTAAGACTTATCCAACATTTGATGTGAAATTGCTTAAAGTTCAAATCACATGTTTATATCTAGATCATGTCGAAACAAAATATAAGCATAAAAAGGAAAGAGGAAAAAAGGGAACTTCTTATTGTACTACTTCTATCACGAAGAAAGTAATTAATACCGATAATAGATTCAATCTCATAGCAAGAGTATCCAAATGTTAGAGCATACTTAAAATTTTCCTCTAAAATATTTTAATGTGAGTCTAAAACTGAAGGTGTAACTAGAATGAAGAGAGAGAAACATTACATTGAAGAGAGGGATATTTTGGTCAGTTAATTAAAAAAAAGGAGTGCTTAACTAAGATAGGAGTGGAAATAACGTGATCCTATGATAATTATCATTAAGCTCGATTATTAAACAGACGAAAAGAAAAATACTTACTTGATACTTACCTTAAACCATTGGATTTCTCTCTGCAGTTGAAAAGCTGCTCCGACCACGTTAGCTACAGCCTCCAAACGAGGATCGTACGATGCTGCTCCATCCATCATATCCAATGAATCTCGCCATGTAGGCCCTAGGACTAATGACAACTCAGAGGTCGAGCTTAACTTCAAAAAGAGTCCGAGAATCCTTTCTTGGCGTTCTTCCACCGCAAGTGTAATCAAACTTTTACCATTATGCCTAATCCGAATAAGTTCCGGGAAAAACTGAAAACAGAGCTTTACGATTTCGCTGTTTCCCCTGGCTATAGCTTGAAACAGCAGCTCTCCGTCTTGGAAAAAATCGGAGATCTCACCGGTATTCCTGGAAGAGATCGCCATGCAAACTCGTTTTGCCAACTCGATTGCTGTCATGTGTCTCATCTTCACCTCGTGAACTCTCTGGATTGTAGGAACTACAAAATATCAACAACAAAAGAGGAACCATTTTACCAAAAAAAAAAAAAAACAACAAAAAAAGGAAAGAAAGAAAATGAAAAACGAAGGGGGGCGGCAATTGGATCAAGAAATAAGTTCTCCAGCTCTGGGTCCCAAAAATTTTTAAGACACCAAATTGCATCTAACAACAGTTTACTTATAGTCATAATTTCCCACATTTAGAGCTTGGGTTGGTGGGTGATTGGGAAAACGATCTCATTCATTTTTATTTCTTAATATTTTAGGAAAGCTATTTTGATTTTTTTTTTCCTCCTTTCGGATTCAGTCCTCAATTTCAAAGTGTGAGTTTTAGTAGTTGCTGATGCAAAGTACAAAAAAAGGTATAAAATCATTTTTCGCATTTTCCGTGAAAAAAGGTTTATATCTCATGTCTGGATGAAAAAAAAAAAAAATTATTGGATGTGAAGATAATGGAAGTGATTAGAAAGTAACTGAAGAAAGTGATCTTCCTTGAAGCTCAAACGAGACTTTATAATGTCCATCATAATCAAGAGAATGTAATTATAACCATTAACCTGATAGAACAACTTTGAAAATAACCACGCTGATGACGTCTGTCTAGCTAATGTAAATCACATTAGTCTTTACATAAATAAGATTAATTTAGATAATATTATTCAATACGCATAGCAATTAGTAATAAAAATATCATATTCATCGTACTATCCCTTAAATTGTTATTTGAGCAAAAATTTTCTCCCTCCACTCTTATCGATCTCTAGAAAAATCAAAACTTCCACACGAGGTCACATAATGATATGTGTCGTTGGACTTTACTTGTTACACCTAAATGACATTGTGAGTTGATTTAACTTGACTCTATCCTAAAATAACTTTTGATTTTAAAAAATAGGCAACGACACTACAAGTGCGTTTATTTCACGGAAAACGTTTTCCTCATTTTTTGGCATTTGGTTGGCTTAGAAAAATGAGTTGACGGAAAATGTTTTTCTAGTAAACGGAAAATATTTTCTTACCAAAGCTTAAATTCAAACTAATGATTTTCCTTTTAAAAGAATTGGAAAATGCTTTCCAAAATATTTTCCTAGTTTTAGGGTCCTTGGACAATGAAAAGTTCATTCTTATAAAAATTAATTTTTTTAAAAAATATTTTTAATTATTTTTAAAAATTTTGGATTTATTAATATTTCTTTTCTTTTCTTTTTTTCTTCTATTCTCTTTTCTTTCTTTTTCTTCCTCCTCCTTTCCCCTTCTTCCTCTGCTGATGGTGATCAGCCAAGACACAGGCCAACAAGCTCACGGCTCACCTGATCCGGGCGAGCTCCAACTTAGTCAAGGCCAGCGACGAGCTCACGACTCACCTAATCCCAAATGAGGCGAGCTTGCTTGTGGCCGTCGCCGGCCGGTAGTGGTGGAGAAAAGGAGAAAAAAAAAAGGAAAGAAAAGAAAAAAGAAAAAAAGAAAATTAAAAAATATTTAAAAATCCCATTTTTTAAAAAGAAAATAAAACAAAAAAAAGAGAAATAAAATAATTAATAATTCAATTTTTTAAAAAATAAAAAATTCGTACTTTTTTTGGCATGAAATAAAGTCTTGAGATTAAAATTATTTTCCAAAAATATATGAACAACAAAAAGCATTTTCAATCATATATGACCAAAAAAAAAAAAAAAGGAAACCTAACAGTATTCTTGGACATATTTTATCGGAAAGTATTCTTTTAATCATTGAGTTTTCCGTCAAATAGACGCACCCTATACATCTTTTCCCTTTTGTTTTGACAAAAATAGAAGAATTAGGGACAAGGTTAGAGGGTGATTCAAGTGCATACAAAAGTTGGGTGAAGATGACAAGTTCAACCACGGATGAAAGTTGTGACTAAGTTTCGGGAGTTATAGGATCTTTTTTAGTGGTTAGGTGGTGTTTAGGCTAATTTTCACACATTTTGAGTGTTCCACCTTTTCGGGTAATCTTAAGAGCATATTCTCCTATAACGGCCTCATATATTAAGGATCTTATTTTCTGGTTCCAATAATCTGAAATACAAGACTATAAAAAGAGAAAATTCCTTCAATATCTAACAGCTTTTGTTATAGGCTATATTTTTCTTGGTTTAATAAGTAAGGATTGTAGAGCAAATGAAGTACAATAGCTTAGGGGCATCCCAAGTTGGATATATTACTTGGGGTGGAATTATGGATGCACGATTTTGTTGGGACCCATGAAATTCACCCCGACTGAAATATTTTCTTTTTCCTCCCTACACCTACTCATATTCTTCACGCCTTTTAAGTTGCCAAAGGAAAGTGTAAATTTACTATGTTAAATACGATTAAATGATAAACCCTTGCCTCACCTACTACAACCTTATTTCATAGTCAATAACGCAAGGGACTTGCCCCAGGGACTTGCCCCCGATCTGATATGCCCAATTCCCGCACTCTCTCAGCATATTCTTTCATGTTGTATTGCTTGTATCTCTTGAAATATTTAGTCAATGGAATTTTTATTTATCGACAATTAATTATATCTAAATATTCTCATGAATGATCAAAATATTTTTCGTTCATTCATTTAATTAGCGATTATTTTTTAGAAATTATTTTCAAATTATTATTTTTTCTTCTTCTTTTTTGAAACAAACAGACAGCCTTTAAGCATTTCACCCATAATGGAGGAAACAAACCCATAATGGGTTCATTATTCTTATTTTTCCAGAAAGATTTACATGCTTGATAGAGATGATGAAGCAAACATCATTTCACCAATCAAGATTGAAGGAGAAGTACTACATTTACGTAACTCTTATTCCATATCTTCTGCTTAGATCATTTAGCCATAAGCAAGAAATTCCTAGGTTAACATCAAATCTTGCCTCAATTTGTAGTTTCATGTATTCTTTTTTTCACTTTTTTTTTTTTTTTTTTTACAATTTCGCATCTCTTGCAATTAAAAGTGAACATCTGAAATCTTTCAAATATTAAAATTAAACTAGAAAATCATATATAACTTTGTTTGATTTTGAATAAATTTTTTAAGGATTTTTATTAGATTTGATGGTTTGAAGAATAAGTTACACATTTACTGTTGGATGGTCAATAGGTGGAAAAATTAAATTACAAAACTAACTCCAAATACACATGTTCCTCATCTAATGGTGAATGTGTAATGGGTCTTTCACACATGCAGTGGGCCTAACACAGATTATTTTTTCAAATTATGGCAAAGAATTAAATAGGAGCTTTTTCAACTTATAAAAGAAGTTAAAACAAACAAGCTATAGACTTCGTTGGAGAGAGAGGAACAGATATAGAGATGGTATCTTGATAAAATGGAAGCGTACCTACAATTTTGGCGGCATTCCAAAGTGACCTTGTAAGACATTGAAGTGCTAGAATCAGGTAGCAAAGGAATTCGTCATTAGAAATGAAATCATTGTAATACCTCCTAATTCGTTCGTTACATTGTCCATTCAATTAAGTTATAAGATACTTATGCACTTGGTTGAATCATATGTGGTTCTTAGACGATAGCTTATTCATAAAGTAGTTCAATTTCAGTCCATATTCAAGTAAAACTAAGTCAAGGAACCATAATATATCCTACAAAGAAACAATCATTTTCGGTTTCTTTAGCTAGTATGTAGGGAATCAATCTAAGAAACTTGACTAAAAGGTCAAAATCATGAAACGTCCTAAGATAATGTCCAACAGCAAAAATGCATACCCACCCGGATCCGAATTTTTATTTGTCGGTTTGTAGTTCAAATCCACTTGAATACCTTCAGTTTAGAAATAGAAGAGCAGGTGATAAGAAAGGTACATCTTCTTGAAGGGAATCAGTAATAAAGGGATGTGATTGCGGAAGGTACGGACATTGGTATATCAATGCTTCCATAGCACTCAGCCTAGCTTCTCCCTGAAAGTGAGATGTCATCATCGCCAGCGCCCTCAGTATAGATTTGCCATCATGTTTTGCACTTTTCCTGGTCATAATGTGAGGGCACCGCTGGACTAAATAAAGAGTGATATCTATTGAAGTTCACCAGCAAAGTTGATCAAGAAACTAAGTCAAGTCTAGAATGAAGCTAAAAACAGATGGAATTGAGATAAAGAGTGATGGTGACCTTACCATGATGACCAGCGTAGGTGAGATCTAGAAATGTCTCAATTGCATCGGGACTGCTGAAGGGATGAGTTGGCCCATCGTCTGTTGTATTTTTCGCCAAGAACCAGGCAATGTCCTTATGCGTACAAGCTTCTAAAGCAGATATTCTCAAAGGAACACGTCCTTCTTTATCTGGAAATTGTGTCAACTTAGGATCACTTCTAACTAATGCCTTGACCATCCTTATCCTTCCACACAGGACAGCATTGTGGAGGGCTGTGTGGCCATCACAATCAACCATTTCAAGCACTTCCGGATATGGAGACAAGAGCTCAACCAGTTTCTCAAAAAAATGGTCTTGCGCACTCAAAGCGGCAACGTGAAGAACTGTTTCTGATCTGCTTGTTATTTTGGCCGTCTTTGAAGCATCATCTCCTTTGAAAAATTTTGTAGCTGATTCCCAATCACCCTCGAATGCAGCTTGCAACAATGGTCGGTAATACTGTCTATCCACTTCCTCTTCCGATATTTCTGCTATAGATGCAAACCTTTCAAGCCATTTTGCTAATACGTTTTCCTTATTGACATTGAGAAGTGTCCCAGAAAAGAACAATTTTATGAAGATCCGCCCCAAATATTAATTTCACACTGAAAATAACTATTTTGAGGGATAACGCACCTGAAGAACCTCCAGATTGGGAAGAAGCTGATCCAACGCTTGCATAAACACTTTCAGTATCTGTAGGAGAAAGAATGAGCACTAAGTCCTTCGCATACTTTCTTTTCCCCACTTTATTTTAGCCAAGGTCAGCATTATGTTTATTTCATGAAAATCCACCCCATATATTAATTTCACACTGAAAATAACTCTTTTGAGGGATAACGCACCTGGAGCACCTCCAGATTGGGAAGAAGCTGATCGAACCCTTGCAAAAACATTTTCAATATCTGTAGGAGAAAGAGTGAGCACTAAGTCCTTTGCATACTTTTTTTTTCTCCCTTTATTCTAGCCAAGGTCAGCATTATGTTTGTTTGGTGACAAAGAAAATAAAAAGAACCATGAGAAAATACAAGATCCAGCATAACTGGGACTTCGTCGATTATACCATATTCTTTCTCAGTTGGAACTTGAACATGTACCTGCTACTGGTTCTGCATGATTCCAATTTCCTTGTTCTTGTGTTGCCATTGGGTTGTTCTGGGTTGCTCTCCTGGTCACGGTCTTTCAACAAAAAAGTAAATGGATAATGCAAAAGAGACTTTCGACTTTCCTAGAAAGTTGAAGATCTGATGTCAATCAGTTTAAGTTGCAGTGGCCTGTTATATCATGTGGTTCTTGTTGATGAAAAGCCTGTCAATGATGGAAAAACATAACTCTTGTTAAATGAAAATTAATTTAGGTTAAATATGGCACAAATTTGTAAATTTTAGATTTTGTATAGTATTAAAAATTAAAAAATAGATCTTACCAAAAAAAAATTTAAAAATTTAGAAATTATCTGAGTTCTTTCGAGCTTGCCCCTCTCTCCTCCCTCTCTTTCCACTGCTGACTGAAGTCAACTGTGGTCGGCAACGATTCTCTCCCGGAGGATGGGACCCACATAAAAATGACTAGCAACTATAATAGTGGGACCCACACGATGGATATGACCCGCTTCAAATTAAAAACTAATTTTTTTAAATATCTTTTTAATTCATTATTTTAATTCTTTTATTTTTCTATTTTCTCTTCTTCTCCCCGTTGTCTCCTTCCCGAAGCACCCCTCCCCCTGGCGCTCTTCTTCACCGAAGCTCCTCACCCGAACTTCAACAAGCCCTCGCCGGCGCTCAGGACACCGCCGAGCTACCACCCAGCGTCGTCCACTCCGAACGCCACTCGTCAGCCGACCTCCCGCCCGCCGGCCGAGAGCCACACCACGACCAAACACCGAACAAAATACGGCGACGATGGAAACGTGGCGAAAGACTACACGGTCCACGCCCAAGGTCGCCCAACACCAAACATTCCCATAGATCACGGCGTGCACGGACTACTCGATTTCGGCCAAAGACGGGAGGATGAAAACTAGATCTCGCCTAAGCATTTCGTCGAACGGGTGAAGGGCGCTCGCGAATCATAAGGTTTCCGGCTCAACTTCAACCGGGATTCTCGACGGGACTCTCGACAAACAAACAACGACACACACAGTAGCTGGAGAAAGGATGGTCGGGGCCGGAGCTCGTGTAAGCCGGACGACCGCGAGCTCCGGCCCGGCACGCCCGAAAACAGGGCCAAGGCTTACCGGAGCTTCGGCGCTGGAAAGGAGGCACGGCGGAGGGTAGTCAACCGCGATTCAGGAGCGGTGGCCGGCGGTCTCTCCCTCCGACTCTCTTCCCTCGCTCTCACTCGCGGCTCTCTCGTCGGATCTCTCCCTCTCTCTCTCTGGATTTTTCAGCCTAAGAAACGCCCCTTTCGGTCCAACCTCTCCCCCCTTTTAAGCAGCGTTGCCAGCTGCTGCCAGCTGGCCCAGGCCGGTCGTATCGTGCGACATTCATCGCACGTCGTTTGCCGTCGAGGCATCGTCCAAAACCAGGCGGAGGAGAGAAGGAGAAGGGGAGAACGGGACGCGCGGGGGAAAGAGGAGAGAAGAAAACAAAGGGAGGCCGGGTCCGGCCCTGGCCCGGCCCTGCCGCGTTCTGTTTTGTTTTTTAATTTGAATTTGAATTAATTAAAAAAAATTCTAACAATTAATACTAGTAATGCAAATGTTCCTAATGTCTATATGTGATGCAATTCAATGAAAATTATTTTTTGTTTAGAGATTAAAAATTAATCCCTAATTTTAAGTCTTAAAAAAATAGGCAAAATGTATGTGTCACAATATATATACTTCTTCTTGAGATGATGCCCAATGCCACATAGACATTATCTCAAATTTTGAAGGCTCACGTTGACATAAAACTATTAACCATAGAACACCTAGATATAGAAGGAAAAAACTACATTGTGCGAATTCGACGGACCGAAAATGATCCAACTCTTTAGGTAAGTTCATTTTGTGAAAAATAAGTGATTTCAAAAGATCACTTTATCCGAATTTTACTCGTGCAATTATTTTTTCTTTAAATTTAAGAAAAATGTGAATAATCTTACATATTGGCTGACCAATTTCTTTTATCCGAGGTAGAAAATCCGACTAGCCCAGCCACTTCAGACCTTAATTTTAGGTCGGGATTGCCTTGGGTCCATCTCAATTCTCTTTGGGCATGTCTGCATAGATTTTTACTTTTAATTATATATTGTGATAATGCATTTTGGCCTTTTTCAGCTCGTAACACTTGATATTTTGACAATATATAGATGTTGGCACTTAGATCATATGTAAATTTTTGATGACCTTTTTATAAGTTGGATTATATTTAGCTTTTGGTGGGAAAATATATATATATATATATATATTTTTTACTTTTTGAATAACACGAACAAAACAACTTTTGAAAAGTTTGGTCAATATGAATTAAAGAGCTTCAAATGTTACATTCCGAGAGGCTTATAAAGGCTTGATAAAAAGATAAATTGCTAAGACTTAAATGGAGAATCAAATATATTCATTATAACATTGGTAATCTTTTAAGTACTTGAAAAATTTCGAAGAAGTTGGTGATTTGCTAATTTGATTTGATACGTGGAAACCAAGAAAAAAAAGTGGAGCTAAGGCCATTTCTACAATCCCGTGCTTTTCGCACGACAACTTTGTCATGTTTTTCCTTAGCCATTGGATTCAAGTGGCTTACTATCAGCCGTTCGATTAATATGTGTTGTCAGCATTTCTAGATCACTCCCGTTGGTGGAAAACTCGTGGAGTTGCCCACTCAAAGGTGCCAAATCACGGCATTGCCCTTCTTTTGTTTTTCGCCTACTTCAATTTTTCTTCCACCGTCCCCTTCTTTCCAAACAACATACGTTAATAAAAATTTTAATCAGTGCATTAACATTGTCGCAGTTTCTTTATATAAGCTGGTTTTTATAGAATGACACATATTCGATTTTTATTTTTAGCATGTAGATATATGTCATAAACAATGTATGCTCCCATTATGAGATTATCTATGTTTAAAAAAAAAAAAAAGGCGTACATTGACTATGTATGTAATATATATTCTCTTCCGAGGGCTTTTATTTTGTACAATGGCAAAATAATTTATTTTTTTGCACAAATAGGCTTTAGATAATTATTTTGGCACAGATAATTAAGATTTATTTTCTCTCTTGTTTTATTTTGTACAATGGCGATATAATTTATTTTTTTGGCGATGTTTATCACCTGCCAAGTGGCCGTGACTTCAATATTTATTGACTTGTGTATTGACTTCTCGCTGGCCGGTGACCCCGCTTGCAATGATTTTAAGCAGCCAGCCCATCTTTTATTTAAGAATAGTATCGTGAGTATGTGCCTTTAGCAAAAGAAAAGTAATCATCTTTTGTTTAAGAATGGTATAGGGGAGCATGCACATTTTTATTATTTTTTTTTATAGAAAACATTTGTTCGTTTCCAATGGTCACTCACTTGAGTTGCATCCATCATGTGCATTCACATGTTAGATTTGTAAATTTTCTCCTCTCTTTTTTCTTTATAATGTTTTTTAAATAAAAAAAGGGATATACCTAAAGTGGTTGACCATCTGTACGTTCTTCAATTTTTCAGCACCATCCATGTGTTTGCTTTTACCATAAGTTAACTGTGAACAAAAAACTATTAAACTTAAGTGACTTGATAATTCTAGTTCTGATTTAATTAAGGATTGAAGTGTACATATATGTCTATGTTTATAGGGATGTAGATGTATTTAATACTGTATCATGTCTATATGGAGAGTCAAGTGTTGGTTGTCGGTTCATAAACAAATGATAAAAGAGTCACTTTTTTCTTGAGCCACCAAAAAGGGCTAGCATGGCTTGGATACTTTACATTAGAAAAAAAGAAGGAAAGAGACCCCTTCAATTAGTTGGTTGTTATGATTATAAGTAGCCCATATTTTGCCTTTAGCAAAGAAAAAACAAAAAGAGTTAGCCCATCTTTCTTTAAGAATGGTATCTGGGAGCATGCGCATGTTCCCGTTGTTTTGTCAAAGATCTGGATAAAAGTTCATTGACAGTGAATGGTATTTGTTTTTCAGCCCACTTGTGACTTTATTATGTGCGTTCACACGCCATATTTGAAAATTTTCTTCTCTCATTTTATTTTATTATTTTTTAACAAAAAATAATATATTTAAAATAGTTGATCATTTGTGCATTGTCTATTATTTTTACAGGATATACAGGGAATATCCCAGCCAATAAGCTTGCCAATACAAGTAGTGTTACATTAAAGTGACAAAAAGCATATCGACACTTCATATATGATTGATTCTCCATAGCTTATGCAAGCTACAGAGAATACGAGAATGGAATGTAAAGCATTTCTTCCTCCTTAGCCTTCTTTTTCTTCCCCCTAGCCTCGAGGTTGAACTTGGACTCTTTGATTCACATTTCATTTCATTCCTGATGGTTTTAACCGGTTTAGAACATCGATAGGTATCAATGCCTGGGCGTATAAGGCCCTGGTTGGCACAAGGTTGATCAACGGGTAAGCCCTAAAGAGGGTACTTACTAAGGGAAAGCTTAACCAAGGAAGGGCCATATGTCGGATCATACAAAGTAGAAATTCCACCTTATGGTACAACTCTGACTCCGGTCTTATTAAATTCTTTACTAGATGAATTCAATAGGGTCTTCAAAGCCCGCTTTTCCACCATTCCATTCGCTCATTTGTTATTAATATTAGATCTTTTGTTCCTATCAATGTAGGACAATCCACTAATGTTCTAAAAAAACTTATGGACATTATAAGGTAACGGATCTAGGATTGTACGGGCGCCTTATATGTATATCTCCGGGAAACGCAGGAATTGACTACTCAGGGTTATGATCTATCTTCGTTGACCATAATGGCTTGACTCAAGCTATTAATATATAGCGAAACCCTTTCTTGTCTTAGTTCATGGTTATCGACGGCCTCTTTTTCTATTGGAAGGGAGCTAGAGTTGATCAAGATCAAGATCAACTCCGGACTAGCCATTTACTGCATGGTGAATTGGGTAAATAAAATTCACGATCAGAATAAAGGGAATTCGCGGGGATTGAAGTGATTCTCCTATGCTTGATTCAAGTCCAGCTCGTGACAAGGCCCCTATATGGCTATAAAAAAAGAAGAAAAAAAGAACAGAAATTCATTTAATAATATCAGTTAATTTTTCTATTCCTCATAATAGAACAGTAGTTAGTGAATAGATTTGAAACAAAAATAAGAAGTAAAAACAATACTTTTTTTTTTGTTTCTCAGAACAAATTCTAAAACAATGTTATTTTCTTTTATTTTTCTTTTTTCCTTCCTTCTTTTTTTCCACTAGCTAGTCATCAGGCCTCAAAGATCACTGACAACTGGCCAAAAGCAAGGGTTGGGCAAGCCTCGCCATGGCTAGTCGAAGTTAACCTCTTGGTGGCTGGGCGAGGTTGAGCCTCACTAGTGACTTAGCAAAGTCGACCTCCCCCGCCCTCGTCTTTGGCTAGTCGTCGCTCATCGCCGAGGCCTAGTGATTGGTCATAAGAGGAAGAAGAAGGGAGAAAAAAAAAGAAAATATATGAAAAATTATTTCTAAACAAAAATATTCTCAAGAATAGAAATGTTATCGAACGCACCATAAATGTATGTCTCATTCTCAACCCGACTGTGTATTTCATTCTTATATTAAACTTTTCTATGGATTGCATTTTATCATTCAGGTATTGATCTTAACTTCTCAGGAATCTTTTGTTAGAATTCAACATAAAATCATAAGGAAATAGATAATAAAAGCAAGAAAAAGAAATTCAAGACACAATGTTTTATCTCGATTCGCTCTTAAATTATGTATACATCCAATAGAGGATTTCACTATAATTAGCACTTTACACATCTCTATTACATTTCTCAATTATAAGAGAAAGAGATTAAATATACCTAGTAACTATTCATGGAGTCAAACCCAAATTACTAATAAAATATAAATTCAAATTATAAAAACTATTCGACAACTTAAGGGCATTGCCCTCGCAACCCGACCAGGGTAGCCCCTAGACCCTCACCCCTCGTTGAGGAGCAAGACCCCATGCCTTCCTAGGTCTTCTTGTTGATAAGTAATATGAATGATACTCTAATATATTTGTAATAGCTAAGAAATTGTTTAGATTTTGCGTTTATTCGACTCATCATCTCCTCAGAAAATGAGTAATGAAATAGATTTCTGAATGCTTTTCCCCCACATACTGATTTTGATATTTTGAGTAGCCAGCTTTTGTTGAAGCACGGTATCGGGAACCACATGCATGTTCTCACAGCTTGTCAAGATATGACTATTCAGAGATTCAGTTTGGGTGACGGTCGTACGTTGCGAATTTCGAATTTCTATTTTGTCCTGAGTTCACACAGCACATGGTTCGTACTGTTTGTTCACTTATGCCTCGTGTCAGGTGTCAGTTATGTTGACTTCAATATTTATTGACTTCTCCCTGGCCGGAGACTCCGCTAGTTCGATGAAGCATGGGGATGTTTATTGTTTACACTGTGAATTATATATGTCGACCTCGGGGGCACTTTTTCCGCATCACGGGCATTCTCTCGCCAGATTTCAAATTTTCTCCTGTCCGTTATTTTAATTTATTTTTGAAAAAGAGGAAATATGTGGAGCAGCTAACCACCTATGCCTTGTCTCATTGTATACACATAATATATATGTAAGATTCTAGGCCATGAGATTAGTAATTACAAGTCATGCAATTTGACATCAAGTTTTTCTTTTACCAAACAGTGAAAAATATTTTCTAATTTATTTTCAAGTTTTAATCAAACATCGAAAAATAATTTTTTTTTTAAAATGATTGCAAGGAGGAAAATCAATTCAGATTTTCCATATCAAATAGTAGAAAATATTTTCTAGTTCATTTTTAGGTTTCGGCCAAACATAAAAAATTATTATCATTTTCTTGAAAAACAACTTCTTAGGGAATATTTTCTAGAAATATCACATTTTTCTCGAAAGCCTTAGAGTTATAATATAAATATTATTTTAGAGTATGTGAGATATATTAGGAATATCAAGGTGTGTGTATCTATATATTGACAGTTGTTTCTCTTTCATTGTATTTTGAGAGGTAAATCTTTGCACTTATTGTGGTCCCATGAACGGAGGTCATCAACTGAATCACGTAAATTTCTTTCTTTTCGTTCCAACATTTAGTAATGATCTCACAAAATTTTACAAATGTTAGGAGGTTGGAATTGCTATTTTTCTTGAGTCAACATTCTTTTGCTGAAGAAAGATAGTATGAATTAAGATAAGATAGCACGTGGTAGGTAAGTTATTTTTCTCATGCCTCAAGTCATGTGGTTGTTATGTTGACTTTAATATTACTCATCTACTGAGTCCCGTGGCTGGTGGATCCTTTTCACAATGAGCATAGTGATTTATGAACCCTGGACATAAACAATAACAAAAATTATTACATTCCGTATTGATTTCTCTCTGGCCAGAGACTCCACTTGTTATGAATTTGATTCTTTCTGCAGATGATGACTAATGGCTCCCAGCCAAATATTGATTCGGTGTCCTGCATATATTACATTTGAACAACTTGACCTGTATAGTTCTTCACCAGCCCACCCATGTGGAAGAGTCCTTCCCATCATCTGCCAATATTCTACGATGTAAATTATTACATTCCATATTGATTTCTCTCTGGCCAGAGACTCCACTTGTTATGAATTTGATTCTTTCTGCAGATGATGACTAATGGCTACCAGCCAAAAATTGATTCGGTGTCCTGCATATATTACATTTGAACAACTTGACCTGTATAGTTCTTCACCAGCCCACCAATGTGGAAGAGTCCTTCCCATCATCTGCTAATATTCTACGATGTTTCTGGGCGGCTCTCATATGGGAATTCCACAGGAAATTGCAAAAATTGCTAATTTAATGAACTCATATCATTCTCAACCTAGTTTAGATTTGTCTCATTCCAATATTTTACCTTCTATGGTTGGCATTTTATCAGAAAATTAGTCAAGTAATAGATTTTCCAACGTCTGCTAGATGCAGATTTATTTTTTCCCATTAACTGATTTTGATATTTTTACATCAATTTGTCAAGATGTGAATATTTATGCTTTCCCCACCTATTCTAACTTTGGTCGCATTGATCAAGTGCATCCACCCGCCAAATTTGAAAATATTTTAATTTCTCTTTTATTCTATTTTATTTTATTTTTTTAAAAAAATGATGTCTTAGAGCGGATAATTATATGCGCTTTGTCAGTTACTTACACATGATGTAAATGGAAAATTTCAGCCCATGAGCTTGGTAGATATAAGCAGTGTTGTTCAACATGAATGCCTTAGCTTTTCTGGAGAAGTAAATAACCCTATCCTAGTGGCTATTTATGTTTTGGCCCCCTTAATTGAACAAACATATAGTTTTCTAAATGGAACAAACATATAGTTTCAGAAAGATTATTTGCGTTAACTCTAGTTTCAGAAAGATTTACAACAAATGGAGCATTTTGCAAGCACTTAGTTCCGAGTCATCCATATTCAGTATGAAAAGGCGCTCCAAGAAAGCTTGAACAACCAGTGAGGCGACGGTTTTCCTTGAAAGCAAGGAGTAGCCCAGGATGACTCCCCAAATTAAATTCTAGTCGTATGACTAATTTGATGGAGGTAGTGCGCTTATTTGTTTTATTTCATCTTCATCACCGTTATGAGTATCAGTCATATCCATTTACACCTATTTTAACTCGTCTTTGTTTCATACTACTAATTTTAATCCATTCATAAAATTGAATTGACTCACTTTAAACTCAACCCAGCAATATGAGTGGAAAAATGGTAACCAAACAAGGTGCAAGTCCAGCAAATTCCCCTGCTGTTGAACACCAGCTGATACTCAGCTTGTATACACAGACCAAACTGGTTTGGTTTTTTTTTTTTTTTTTTTTTTTTTTTTTTTTTTTTTTTTTGGTGCTGGAGGAACCGCTCTGGCCGACAGCCGTCACGTAAACCCCCAGGTGACGCTAGCAGGGAAGCCACCACCCCGACGCCACGCGTAACTCACCTAATCGCCCACCTTCGCCTACCTCCCTGAAACTTGCGTCCCAAGGGCTCGAACTCCCGACCTCCCCTCAAAGGTCTGAACCCTACCCAACGGAGCCACCACGGCCGGTGGTAGAAACGGAGGGTAAAGAACCCAAAACTTTAACGGCACTGGTTTGTTGATAGGTCTCCATTCGAAAATTCTAGATTCTAGAGTGACTAATTATTTATTTTTGGCACTCAACCACGAGCAGCGTAGTTGGTGTGCGTTCTCTCCCTCATCGCCGAGGTTGAGGATTCAAACCCTCTTGTTGCTAAAGTGTCTTAAGTGAAGGGTCTAGTGTTGGGGCCCTGGGCTAGCCCCCTCCAAGTACTAACGTCTAAATAGCGGCTTCCAGCGGATCCTGAATGTCAAAAAAAAAATATATTTATTTTTGGCGCCCTTAATTGAACAAATATGATAATTCTTTTTGCATAGTGCACTAGAGTTGCAGCCCCTGTGGCTTTATGGGTCTTCTCATCTCTTTCAAGCCAAACATAGTAAACTTACCTTATTCGCTGTAACTATGAATATTATTGTAATTTTTGCACAGCAACTCAATAATCACTATAACAATGGCTATTATTTATTTTTTGCTTAGAGCAATATGATCTTAGAAGTCAGAAGTATGCTTGCATATATATGAACCTCAGAGAAGAGTGAGTCTAGACAGCTCCCATCACCATTTTGCTCATCATTAGGATTCCACTCGTTTATAATCTTTCAGCACAGCCCATGCGTTTGCATTATCATAAGTAAATTGTGAACAAAAAACTATTAAACCTAAGTGACTTGATAATTCTAGTTCCCATTTAATTAAGGCTTGAAGTGTACATACATGTCTTACATGTCTATGTTTATATGGATGGATATGTATAAAATACTATATCATGTCTATATGGAGAACCAAGTGTTCGTTGTCGTCTATAAAAGAATGATAAAAGAGTCACTTTTTCTTGAGCCACCATAAAAGGCTAGAATGGCTAAAAAAACATAAAGAAGAAAGAGACGCCTCAAATTAATTGGTTGTTATGATTTTAAGTAGCCATCTTTTGCCTTTAGCAAAAGAAAAGTAGCTGGAGAGCATGCACATGTTTTATTATTTTTTAATGAAAATCGTTTGATGTTTCCAGCTGTCTCGGACTTGGGCTGCATTGATCAAGTGCATTCATAGGTTAAATTTGAAAATTTTCTTCTCTTTTTGTTGACTATTATTTGGTCATTTAAAAGTCTGGATTATTACGGACCAACTTTCTCCCAGATCCACATGGGTTGAAAAGTGACCTGGGTTGAAGAGTGGGGTTTGGTGACATCAAATTAAAGTGTGAAAAAATACATAAAGGTTTTTTTTTTTGGGTTGGTGCATAAAGGTTGAAACGATTGACTTGTGCAGGAATCTAGAAATGTGATATTTTAGATTGACTAAGAGTCAATGGCCGTATCCACACTCTCCGGAAACCTCTCCTCTCCATCCTCTTTCGTGACGTGTACAACTTGAGAACAGCCCTCAATAATTTCATACATACACGGTTTCACACTTTCGCACATGCCCTTATCCCACGGCGGACGTGAAAATCTTTATTTTATGTTTTTTTTTTAAGAGCTAATTTCAGTTATTGACTTCCCATCTAAATCTTTATCCTCCCCATTTTCCTTACTTTCTCAAAGACTAAATAAATTCCCTACTCAGTTAATTATTGTTTTTTCTTAAGAAAAAAAAATTCTGATATTGAGCTTTTGAAAATACTCACATTAAGCTAAATGCATATAAAAACTTTAATAAGTGAGGATGATGATGTTATCAACTTATGAGATAAGGTTAAAGATGTTCATGTGTCTCTTTTACGCGAAGGTCGCTATTAGCGCAATCCACACTTTTTTAGAAGGTTTTTTGAGTTTCGATGAAAAGAATATAAAAAGAGGTAAAAAGAATGATTTTTGCCATGGTGCTCAAAAAGTACTTAACTAAGGTGGGGAGTAAAAATATTACGGATATGTATATATTGAAAATTACCAAGATCTTCATAAAACCTAACTCAGAAATGTTTCAGATTTTAGGCCCACTATCCAAATTGTTGGACTTATGAGTTCGGCTAAATCGCCGCGGGGGGGGTTTAAGTTTTCTTTTTCTTTTGGTGAGACGAAGACCATCGTTCAGAAATTAAACCAGCCAAGTTACATCACTCGTAGTCGAAATACTATAAAGTGCATCCTTACACGAAGTATCTTCGATAACATCTGGAATACTAGAGAAAATAGTAAGCTGCATATGCTGCTCCTTTCCCAATCTAGCCAGAGCATGCGGTGCTTCCGTTTGCTTCTCTGTACATATGCTCAATTCACAGTATGCCTGCATTCTTTCCTTGCAAGTTCCTGCACTCCACAAGGAGGGGTTCTATGAGAAGATTGCGAGACTGTTTGTTCTTAAGAGCATAAACAACCGCTAAAGCATTTAATTCATTATGGAAATGAAGAGCACTATTCGAAACACTAGGTCTAATTTTGCCTCCTAACGTCCAAATTTCAGCATAAAAGCATTCGCTCTTCCTGTGTTTCGAGGAAAACTGGCTATCCAGTTCCCCTGATGGTCTCCCACAAGAGCTCTAGTTTCTGCTTCTCCGTTCTCTAAAGACATTAATTGCTCTGTCCGAGTTAAGCTTAATCCCTCCTTATTCAGGTTTCCTCCATTCCCTCCCCTGCCTTGATGAAAAAAAGAGTTATATTCCTCTTCCTAAAAGCATGGGCAAATGCAGAATAAAGAAGCAGACACGTGCAGACAAATCATATAAAGACGAAAAGGAAGTTGTGTTCGCGTGTTATGTGAGTATGCTAGAATAGAACAAAAACGGAGTGCTCGTGTGAATGTGTGAGGGGTTGACCGAGAGGAATGCAAAGGAAGTTATCTTCGAAGAACACTGCAAGCATCATTGGAAGTCTGTATAGGTTTAAGGAATATTGGTTGTGAAAATAAGGAAAATAGTTTGAGCACGTAATTAAACTCCTGGCTAGCACAAACAGCACAAGCATCACTTGGAGAAACTATTGTTGGGCAAACACTTATTGACCAAGTTCCTAGTGTCTGAAAAATATCTGATTATAATCTGCAATTGTTCTTATACAAACACATGGTCAGGTAGCCCAATTGAACTTGATAAACAACATTTGCAATCACGCAGCAGAAGGCTAATCCAGGGAGATCACCAAGGGAGAGCTTTACTTGGGAAGATAGCTAAGGGAGAGTCCAAAGTCCGAGCCAGTCAACATATTTAGTTGAACCAACATTCATTCAAACTTAAGCCATTGAGTTATGAGCTAACTAGGATACATTAATTGCTCCATACCAGATTAATTATCTGAGGAGAAAGTACCAAAAAGTCTTAAACCTATTACATTTACGGCAATTTAGTTCTAAATATTTTAATTATACCAATTGAGTCCTAAACCTTTCGACGATTTGCCAATCGGTCACATGGATGCCATGTGTCCTACATGACACGACCGATGTTGACATGAAATTTTTTTTTCTGAATTTTCTAATATTTTTGTGGACAATATCATTCATTTTCGTAAAAGATATAAGCGATTATTTTTGCTTCGCGGAAAATGAATAATTTGAAAATCATTCTACCAAAAATAATTGTTTGTATCGCTTGCAAAAATGAATGGTTCACGAAAATATTTAGACATAAATTATTGTCGATATTGTAAATATTTTTCATTAGCTAATTATTTTAGGCTATATAAGTAATTATTTTTAAGAAAATATTATCCAAAACATTTATTTTCCAAGAAATAAACATAGCCTAAAAGAATTTGAACAATGGTCTCCTCATACTGGGCTGTTATAACTCTGAATCCTTTGGTCACGAGCACGACACTAGAGGCTCCAATAATGTTAGTCAACTTCAGTAATGAAAGAAATGCTCTCAAATAGAACAGATAAAAATGAAAGAGAAGATCGGGACAGCAAGTACTTAGCATCAACGAACAGCACATAAATGACAATCACATGATTACACATACCAGAACATACGAACAGCAAGCACACACAGTACAGACAACCCGTAACTCTACACATTGGTACGAACACAACACAGTAACCACATCAGCAACTCAACGTATTCGAAATGGACATACAGCTGATGAACCAATCAATAACACAGCGCACTCAAATGAATGCGGATACGGTGACTAGAGCAGAAACTCAATGGTCTCGCAGCATGCACTCGGTATTCGAGATGGTAGCATTCGCTCAATACACTTGCAATTTCAACACGTGCAGCGAGCTAACCAGCAACATTTTTTCATAATACGTTTGCAATTGGGCACAATAAACACAAAACGACATATAGTGAAGTATAAGAAGTAAAGGTGCATGGATCAATTCATTTTCGTTTAAGGGGCCCTCGGTCAAGTTCTGGAGTAGTCAGTATCAGATTCATCTTGCGTACACATTGGATATGCGTCTAATCCAAGAATTCCAAGAACGAATCCCAAAACGTATAGCTACTAAATTCTGAAATGAGAGGAAACAAAACAAAAGTAAATTTTATACGACAAAAATAATGAATTGATTAAGCAATGGAAAGCCTTACATCATAATCAGAATCAAAACACGCACTGATCTAGTTCAGGAATTTTATCAAACAGGTGGTAGACATTTCGGCCAAAGGATCTAGATGCAGAAATAAGAGAGAGGTCATATCCAGCCTTATCACAGAGGCTCAAACGCGACCGCATTTCATGCATGCGTAATCGAGCACTCGGTCCCTACCTTCAGCAGAAACAGAGAATGCGAATTAGGGACGAACAGAGCACTTATTGGGGCTACGAAGCTGGTGGTGCTGGGGAAGTGGCCTCCGAAGGCAATCAGTGACAGAGAGAGAGGTGAGGATTTCATAGAGGAAATCAAGAGAGAATCACAACTAAACATGAGAACTCCTTCCCTATACTCTCTTGTCTACGGTGGTCGGCGATCGGAGACGAGCGGCGGCTACTGGTGGACTGGAGGTGGCCGAGTATGAAGAAGGAATCGCGACCCAGAAGCTCCTGGAAACTGATGATGAGAGACAGAATTTGCTGAGCTCCGTGTTTGTGCGTTCTCTCTGCTTTATTCTCCCCGCCAATTGCGTATATGTTAGAAATACGTGTATGTGGACGCGACGCTGCAGTGAGATGCGCCGAAATTTTATTTTAGTATTTTTTATTATTTTCATATATTTCTTATTTTTACAAGATACTTGATTTGCTAACCAAAATTCCGGTTTCAACGAGAGAGATAAGGTTATTTGTGTTTTTATCAGACTGGATGAAATGATTTGCATAAAATTAATGAGAAAACACTCACTATATACATATTGACAGGAGATTCCTTCAATTAGATATAGAGAAATATCATGCATGACAAGTAAAGTGTCCTATGTGCTTATTGGTTTATTGATTATGTAGTGCTCAATTATAATTAAGTAGACTTCTAAAATAAAATTTCGGCGGGGGCAGCGCCCAACCACGATGCAGCCTCCCCTTTTTTAATTCTTTTTTTTTCCTTACATTTTCTTAAATTATTTTAGCTTTTTTAGTTTTTTACTATTATTTAAATAAGCTTTAAAGAAAAAAATAAAAAATGCCATGGAAGAAAACTAAATTAATTTTAAAATATCACGTCAATATTTTCTGTTAGACAAATTAACGGTGGTAACGGAATGACTCAATTGTACCAATTTGACAAGTTTTATAACTTGATTGCACTTTTTAAAAATTTTATAACTTAATTATACTTCCGTGACAAGTTTTAGGACTTGTAATACAGATATCCCTAAAGCTTATAAAAATTCTTTGCCACCTTTAACATAAGCTGTGAATGTTCACAGCAGCTTAATAGTCCCTATCATATACAGATTGGTTGCAACCATTTATTTCAATAGGGCCCCCAGTAGGGTCATCCTGACCCACATGCACCCGGGCAGCTCAGGGGTCCTCCTCTTCCAAGGGTCTATCTGCGCCGGGATCATCTCATCGTCAGCGAAAACCGTCAACTTGAAGAACATCAACAAAGGGGATAGCATGATTTTCCCTCAGGGGCTATTGCACTTCCAATTGAATGCTGGCACAGCTCCAACTCTTGCCATAGTTTGCTTCAACAGTCTTATATTCTTATATATATTCTAAAGAATAAACACTAACTTAAACGGCATCAAACAACGTCCTCCTCCTCCACTACTCTTGTTCTCCTTTCTTTTCTTTTCTTTTTTCTTCTTCAATTTTTACTTGAAAGAAATAACTTTTCACTTGTGAACAACCTCGCCCCACTCGACGCTTGATGCTTGCCCCGCTCGACGCTCAATGCTCGCACTGCTCGCCACTCACCTCACAGCTTACTTGGAAAGCTCAGAGGATTCAATCACGGTAAGGAAATTTTCCCCTCAGTTTCAACATATCCCTAAAATCCTGAATCCCATAGATATTGACAATTATCCCTATTGATGGATATGTAATTTGAAATACTAGGTTTGTCTTTTTAGGGAATACAAAAAATAAAATAAAAAAATTATCGGTTGGCCTCGGGTTGACTCTGGAACCTAATCGAACCCGTTGGGGTCAGTTCAGTTCTCGGTCCCAAGCTCAATTAGGTCGGTCCTCGATCCCAAAAATTGGGGACCAACATTGTGCGGGTCAGTCCCTAGGTTAGGTATTGGACCGGCCCAACCTAAACCATGATCACCCCTATTTGGACTTGTTTAGTCTTGTTAGTACGTGCTAGGCTTACTAGTTAGATTTTGACTGGGCTTGCTTGTAAGTTGGACTTTGGGGAATTAGGTTAAGGTGTAGTTTGGGGCTTTGGTCAGACCAAGCTTGGTACAAGAGCTCCGTTTTGCGACCGCAGTCAAGTCTTGACTTAAACTAGATCCGGAGAAATTTAATTTTCTTTCTAAAAGTCATGAAAAAGTTGAGAAATTAGATTTTGAGTAGGTTTACTAAATTTTAGTATTAATTCTAGTGTATAACTAATTTATCATAAAAAAATATGAAAATCTTTTGGTAAAAATTGTGCTTAAAATGGAACAAACTCTTAAAGCTTTATGATGAGATGTCAATGTTTCATTTTTTAGACAAATTTCCAATTGATTGTGCGCTTTCAATTTGATCGTGGTTTCCCTTTAGCCTAGCTAGAAATGAGATTTTTCTTATTTCTTAGCTTTAGATCTCTACGTTTCTTCGCAATTTATTTAATACTTTCTTGATTGATGGTTGTTACTTTAATGATTGCACACCTGCATGATCAACTCATATATTAGTGAATATGTTTAAAATAAATATGGACTGCGTAACAAAAATCTTTATGAAATAAACAAGATTAAGTACCGAAAGGACACTACTTGATTAATTAGTGTAACCAAGTCTCCGGTTCTAAATTTTCTAGTTGTATAGAAAGTGAGGTATACTTATATGCCGTACTTGGTTTTTAACTAATCTCAATAGACTAATGGCGACTCCTCATTAGAAAATCCTTATAACGTCAATTTGAATTCCCAACATTACGCGAGGTATGAGCTTGGGAGAGTCCGCGTGTAAAACGAGGGTGGTATACTTGCTTTTTATGCATTATCCCAAAATCTATGTCTTTTTCCCTTTGAATGGAAAACGCAGGTCTCAACAGGGGTGAGATGAGGTAATTCAAGGAAATGATACTAACATTTCAATTTCAATCTATCTATCCATGGATATAAAAGTGGGTAAAACTCGCATGACGATGACTCACGTGGCATGCTTGTCGCGACCGAATTTTCGAGTGCACCACCTAAAACTGGGTTAATGGACTACTAAGTCTTTAAGCTTAGCTCGGGCTCTCCCAAGCCCATACCAACTCGCAACTTAAGGTTCAAATATGCAAATAATTATTTTCTAGGAGTCGCCACTAATCAGTTTTCGGTAGGTCGATTAGACACCTAAGTAAAATAATGGGAGAATTATTTTACTCCTACGAACCAGAGACTAAGGGTACGGGGACTTGGTTACACTAGACTATCCTAGTGCCCTTTCGGTACCATTTCTTTTTCTTTTTTTTTTAAAAATGTTTTTACAAGCAGCTTGGATTGATTTTAATCTAAATTCCTATCATGCAAATGAGTGGCCACACGGGTGCTCAACCATTATTAAACAATCAAAAGACGTCCACTAGAAGAAATAAACACACGAAGCATTTTTGGGTTTTCTCTTATCTTGAAATCGAAACGCGCATTTTAACTTCATGATCTAACAAGCAAATTCTAATTAAATAAACCTAACATGCAAACTCAATTTTGATTTTCACTTTTTTTTTTTAATGAATATCGTGCGATGCATGTTAATAATCTAATATGACATGGCAACATGACCTAAACTATAAGACATGAAGAAATGCAATCATTAAATATGCAATCTAAATTAACTAAAATGGCCTAATCCTAATGACGGACCATTTATAATTCAATGAACCTAATAACAAATTAAATGACGTGCATTTGATATCTCTATTCTTAAAAATTCAACCTATTCTAAAAATTGAGTCTAACTTATGCAGAGATTTAATTTAATTTTTTATTTTTTATGAAATTCGAAATTTAAGAAAAAATGCAAAAATGATCTAGCTAGATTAAGATTCTATCTAATTTAAATTAAGGATCAAGTCATATTAAATCCTAATTTAAACTAAAACATTATCTTAATCTAAAATGCAATTTATCTAAAAAGATGATCTAAATTTAAAATGAAATATGTATTTCTAACCTATATGCACAATGATTTTTTGTGTTTTTCTTTATGAAATTCGAAATTAAAACTAACACGTAATTAAACATGCAATTCAAATAAAAAAAAACTAACAATCTAAATGAATGCACTTTTTTTGTTTTTATATTTTTTTAATTCGCAATAAAATCCTATTTTTAAAAAAAATTATTTAAGTCTGAAACTAACTTATCTCTAAAAATGCAATCCTAAAAAAAAACCTAATTTATTACCTACATATCCAATTTATTAAATCTTCATGTTTTGATGCAAGATTTTGACCTTTTTTCCTTTTGATTTTTTTTAAAATATGAGTACTTATCAAATAAATATTAACCCTAAACTATCAACAAAATAAAAAATTAAAATAACCGAAAAAATAACCTGTTGTCTCACAGGTCAAATTAACGATTATCCTAACCCTAATTATCACGACAACAGTTCAAAATAACTAAAAATATGATCCGAAATCTTACGGATCAAATTAATAATTAGATTGATTCAACAATTTAAAACATCAACAAACCCCAAGAATTAATATAATTAAAAAATTAACCCGACATCTTACGGGTCAAATTAATAATTACATTAATTTTAGGAATAACACCTATGGATAATGCCTACAAGTAAAACGAAAATCAATTCCCAATATTCCAATTGGTACAATAAATGCAAAACTTAGAAAAAGGTAAATAACATAAATGAAAGATAAAAGTAAAGATAAAAAAAATAAAAATAAACAACCTAAGGATAGGGGGACAGCAACTTGGTCAACGCCGGCAGGGGAATGACCGGCGTCGGAGCTCCGGCGAGGGCTGGACGGCGGCGACGGCGGCGGGTGGCGCGGGGACGTCGCGGGCGGTGGTGGTGCCAGCGAAGCGAGCACGTAACGGCCGGGTCGCGGGTTGATGGGGCTCGGCGTCCGGCGAGGGCAGCGGCTCGGACCACCGCGGAAGGAGTTCGGATCGGCGCAGATGCTCCGGCAAGGGGCAGCAGCGAGGTCCGGACGCGGAGCAGGGCCTCGGGTCTCCCCGGCGTCGGGAGGAGGCGATCAAGGGCACCGGTGGCTCGGATCGGCACGGGCTGGCAAATCACGGCTCGGCGGCGGCGATTTCGCGAGAAGAGCAGGGAGATCGGCGGGCGGCGTGCGTGGGGGTGAACGGCGCTCGGGCAAAGTGCGTGCGTGGGTGAGTGGGGGCTCCGCGGGCGGGCCGAGGGGATTCGCGGTGGTGTTCGCACGGGGGTGGCCGGCGTCGGGCGGGGGCGGATTGCCGCACGACGGAGTAGAAGCGTCAAGTGGACTCGCGCAGACGTCGGCGACGGGCCGGGCTGCGGGTCGCGGTGGGCTTTGGTTCCGGGCGGCGCGGCGAGGCGAACGGCACGGGGATGCTTGGTATGGCGGCCGGCGCGAGTGCTGGTGTCGTGGTTTGCTGTAGGTGTAGGTGCGGAAGCGAGGTAGCGACGGGGAGGAGGTTGCCGAAGAAGAAGAACAACAGTGCACCGTTCTGTTTTTCCTTTTTTTTTTTTTTTCTTTTTTTTTACCTCTTACGTCTTCTCTCCTTTTCCACCGCTGCTGCCATACCTTTTTGCCCTCTCCCCTTTTACTTTTTCAGCAGAAGAAGACTAAAGCTTCGCTGACTTTTTTTCTTTTCACCGAAGAACGAAAACTTCTTCTCTTTTTTGCTTAATTGTTGACCCTCGAAAAAAAAAAAAACCCCCTCCTTGTCACCGTACACGGCACCCTTTTATAGCAAAATAAAACGTGATCTTTTGTGAATATTTCATCTCATGAAGATTGCTTATAACTTCCCGATCACGAAAATTATTTTATTTTTCCTTATCTTATGAATATTCTCCCCTGATTTCATCACCTATTGATAAAGATAAGATTATAATGCGATTTCCCTAATTTCCAAAAGTCATCGTGATATCACATCAAATCTTAATTTTTCAACAGATAATTTATTGAAAATGTCGACGGGCTTGGGTTAATTTGTTCCTTTCGTGGGCCTAGCCCAACTAATTTGAACCCATCCGTACCGGTTCAATAGATAAAAAATGCAAATTAAAATAAAATGCACCTAAACCTATATGCTATGTGATTAATATATTTTTAGGGATAAAATTAACCCCAATTTTCTATGCAATAAATGACTAAATGGACCGTCAAAATTTAGGTGTCAATAGCTGCCCCTCTTTGAAGGTGAGCTCGAAGAGGTTACCTTCAAAGACACATTGAGACCTAAATTTTGACTATGTGCATGCACTGAAATTTTTTTTTTTTAAATGAATCCTATTTTGAAATGTAATTTATATAGCGCACGGAAATACTAATGCAAATGCATGATGTGAAAGGACAAGACGTACCTACAATTACTTACCAATCGGCGCGGTAAAGCATCTTGAGGTACATGATAAATTCCCGTTGCTCCACAACCACAAGTACCCAACTCTCACTCAGGTTCCTTGAAGAGTATAACAGGCAATAGATCGAAACATTGAAATTGAGAAGGACATTCACATCCAAAGTGAAATGTTCAACGAAAATAATTGAGACATCTAGATCCAAACGCAGATGTCAAGATTTTTTTAAAAGCTCGAAATACCTAGATTCAGACTAAAATATAACGAGGAAGGTCGAGAAAACATTCACATCCAAAGTGAAATGTTTAGACGAAAATAATTAAGACATCCGGGGCCAGACAGAGATGTCAAAATTTTGAAACTCGAAATACCTAGATCCAGACTAAAGTATAACGAGACAAATCGAAGAACATTCACATCCAGAGTGAAATGTCCAACAAAAATAATCAAGACATCCGGGTCCAGACAGAGATGTCATGATTTTGAACTCGAAATACCTAGATCCAGACTAAAATATAACGAGGAAGGTCGGGAAAACATTCACATCCAAAGTGAAATGTTTAGACGAAAATAATTAAGACATCCGGGTCCAGACAGAGATGTCAAAATTTTTGTACTCGAAGTACCTAGATCCGGACTGAGGTATAACGATAAAGATTGAAGAACATTCACATCCAGAGTGAAATGTTCAACGACAATAATCAAGACATCCGGGTCCAGACAGAGATGTCAAGATTTTTTGAAACTCGAAATACCTAGATCCAGACTAAAGTATAACGAGGAAAGTTGAAGAACATTCACATCCAGAGTGAAATGTTCAACGAAAAGAATGAAGACATCCAGATCCAGACTGAGATGTCTAATTTTTGGAAAATGGTAAAGAAACTTACCTGGAATATCCTACCTTCAAGGAGCGTAGAGTGATCCAAGGTAGTTGGTGTTACATCTCCAGGACCCGTACCTTTCTACGGTTGCCTAGCATTGCAACATTGATTATCTGACCGGGACTTGAACTTCTCTTCGGTTACCTTAATCAGATTGAATCTGGAGAAAAATCTCTAGGGGATAGCTCAATCGAATCGAGTATCAGTGCACTTGAGGGGGGGATACCTGTACAAAGACAAGTATTCAAGGTATGGATAGAGATATACTTGCCTGGTAACATCTCTGATCCTCGGGGATATGTCTCCTGCAAAACATGGTCATAGGAGAGGTAACATGCATTTGTAATCACAAACATGCATTAATCCAAGAGAGATTCATGTGTGATGACTTCTATTAATCATGCATCACCTAATTTCCATTGGGAAAGATTTCAAAAGATTGTTCCAATCGAACAAATGAGTATCATGGATGTGTCAAGCGAGGATCTTTCGATCGAAAGGACTTTTCACTCATCCTCACTGAAAGGGCTATTTCATCCTGACCTTTGATGCATGATCTTGACAATCGCTCTATCTCACCATCATCATGTCAAACAAGGGTCTGAGCAATCTCGCAAGTGGTACGACCTTACCAATCTGAGAGGTCTTTAACATGGACCGTAATGCGGGCTTGGTCAACGGCTTAGCAAAGGGGACTCTTTGAGTCAAGGCTATTGGAAAAATGAATGATATTCCGTAACCATCTTAGGGTTTACAAGTCAAGAAACATGCGAAATGAGGTAGAAATTGCCTTACTCACACTTCTTCGAGCGATGCTTAAAACATGTGAACCCCAACATTAATTCAAGTGCCCTAATCAAAAGAGACTTTGTAAGGGACGTAACATAGGCTGGGTTCATGGGTTAAGAAACGAAAGGATCATTAGGCTCAAAAAGTGTTTAAGGGATCAAAGTTGGTGATCATCTTGACATTTCCACCAATTTTCCTCTTCACCATCAAAGATTTTCTTCACATCACAACTCCATTAATTGCAATAGCATTTGGTTTTTTTTTTTCTTTTTTTTTTGGTACCACCTTGTTGGGGATACGACTCACTTCGTCAAGTGTTTAATTTTTTCTTTGGGCATTGGCCTTGCTTTTACCAAGCACACTGCTTTTTCATGCCCCCCTTTTTGCACTTGTTTTCTTTGGATTTGCATAGCTTCTTTTTTATCATTCTAGACCATGCCACTCGAATTTTTTCTTTTCTTTGCCTTGCCCCAGTGTGGGGGATGATCACCAACTGGGTTTAATACGAAATGAATTCATAGGCTCAAGTGGGCTATGCAATGGATAAAAGTGTATGGATACAGAAAGAACTGCTCTTCGTCATCCTAAGGCACTTCAAATTATCGTACAAGTTACACTGCGAAAGCAATACTCGAAGATTTATGCAAGTGTGAGTAAGAAAATTCCTATAATTCATCTCAAATTTTGTCCCAGTATGGGACGATCCTTGACAGGGATAATTTAAAAAGCTCTTCACGTGTGTGGGCTCAAAGGTCTAATCAATGGGTATACTTGTAGTGTTTCGGGTAGAAGAAGAAACTGCCTCTCATCACTTCGGTTGACGTACCCTTTGCGAGATCACCCTTTTCCTTGCAGGCATGAATTTTTCCACACAACTTACTAGGGATTAGTGTATGAACAGTGTATGAAATAAATCTTGCCTTTCATCATTCCAAAGTATCCCATTTGACACATTCAATTTATCTTACATGATTCATCAAGGAAAACATGCAAGATTTGTAACAAATTTAGACCATTGAATCTGCAACTCATTGAGGCAATTTATTCATCATAAAAATGATTGCAGTTCAAAACATGACATGGCAAATTCAATCATGGGTAATATTTCTTGACAACATCGGAATTAACTGGAGTAGAAAACTCACAACCATCCATTTCACCAGGATCAAAGCACCTCCAGGAAGTACCTTCTTCACCCCATATGGGTGGCTGTAATTTGGAGCAAACTTGCCCCTAGTATCTGGAAAAATTGGCAACAACTCCCTTAAAACAAGATCATTTACCTCTTTAGCTTCTTCAGTGTCATCTAAATTAATAGTGACGGTATGCTCGGATGTAAGAGCCTTGGCTCTTTCATGTTGTTCTCAGCTACACTGCACCTCAATGGCATCTTCAATCGAGTCTTCGGGACCGTCATTGTCAGCACTTGTCACATTGGATTGGACCATTTCCACACCTTTGCATATGATCGTCCTTGAAATGGAAAGTAGATGGATCAAAAAGACAAATAGGGTAAATCATTTTTTTGAAAGATTTCTTGTTGAAATTTTTTTGAAAAGCAATTGAAAAGGCATTTTTTTAACATTTTGACACGGGAAAGCATGATGAAGCCCAGGCCTCAGAATTCTCCTTGGATTTTTCTTTTTGTTTATCGAATTTGGATAACATCACCGGGCTGGTTTGGTATACCTCATCATGACCTCAAAATAAAACTTGTAATTTCATTGATATTCATCAATCAATTACATTTATTGAAATGAAAATGCAAATTCAAGTCCTAAAAAGAAAGTGAAAAAGAAGAAATTGAAAACAATCGCTAGATAGCGATAATAGCTCCTAAAAAGCGATAAAATTCCTAGAAAGTGATAAAAATTCCCGCGCAAGGGAATGTGCAAAAGTAATAAGTTACTCTTGCGGGCCAGGGCCCATTTCTTCCAAAGGTCCTTCATCAATGGCATTCACCCTATCCTCATGCTCAGGTAGAGGATTCTTTTCGACATTCGGTTGAGCGGTGCGAAGGTAAACGCCTTGGTGTCCGATAAGTTTTGGACCTTATGCTTCAAAGTTATGCATTCATCAGTTGAATGTCCTACTTCCCCCATATGATACTCGCATTTCTTGGAGGGATCGTAGTTGGAAAATTTTTCAGCATTGGGTCGCTTTGGCTCATAGGACAGCAACCCCTTCTTTTGAAGAACCTTTAAGACCTGGGACAAAGGGCCAGGAAGAGGAGTGAACTGCCTCTTAACAAATTGTCGGGGAGCGGACGGTTGGCCTTCCCCTTGTTGATTCTTAGGGACATAAACAACTGGAGGCTTGCTAGATTGTGCATATGTAACATTGACTTCCGTGCTTGGTTCTTTGTCTTTCTTCATGGTGAACCTTTTGCCTTGATGAGTCGGTTCGTCAAACCATCCATCTCTCGCCCAACTTCGATTTGTTCACCCACCGGGATAAGTTGATTGAAGTTCTCCACGTAGGTACCGGCCATCCGGTTTCGGAACTCAAATGGAAGAGTCTTGACGAACAATTTCATCAGCTCTTTGGTAGTAGGCTCGGGAGTGATTTGAGCCGCGATTGCGCCACCTCACAAAGCATACTCCTTGAATGACTCATTTTTCTTCTTCTCCATCCGCTCAAGATCCTCTCGGGAAGGTGCAATGTCCATGTTGAACTTATATTGCTTGAGGAACGCATCAGCCACTTCATTCCAGGTCTCGAGAAGGTTTACATTCTTCATTATGTACCAGTTCAGTGCAGGCCCAGTCAAACTCGCATGGAACGATTGGATCATGAGGGGCTCATTTTTGACGTGATGTGCCATGCGCACGTGATACATCTGCATATGAGATTTTGGGCAAGATGTACCGTCATATTTCTCGAACTCCGGCATTTTGAACTTTCTCGGCATTTTGACCTTCTCATAGACCGAGAGGTCGAACGGGAGTGAGCTTTGTGACTCTTGCAGCTGTCTCACTTTCTCTTCCAGCTTCGCAACACGCTCATCCTGATCTGTCTTGGGAACGCTATCAAGTTTGGCCTTTCCAACAAGGACTGAGTCATCTTCCAGCTCGGGCATGTCGTCGTCAATCGTTTGAACCTTGTTTGCTTGCTTCGGGATAACTACTTCGGGAAGAGCGGTGTGCAGTTTGTTGGATTCGCTTGGAGGAATTGGAGTTGATCCGTCACAAGCTGTATAGAGGCGAGTACTTGTTGGAGTTGAGTCTCCACAGCGGACATACGATCACGCATTTCATTTTGGTCAGCCATTTTAGCCCTTGATCGTGTAATAATAGGCGATCGCAGTGGATCCGTTATGACCTAATTGGAATAAAAGTAATATAAGAACCAATGATAAGATAGAAAAATGGCCCATGACAATGGTCTAATCGCCTCATTTTATTCAAGATCTAATTGAAATTTGAACCAAATTCCTTAACAATGAACTAAGAATTGAAATCTGAAGTCCCTAAACATTGAATCTAAAAATTGAAAACATTGAGCTAGAAATCAAAGTCCCTAAACATTGAACTAAGAATCAAAATTCAAGACATCTCATTTTATATGCGAAGCTTCTAATTTTCCGCTTCAATCATCTCCACTTTTCGCTTAAGATGCTCAATTTGTGCTCATTGGGTTGGCTTCTCAGTCACATCAGGGACCACTGGACCTAAGGCCTGGTCGCCTTGATTTAATTAGTCCAGCCACATTTTGATCTCTTTTTGGGAGCGGAAATGAATTGTACGTCATTTTTCCCATCGCATATAAAACGATATTGACGACGAAACCTATTGTCATGGACCGACAAAATTGCCACAAAATAAATAAATTGCGAAGAATTTAGACAACTTACTTTCATCGGAAATTAATGACAAACACATAGACACACGCATGAAATGTGAGGCTCGATTTCTATCTAGATGGCTTAACAAAGTGAGCTAAGAGGGTGATCGACCGTTGCAGTCTCGCATTAACGTGTCAGGCCCCCTTAACTCCGGCTCAGTTGAATGGAATGCCCAATAGTCACACAGTCTCGCGGATATGGACAAAACACATTCGACACCATGAAAAACATTCGGGGAAGAGAAGGTCAACCTCTACATAGCAGTCTCGCTTTGGAGGAAGTATACTTCTCAACACCATCCTAGAAATCCTATCGCAGCCCAGGTCCGACCGCAGGTTGTGTGTGCAAATAGTGTAGTGCTAAAGCAATAAAGCATGCACAACAGTTTAAATGCAAACAACACTTCTAATTTGGAAAAATAAATCATTCATCCCTCACTCCAACCCGCAAGACAAATGTTAGTAAATACTACTCCCCTTATACCTCCCATCTGCAAAAACATTTAACACCTTAAAAATGTTAGGGACATACTTGGAATCCTTGCTGCCAAACAAAAACATTTTTCAAAAGAAAAGAAAAATTGGCCTAAGTCCACTAAGTGTTTTAACACAAGTCCCCAGCGGAGTCGCCAAGCTGTCGCGACCGAATTTTCGAGTGCACCACCTAAAACTGGGTTAATGGACTACTAAGTCTTTAAGCTTAGCTCGGGCTCTCCCAAGCCCATACCAACTCGCGACTTAAGGTTCAAATATGCAAATGATTATTTTCTAGGAGTCGCCACTAATCAGTTTTCGGTAGGTAGATTAGACACCTAAGTAAAATAATGGGAGAATTATTTTACTCCTACGAACCAGAGACTAAGGGTACGGGGACTTGGTTACACTAGACTATCCTAGTGCCCTTTCGGTACCATTTCTTTTTTTTCTTTTTTTTTAAATGTTTTTACAAGCAGCTTGGATTGATTTTAATCTAAATTCCTATCATGCAAATGAGTGGCCACACGGGTGCTCAACCATTATTAAACAATCAAAAGACGTCCACTAAAAGAAATAAACACACGAAGCATTTTTTGGGTTTTCTCTTATCTTGAAATCGAAACGCGCATTTTAACTTCATGATCTAACAAGCAAATTCTAATTAAATAAACCTAACATGCAAACTCAATTTTGATTTTCACTTTTTTTTTTAATGAATATCGTGCGATGCATGTTAATAATCTAATATGACATGGCAACATGACCTAAACTATAAGACATGAAGAAATGCAATCATTAAATATGCAATCTAAATTAACTAAAATGGCCTAATCCTAATGACGGACCATTTATAATTCAATGAACCTAATAACAAATTAAATGACGTGCATTTGATATCTCTATTCTTAAAAATTCAACCTATTCTAAAAATTGAGTCTAACTTATGCAGAGACGAATTTAATTTTTTATTTTTTATGAAATTCGAAATTTAAGAAAAAATGCAAAAATGATCTAGCTAGATTAAGATTCTATTTAATTTAAATTAAGGATCAAGTCATATTAAATCCTAATTTAAACTAAAACATTATCTTAATCTAAAATGCAATTTATCTAAAAAGATGATCTAAATTTAAAATGAAATATGTATTTCTAACCTATATGCACAATGATTTTTTTGTGTTTTTCTTTATGAAATTCGAAATTAAAACTAACACGTAATTAAACATGCAATTCAAATAAAAAAAAAAACTAACAATCTAAATGAATGCACTTTTTTTGTTTTTATATTTTTTTAATTCGCAATAAAATCCTATTTTTAAAAAAAATTATTTAAGTCTGAAACTAACTTATCTCTAAAAATGCAATCCTAAAAAAAAACCTAATTTATTACCTACATATCCAATTTATTAAATCTTCATGTTTTGATGCAAGATTTTGACCTTTTTTCCTTTTGATTTTTTTTAAAATATGAGTACTTATCAAATAAATATTAACCCTAAACTATCAACAAAATAAAAAATTAAAATAACTGAAAAAATAACTGTTGTCTCACAGGTCAAATTAACGATTATCCTAACCCTAATTATCACGACAACAGTTCAAAATAACTAAAAATATGATCCGAAATCTTACGGATCAAATTAATAATTAGATTGATTCAACAATTTAAAACATCAACAAACCCCAAGAATTAATATAATTAAAAAATTAACCCGACATCTTACGGGTCAAATTAATAATTACATTAATTTTAGGAATAACACCTATGGATAATGCCTACAAAGTAAAACGAAAATCAATTCCCAATATTCCAATTGGTACAATAAAAGCAAAACTTAGAAAAAGGTAAATAACATAAATGAAAGATAAAAGTAAAGATAAAAAAAATAAAAATAAACAACCTAAGGATAGGGGGACAAAGCAACTTGGTCAACGCCGCGGGGAATGATCGGCGTCGGAGCTCCGGCGAGGGCTGGACGGCGACGGCGGCGGCGCGGGGACGTCGCGGGCGGTGGTGCCACCGGCCACGCGAGCACGAGAACGGCCGGGTCGCGGGTTGATGGGGCTCGGCGTCCGGCGAGGGCAGCGGCTCGGACCACCGGCGGAAGGAGTTCGGATCGGCGCGCAGATGCTCCGGCAAGGGGCAGCAGCGAGGTCCGGACGCGGAGCGAGGGCCTCGGGTCTCCGGGCGTCGGGAGGAGGCGATCAAGGGCACCGGGGCTCGGGATCGGCACGGCCGGCAAATCACGGCTCGGCGGCGGCGATTTCGCGAGAAGAGCGGGGAGATCGGCGGGCGGCGTGCGTGGGGTGAACGGCGCTCGGGCAAAGTGCGGCGCGGGTGAGTGGGGGCTCCGCGGGCGGGCCGAGGGCAGGTCGCGGTGGTGTTCGCACGGGGGTGGCCGGCGTCGGGCAGCGGGGGCGGATTGCTGCACGACGGAGCGAAGCGTCAAGCGGACTTGCGCAGACGTCGGCGACGGGCCGGGCCGCGGGTCGCGGTGGGCTTTGGTTCCGGCGGCGTCGGCGAGGCGAACGGCACGGGGATCTTTGGTATGGCGGCCGGCGCGAGTGCTGGTGTCGTGGTTTGCTGTAGGTGCGCGGAAGCGGAGGTAGCGACGGGGAGGAGGTTGCCCGAAGAAGAAGAACAGTGCACTGTTCTGTTTTTCCTCTTTTTTTTTTTTTTTCTCTTTTTTTTTACCTCTTACGTCTTCTCTCCTTTTCCACTGCTGCTGCCGTACCTTTTTGCCCTCTCCCCTTTTACTTTTTCAGCAGAAGAAGACTAAAGCTTCTGCTGACTTTTTTTCTTTTCACTGAAGAACGAAAACTTCTTCTCTTTTTTGCTTAATTGTTGACCCTCGAAAAAAAAAAACCCCCTCCTTGTCACCGTACACGGCACCCTTTTATAGCAAAATAAAACGTGATCTTTTGTGAATATTTCATCTCATGAAGATTGCTTATAACTTCCCGATCACGAAAATTATTTTATTTTTCCTTATCTTATGAATATTCTCCCCTGATTTCATCACCTATTGATAAAGATAAGATTATAATGCGATTTCCCTAATTTCCAAAAGTCATCGTGATATCACATCAAATCTTAATTTTTCAACAGATAATTTATTGAAAATGTCGACGGGCTTGGGTTAATTTGTTCCTTTCGTGGGCCTAGCCCAACTAATTTGAACCCATCCGTACCGGTTCAATAGATAAAAAATGCAAATTAAAATAAAATGCACCTAAACCTATATGCTATGTGATTAATATATTTTTAGGGATAAAATTAACCCCAATTTTCTATGCAATAAATGACTAAATGGACCGTCAAAATTTAGGTGTCAACAATGCTCTCGTGCGAGCTCCATGCACTGATTTGCTGTTGATGTCGGTTAGCAAACCTATAATGTTAGCAGATGTCTAATTCTAGCAAATGTCTAAATTTTGCATATCTAATTCTTATGAGAATTTTTATAATAAATTATTACTGATTTAGAAGATAAATGTTGGAATAAGTTATTTAGGGCAGTTATCAAGTCAGTAGGCCAATTCAAACCCAAACTTTCCAATATTACCAATTGAGTTACTTGACACTAGAATTTTACCAATAAAAATTAATTCTCACATTAAGGACTATGACATAGATATGTTATGCCCAACCCATTTAAGCTTCAAAATCAATAATCCCCTGAGTTTCGTCCAACGAAATAGACTTCGAGCACTCTTCCCCCAGAGATAAGGAGGTCATCAATCATACGCACAGAGGTTGGACGAAGTGAACGGAGGAGTCTTATTTCGTCTTTTGTTTTTCTTATTCTTACCTCACAATTTGTGTGGGCCAAGATCTGTAATCGTACTATTTCCAATTCTATAGTTCCTACTGTTGTCATTTCTATCATCGGTATTCTTCACATATGGATTATTTTGATTATCAAACCTTTTACTTGAACAGCATTTAAAAAGAAAAATCAAATATTCAAAAAGTCATTCCGTGATGAAAGTTATATTACATAATTGCACGAACTTTGTAATAAATGTTTTAAAGTAATTGTTTATGTAGACCTAGATTCTATTATGAAAGATCAATTTGTAATTGATGAATGATGAAAGATTTATGGTAGGTTTAATTCCATCTATTTCACAATTAATATCAACAAATTCTGATAACTGTAATGATTCCAATTACTTTATAGTTCACAAGAATAAAGTCTACATTTGGTATAATTCTTATCACCGAAATTTTGTATATGTTTTTTCTATGAATAATTGTTCATCTCTCAATCCATGATGAAAGCTATATTACATGGTTGCACGTGTCGAAGATAATTGTTTATATAGATTATGTTTTGACATACCTGGAGGCTGGATGTTTAAGCTGATAGAAAAAATTTCTGCATCTGAATTTTAAAACAAAAGGCTAAAAAAAAAATTAAAAACTTATATTCGAAGATTGAGCATGTTTCGGTATTGAATGTTAAAAAAAATGTTTACATATATGCAGATTCAATTTTGAAGTATCTATAGGCTGAAATTTTAAATTTATTGAATCATTCTACAAATAGATCTTTGTTAATAAGGCAGGAAAACATAATGCATAGTAATTGTTCAAATACTTTGACGAAATACATTCATTATCACATTGGCCCTGCTACAACCACAACTATAACGAAGACATACACCCTCAAATCAAATTCATCAATCACTGATCTTGTTCATTATAATTGACTCCATCCCAAATATAGTCGGGACGAAAAATGCTTGGTCCATAAGTGGATTTAACAATTTGGAATAGCAAGGGAAGTTGTAGTTGTGCGAATAAAGCTACGGGGAGAGAGGCCAGCAAAGTAATGGGAATGAGAACCCACTCCAATCTATTATCCAGCACCATTGTGAGAGTTGCAGCGAAGGCCATTAGCATGAAAGCCAAGGAGAGGAAGAGAAAACAAAGGCCCCAAATGATCTTCTTAGGCAATGATTCAAGAAAATCTTGCGCCTCATACCGTGAAGTTAAGATGGCTAGGAATAGCAAGATGGCCGTCACAAAGGAGACCAAACCTAACGCATCTGAAATTGCGAAAACTAGGAGAGAGTCCTGTCCTAACAACAAGGGTACTCCAGTATTGTTGTCATTGCCTCCAGGCATAGTGAATGCAGCAGCGAACAATGCTGTGACAATTAGAGTTGAGACAAGCATACATGAATTTGCTGTGTCCTTCACCCACTTCTCTCCTTTCTCCAGCAACTCTTTGTGTTCTCCTTGAATCTATTCCAATATGTCATTCCCTCAAAATGGGCATCTCTTATGATAGGGTTAATGTAGCTTTCCACAACCTATGCATAAAACTCATAATTAGGAGTTTCAATAAGTGGATAAAGTATTGAAGGTTTTTAAAAAAACAAACGAGGGAACATCTCAAGGAGATTAAGACTTGCTTAGAGGTCAAGTCCATCTTTGCTGGCAGAATTTCATAGGCCACTTTCTTCAGAGCTTCGATGATGATTTTGTGCTTCATTTTAGTCAAATAATATATAAATGCAAAGGACTATGTTTCTACTTTGCGATGATTTAAGTTTCATGAAATTTGGAATCTTCTAGAAGAATTTATGGAAAAAATATCAAGAGCTGGTCAAGAAATCTGAGAATGAGACTTTTGGTACTTCTACGTGCTTTATCGAACCCTATGCATTGTATTTTGTTTCTCGAATCATTTGAGCCAAGAGCCAATAGTACGACAACTCCAAGGACAATCAAAGAAATTTCATTGTTGGGACGTGACCATCCCCATTATGACCCTAAAGAAGAAGACAACATAGAGGAGATTACCTCTTCCGTGATGTCTGTTCCAACGCAACTAGTGAAGAGGCTCCATTGTGCCATTATTAAAGAAATGGCGATTCAGATGATTCCAATGTCAAATTTGACATCTCCAAAGACTTCATCTATTGGCTCGAGACATGTTGAAAGGAAAAAGGCACAACGTTTGTCCAGTTGAGATGTTTTGATCAATCATGGTACTTGTTTCATATTTATAGTGGGAAAATTAACTAATATGTCATAAACTTACTATATGGATGCCAATTCAATTCTAAACTTTTCAATTTTGTTAGTTTAAACCTAAATCTTTGTACGAAATTTCAATATAGTTTGAAAACTGCTAATGTGGCGGTCCGATTGTCGCCGACTATCCTCCGTAACACATCGCCATGTCAACAGTTTTAGACAAAAATTAGTCATAAGGACTAAGTTGAAATTTCATGTAAATGTTTACGACTAAATTGACAAAAATGAAAAAGTTAAGATGACATCCGTAAATTAGGATTAAGATTGTTCGAAAAATTTTCCTTATTCATATTTCTCTTGTTTCTTTTCTTTAGTTGAATTATACGTATTTTGCATTCTTCTAAAAACTGTGCAAATATGTTCTTATTTCTTTGATTAATTGATGTGATTAATTTGAGAGTTGTCTTGGTCTCCGTCTCGATTCATAAACTAGAACTAAACCGATCATTCTTTTTTCTGTCCCTTATCATTTTCTCATTAATTCGTAGCGCACATATTCGTTTCTTTTATAAAGAAAATTTCATTTTCGAGCATCCAACGGATGGTACTCAAGTGCATTGCTAGTGGGAGTTATGTCTTCATATTGCATAACTGATTATTCAAAAGTAAATTAAATAAGATACTATATGAAAGGACAGCTACGTGATAGGAAAAGACGCAACTGAACCTCTCAAGGTTGGCACATTTGTCCAGAAAGCAGGGGATTTTCAATTTTGAAAATGAAATTTAGCATTTCATATCCAATCAATTATATACACATGCCAAATGTTTGGATTTAACTAATTTGAGAGGTTGGTTAAAAAGGTGTTCCATGGGTCTGCAGCGGTGGCAACGATGATACCTATGCGAGAGCCAATTGAGCCTTCTCAGGCAGTAGCGAGTTACGTCGCTGCCACCATTGAGTGAGGGCGGCCAAGCTTTGTTGGCAGTCCGGCGAGGGTTGTTGCACTCAAAGTGACTCTGTGACGGTTCCTAAACCTTGCCAGTGAAAAATGGGGTGACTCTTTGTACCTCTTTAATGATCTCTCTCTATTTTTTGACTCTTTTTTTTAAACTCTAGTCACTTTTATATTTAGTTTTTGTGATGTGGCACTTATTTGTGCCATATCAGTTCCACTTGTGCAAAAAGTAAAAGGAAATTAATAAAAAAAAATGCTCATAAATTTTCCATCGATAAAAAATAGATGGAATAAACGAAGGGACTAACATAAAGAGCAAAGACAAGTTTTAAGACTTATTAATCATGAATTCAAAGTTTTAGGATTCAATTGCAGAATTGACTCAAATTTTAAGATTCTTGTTGTACATAACAGTACCAAGTTTTTTTTTTTCCCGCGACAGAGAATAGAAAGTTGAAATGCAATAAATGTAAATAAATAGTAAAAGCTTCATGATATCATTTTTTTCAGACAATAGTTTGCATTAGTAAAACTTTAGTTGATTGCTAAATTAACTAATGAGAAGTGTTATTGAATTAATAGCTATTCCAATGAAAATAGTGGCCATAAGTGAACTTAGCTAACCTTTTGATATATATATATATATATATATATATATATATATATAAACAGAGAAGATTCAATTCATATTACTTTAATTAAGTCATTACCACCTACATAAATTTAATTATATCTTAACTACATTATAATCTGTAATACAAAATGTAATACAACGGAAAGAGCAAAGCTACCGCGGAAGTATAAGTAAAACTGATTTAAATGTTTTTGTTTGGGCTCCACGGGAATATAAATGGGTTATACATTAAATGATATGCATAATAATCCCCTTATTGTATCATGGCAGACACCTATATAAAGAGTCGGTCGAATTTAAGAAAGAGTCACTAGGATTAGATTAAAGTGGCGGATCATAGTTATATTGGTAAATTAAAATGCAATTTAATTATGATTACTCTCAATCAGTTTTCAATGTCCCAATTTCCCTTATCAGTCTCCCTTCTTTTCTGTCAATTGTGATGAAGTGTAGTTTCTCAACTTACCTTATTAATTTGGTTTACATGGCAAAGGAGTTTCTTCTTCTCATCGTAGTTTTGGATTCAAGTCATAGTGGAAGCATTTCAGGAGTAAACTCCTGAATATACCAAACTGATGTAGGGTAGTTCACCCTTAAAATAACCCAAGAAGGTAGATTTTGTGGTATGCAAAAGCTTGGCTGAATATCGCTCAACCGCTTTAAAAAAAAAAAAAAAGGTTCAATATATATTCTCAAGATTATCTAATAAAAGTTCTAGCTATGATATTTTTAAAAAATTGTCAAGAAGATATAATATTTATCATTAAGCCCAGCTATAAATTATATGAAAAGAAAGATATTTACCTTGTACCACTGGACTTCTCTTTGTATTTGAAAAGCTACTCCGGAGACATTAGTTACGGTGCCCAAATTAGGTCGGTACTCTGCTGCTGCGAACAACATATCCTTCGAATCGCCCCGTGTGGGCGCTTGAACTAATGACGACTTATTAGTTGAGCTTACCTTCAAAAATAGTCTGAGACTCCTTTCTTTGCGATACAGCACTGCAGATGCGATCAAACCCTTACCCCAAGTCAACTTCCCATCTGGGAAAAACTGAATAAATAGCGTCATGATTTCACTGACTCCGTGGGTTGTAGCTTGAAACAAGAAGTTCCCATTACTGCAAAAATCAATGATCTCGGTAGTATTCATATAAGAGATCGCAATGCAAACTTGTCTGGCCAACTTGATTGCCATCACGTGTCTCAGCTTCACCTCGTGAACTTTCTTTAAAATAGGAACTGCAAAATGTCAAAAACAAACGAAAAAGAAAATGAAAAACCAAGGGGCTTGCAATTGGATTAAAAAAAAAAAAAAAAGTTCTTCTCTGGGATTCAATCCTCAAATGCAAACACTGAGTTTGAGTAATTGCTGATGCAAAAGTACAAAAATGATATAAAATCATTTTTGGCATTTTCAAAGAAAAAGTTTATATCATGTCTGGAGGAAAAAATTAATTGGATGTGAAGAAAGTAGAAGTGATTAGAGGGTAACTAAAGAAAGAGATCCTCCTTCAAATTCAAACAAGGCTTTCTAATGCTAATCATAATTAAGAGAACATAATTATAAGACTTAACCTGATAAAATAGCTCTGGAGATAACCACGTTAATGACGTATGTCTAACTAGGGTAAATTACAGTAGTCTTTGCTTGTATAAGACTGTTTTAGACAATATTATTCAAATATGCTTTGGAAGCGAGCAATAAAAAAATCATATTAATCGTACAAGCCCCTGTAATCATTTTTTTTTTTTTTTCCATTCTATCTGTCTTTAGCAATTTCAAAGCTTCCACATGAGGTCACATAATGGTATGTGACGTTTCCTAACATAGTGATTGGAGTTGACTATATTAAAAAATCACTTTCTTTTGAAAAAACACGCAATGATGCTATCCTGTTTCCTTTTTTGTTTTTTCGACAATAATAGAAGAATTAGGGACAAGACTAAAGGGTATTTCGTGGGCATACAAAATTTAGTTGAAGATGATAAGTGCAATTGCAAGTAAAAATCGTGAATAGGTTTTTGGAACTATGGGATCATTTTAGCGGCCAGGCCGTTTGGGTTAGTTTTCATGCACTTCGAATGATCCACCTTCTTGGGTAATCTTAAAAGCACAGCTCCCATATGGACCTGATGTATTTGGGATCTTATTTTTTGGAATGCTTCTAACAAATCTGAAATATACGATGGCAACAGGGGAAGAAAACTCCTTTACTATCTAACAGCTTTTGGTATAGAATATATAACTAGGGGAGGAATTCTAAGATGGACGATTTTGTTGTGACCCACGAAATTCGCTCCCACTAATATTCTTCTATTCCAAGCCTTCCCAAACAAACTATTTTGATTTTTCCTACATGCTCCTATTCCTATTTTCACGCCTTTTTAAAGTTGCCAAATAAAAGTGTAAATTTACTATGTTAATGTGATCAAATGATAAAACAATGCCATCATCTATTGCAATCTTATTTCAAAGTCAATGATGCTGAGAACTTGCCTTCGGTCCCATGCCCAATTCTTGCACCCTCTCAAAGTGTTCTTTCGTGTTCTATTGAGATGAAGTGTAGTAGTCAAAGAAAGTGATATTTAGGCTTTAAGCACTTCACCCGTAATGGAGAAAACAAATGCATATGGGTTCATTGTTCTAATTTTTCCAAAAAGATTTACATGCTTGATAGAGATGATGAAGCGAACATTATTTCAACAATCAAGATTGAAGGAAAAGTATTAAGTTTACGTAACTCTTATTTTATATCTTCTGCTTAGATCATTTAGCCGTAAGCAAGAAATTCCTAGGTTAACATTAAATCTAGCCTCAATTTGCAATTTTCGAGTACTCTTTTTCACTTTTTTTTTTTTTTTTTTTTTTGTTAACAATTTCGTGACTCTTGCAATTAGAATTTGATGAATTTCTGAAATCTTTCAAAATATAAAAATATTAACACAGAAAATTATATATAACTTTATTTGAGTTTGAATAATTTTTTTAAGGATTTTTATTATGTCCATTAACGGTACAAAGAGTAAGTTATACATTCACTCATGGACGGTTGACCCATGGAAAAATTAATTACAAAACTAACTTCAAACACATTTATCACATCCAATGGTGAATATGATTATTTTCCAAGCAGTGGGCTACTACAGATTATTTTCCAGATTATAGCGAAGAATTAAGTGGGAGCTTTTTTCTACTTACAAAAGAAGTCAAAAACAAACAAGCCATAGACTTTTAGTTGGAGAGAGATGGACAGAGATAATGACGGTATCTTTATAAAATGGAAGCATACCTACAATTTTGGCGGCATTCCAAAGTGACCTTGTAAGACATTGAAGCGCTACAATAAGGTTGCAAAGAAAAAATGGTCACTAGATATGAAATCATTGTAATACTTCATAATTGGTTCATCATATTGTTCAATCAATTAAGTAATATGGTACTTATGCACGGGGTTGAATTACATGGTTCTCAAGGGATAGCTGATGCACAAAGTAGTTTGATTTCCAGCCATTAGTCAAGTAAAACAAGGTCGAGGAACCAGAATATATCCTACAAAGAAACGCTCATTTACATTTTCTTTTGCTAGTACGGAGGGAATCAATCTAAGAAAATCGACTTAAAGTTCAAAATCATGAAAGGTCTAAGATAATGCCAAACAGCAAAAATGCATACCCACCCGATTTAAACTTTTATCCGTTGTTTTGTAGTTTAGGTCCACGGAATACCTTGTTCGAAACCAAAGAGCAGGTGATGAACTCAGTATGATCTTCTTGAAGGGAATCAGTAATGAAATGATGCGAGTGTAGAAAGTACGGACATTGATATACCAATGCTTCCAAGACACTGAGCCTGGTTCCACTGAGAAAGTAAGACTCCATCGTTGCCAACTTGTCCAGTATGGATCTGTCGTGCCATGTGCTTTTCATGGAAAGTAAGTGAGGGTACCGCCCAACGAGATAAAGGACAATATCTGTCCGAATTGACCGGCAAATGTTGATCGGGAAAATAAGCTAATCGGGAAAATAAGCTAAGTCTAGAACGAAGGAAATAACAGATGGAATTGAGAAAAAGATCGATGGTGATCTTACCAAGATGACCAGCGGTGATGAGATCTAAAATGGTGCCAATGGCGAGGAACCGCTGAAGGGATTACCGGCCCATCGATCGTTGTACTTTTCGCCAGAACCAGACAATCTCCTTATGCATAGAAGCGTCCACAGCAGATATTTCCAAAGGAACACGTCCTTCATTATTTGCAAGTTGCGTCAAGTTAGGATTACTTCTAACTAATGCCTTGACTATCCTTATACTTCCACACAGGACAGCATTGTGGAGGGCTGTGCGGCCATCACAATCAACCATTTCAAGTGCTTATGGATACGGAGACAAGAGCTCAACCAGGTTCTCAAAAAATTGGTCTCGTGCACTCAAAGCAGCTATGTGAAGCAATGTTTCTGATCTGCTTGTTATTTTGGCTATCTTTGAAGCAGCATCTTGTTCAAAAAATCTTGTAGCAGATTCCCAATCGCCCCTGAATGCGGCTCGCAACAATGGTCGGTAATAGGGTTCATCCACTTCCTCTTTGGAATTTTCTGCAATAGACGCAAACTTTTCAGATCATTTAGTTAATACTTTTATCCTCGCTAACATTAAGTAGTGTCCCCGAAAAAAAAAAATCATGAAGATCCGCCCCGTATATTAATTTCACACTAAAAATAACTCATGAGGGATAACGCACCTGAAGCACCTATAAATTGGGAAAATAACATAAACACTTTCAATAGGGAGAAAGAGTAAGCACTAAGTCCTTCGCCTACCTCCCCCCCCCTTTTTTCTAGTCAAGGTCAGAATTATGTTCATTTGGTAAAAATAAAATAAACCATGAGAAAATACAAGTTCCAGCATATTTGGGACTCCATCAATTATACCATATTTTTTTCTCGATTGGAACATGAACATGTACCTGTTGGTGGTCCTGCATGAGTCGAATTTCCTTGTTCTTCGCTTGGCTGTGTCGCCATTGGATTGCTCTCCTGGTTAGAGTCTTTCAACAATAAAGTAAACGGAGAATACAAAAGTTGGGCAAGATATTAAGTTATCAAAGAGTTGTAGTCTCCCTGGTGGGGGAGTTCAGTCCTTCTTTATATACAAGCACCTGCCTTAAATTAAAGGTGAGCCTCTACAATTAAAACAAGCAGGCATATCTTCTTCTTTTTTTTTTTTCTTTTTTCCCACTTTATAGCAGTTGGATTCCTTGAGTGTAAAATACTTTGTCCTTGAGAATATAGACTAGTCTTATACTGGTGAGCTGCACCTTCGTCACGCCTGAATTCCCCTACACAGGCCAAGTGGGGGTCCACTCTTTGGCATGCAGCTTGCAACAATGGTCCGTAATGGGGTTCATCCACTACGTTTTTCAATATTTCTGCAATGGATGAGAACTTTTCAGGCCATTCAAGTCAATTCTTTCTCCTTGCTGACATTTCGTGATGATCTGGCCGAGATTTTAATTTCACATTGAATAACTTTTGGAGGCAAAACACACCTGAAGCACCTGCGGATTGAGAAAGAAGCTGATCCATTGCTTACACAAGCATTTTCAATATCTGTAGGAGAAAGAGAGAGCACAAAATCCTTCTCATAATAAAGCAAAGAAATAGAACCGTGAGAAAATACAAGTTGCAGCATATTTTAAAACCGCATTGTTTATGTTATATTTTTTCTCGGTTGGAACATGAAGATGTACCTGCTACTGGTTCTGCATGAGTTGAATTTCCTTGTTCTTCACTTTATAGTCTCGCCATGGGGTTGCTCTCCTGGTTAGAGTCTTTCAAAAGGAAAGTAAAATATTCAGTTATCAAAGAGTTTTATCCTCCGTTGGGAGGGAGTTGATTCCTTCCTTGTGTGCCTCCTTTAAAGTAAAGGGAAGCCTCTACAATTACAACAGAAAGCATATAGCTTTTTCCCACTTCTACGACAGTTGGATTACTTGAGTGTAAAATAGTTGATCCTTGGGAATATAGAGTTGTCCTATACTGGTAAGCTCCACCTTGAGCACGCCTGGATTCCTCTACACACGCCCACAAGACCGAAGGGTCCTCTCTCTGGCACCAGGGAGCTCTCACGAGTCTTCTCCTTCAGCTCACCATTCCAACGAGCTCTCTCACTGTAACACCAGCTGAGCCTCTAGAACAACGTCCCACAGTTGCCAACACCTGCTCGACCTCAGGCGATCCCCCGTGTCGGCTCGGATGAGTTTGGCCGAGAGGCTCTGTTTTCGGATCCTCAATTTTCGCCGTTCAAGAACTTGCTCTTCTCGTTCAAACCTTTATTCATCCATTCCTGAAGTTCCATACGCTCATCCCACGCCTCAGTTACTGCCATGGAAGCGCTGGTTTCGCCTTAAAACTGCCTTGCAGATACGGACTTGACAGCTCCCTGTCTTGGCGTTTTTCCTTGATTCGAGCCTTCCGCCGGCGACCCACTTCACGGCGGTGCTTCGTCGTCGTGCCTTTATCCCCGATGATACTCAAACATACAGCGTCACCTCCTGTAATCATCGAATTGGCCTTGAATAGCCACGGTATTACTCTGCTCTGTTCTGCTCTGTTTCTGTGTCGCTGCTGTGATCGGCCCTGCTGTTGCGAGTATAGAACGCCCAGCTTGCCACCATCGTCGATTGCTCAAAACTGAACATTCGCTGGGATGGACAACAACAGCTAAACCAAATCTGGAGAGAAACAGAAGATACAAGAAAAAGTTTACGAATCCCCGCTGGAGTATTCGCATCGTCTAAACCCGGATCAGTATTGAGAGCAGTGTCTTTCGTGCCGTCTTACTTTCACAGTGGAGCTAGGCTCAACCTCTGGGAAAGACTGCTATGCAAATTTCAGCCCTTCCGCCGATTTTCTTCTCGAATGCATTTGATTCGGACGACTCATAAGATCGTACATGTTCACCCGCTCTTTCTGTATCTGTAGGATCTTGCCAGAGAGCATTTATGTATTATCTAATTTCGATCCCCTTACGCTCATTCTTTGCCCGGTTTATCGCCTAAGTTGCTTACGCTGATAATAGTTGCGAATAAGGTGCTCATGGGTTTTTTCTGTCTTCTTTTGATAAGTAATTATATAATTTATGTGGAATATCGGCGAATAAAGTGTGAGTTTAAAAAAAAAAATGCACAAATGGTCTTATCCATCCTTGATTTAAGAGTTTTGACCACTCACTCTCCTTACTAACCATCAAAATTCATGGTTGTACAAGGCCCCTTGTTGAAAATTTCTTTTACTCCACGTACATTATAATTACTCTATTAATATTAATTTTTTAATTTATGAATTATTAATTGGAATGGAAAATTTTACTACACGTGAATTAGGGATGGCAATGGGACAGGTCAGGTGCATGGACTGGAAAGTGCGTAAGGGGGTGGCGTCCTGCTCCACATTTACTAGAGATGCCCTATCCCCGCGCCATGTTCTGAGCAGGGATATATGTGTACTCCATTCCCAACCGTAGCAAGTATGCAGATTTCTTTGTTCCACTTGCCCCATTCAATAATAATTTCAAGATAAAAAAAATTAATTAAATTCTTCAACAAGCATAATTATATATATAGAAATTATCTCACAAAAAAAATTTGCAAGTTGAATAAATTATATATGGGCAAAAAAAATGAATTTGGGATCCTTATATCCATTACCATAAAGTTTAGTTTGGAATATTTCCATGATATATCGATGAGAAAATGGATTTGAAGTGTTTAAGTCATATTGAAATCTATGTTGAAAATGAGGAACATTATATTACTAAAATAATATAATTTATGTAAAGGAATAAGGTTAGGACTAGAGATCTCAACGTTGCAGATATAAATCCTGCTTTGGGCTGGTTCGTGGGTTGGGGCCGAGCGTATCCATGTCCCTCCCCCGACCCACATGTGGGATAGGAAATTTCGTCCCATTCCCACTTAAAACTCTCTATCCACTTTATTTAGGGCAAGGTAGCGTGGATATTTGGTAGGGCAAGTACTTTGCCATACTTAATGTAAATCAATATCCCAATTCCATTTATGGCATTTTATCATGATTTCAAAATTAATATAGTAATTTTGTTAATAGAGTGATCTCTTTATCTATATGTACATGTTATTTGTTTGTACTTGCAATTAACTTTTTTTTTTTCACCTCTGTAATATTTTGTAAAATCACTATCAACTATTCAAATATAAAAGTTTATGCAGATAGATGAAGCTGTTTTTTAATATTTAAACATTCTAATATTCCCCTCAAGTGTAAGTTGGACTTTGAACTAAGATTAAAGCATGTATATATATGATAATGGAGATTCCGGAAAGATTTGAACTCAAGATATAGTGTTTTGATATCATGTGAAAATTTATGGGTGTAGTACTGCTTATTTTAAAAACTTATGTTGACAAATGAATATATTTAAATATTTTGACCACCTATGTTTCCCACGTGATAGAGATCTTTAAATTGGAGTTTATAGTTTTGATATACATCCTCTTGTTTTCTATATTTTCGTAATAAAAATAATACTTTTAAATATTTGGATATCTATTTTATATTCACAACTACAGCCTTTTATTATATTACAGAACAGCTAGAGAAAGTAGATTGATTGTTAAATAAATATACTATACGATGAAGATATTTGTGATGCTTATAATGCGACTATTTGGTATTTTCTCTATGTAGGTACGTGCGTAGGTACGTATGTATGTATGTATTACTCTTGTCTAATTTTGATTTGTGAGCAATTTAATTTTTTTGTCTCGATCAATGTTAAGTTTCCATAATCATCAATTTTACCCTTTAATTACGTAGATATATAATTACCTTACTAGCTGAGCTTTCAAAATGAACCTTTTCCAATGGACAAGAAAATTAAAGTCAAAATATGGTTATATGGTTGTAATTGATGCCACTAAATTACAAGTTGTTTTTAATTTCTCCATTTATTGAGTTTCCTTAAACATATACAGGAAAGTTTTAAAAAAAAAAAAAAATTTCAAACATGCTTTTAACATTGAAGAAAATAAATGTTATTAAGATACTTATTAATACTCGTTTATTAAAGCGAGAGCCGTGTGGACTAATTTAATGAGTCCGGGCATAACAATTCACTAATGCGAACTTTTCTACACATGACTTAATTATGGAGGATTGTCATGTGAGCTACGCAAATTCTGTTTTACAGCCTGGCTTTGGACTTGTTTCATTTTTTCTAAAGACACTAGAATCTTGTCACGATCACCTGTACAATGAGCCAGTAATGGATGCATCCGGATCATGTAAACCTAGCTCATACTACTGTTAGATCAATGGGTTCCACATGGGGCCCACTTCATCCAATGGTACATATGAGATGGGCTCGCATGCATTAAGTTTTCATTCAAGATTTTTTCTTCTATAAGACTCATTGTGCCCTAAAAGTTTTGAGGTGTGGCATTTGATTAGTCGTTTGACGATAAGTTCATGAAATTTCGGAACGAGTACCTTTTAAATCCATTTTTGGATTCTTGCAACTCTAATGTTGCTGGATAGCTCGACTCACTATTGTTAGGTGTAAGTATTGTTTAATTTGGATTCATGGGTATTTATTTGATCATTTTTTTCCCCGAAAAGGTGGTTACTTGATTTGAGACCAACAAGGGTGTCAGGCGAATGATATCTTATTGGAAAGCTTATAATAAACTTAGTTTCTCATGAAGTTTCGGAATGAAATGAGGCAATTCAAGGAAATTATGCTAGCATTTCAATCTCCATCAATCTGTTAATGGATATAAAAGGGAGTAAAACCCGCATAATGATGACTCACGTGACACACTCTTGTGCGAACTCCATGCACTAATTTGCTTTTGATGTCGGCTAGCAAACCTATTGTGTGAGCAGATGTCTAATTCTAGCAAATATATAAATTTTGCATATCTAATTATTATGAGAATTTTTATAATAAATTATTACTCATTTATAAGAAATAAATGCTGAAATAAGTTATTTAGGGACAATTATCAAGTCAGCCCTAAATTTATCGAGTGAATGCCAATTCAAACCTAAATTTTTCGATTTTACCAATTGAGTTACTTGATACTAGAATTTCACCGATAAAAATTAATTCACAAATTAGGGCTTATGATATAGAAATGTTATGCCCACGCCATTTAAGCTTCAAAGTCAATAATCCACTAAGCTTCATCCAACGGAATATAGAATCCTGATGACTTTTTCTCTCTCGCCTGAAGTCCATCGACTCGAGGTTCCCCGGAGGTTATTCTCAGCGACCGACAACCATAGACTTCGAGCACTCTCCCCCGAGATACGGAGGTCATCCTTCATACGCACGTAGGCCGGACGGCGGAGAGGAGTCTTATCTCGTCTTCCATTTTTCTTGTTCTTATCTCACAATTTATGTGGACAAAGTTTTGTAATTGGTATATTTCCAATTCTATAGTTCTTAGGAATAAAGTTGTACATTCGGTATCATTTCTGTCATCGCTATTCTTCATAAATAGATTATTTTGATTATCAAACCTTTCATCTGAAGAGCATTTAAAAAGAAAAATCAAATGCTCAAAAAGTCATTCTGTTATGAAAGTTATATTACATGATTGCAGGAACTTTGTAAAAAAACATATATTTTTTGGTCATAACTTTGTAATAAATGTTTAAAAGTAATTGTTTGTGTAAACCAAGATTCAATTATGAAAGATCTTTATGTAACTGATGAATGATGAAAGATTTATGGTGGGTTGAATTCCATCTATTTCACAATTAATACAAAGAAAGTATTATGACTGGTGTGATTCCAATCACTTCAGGCTACCTTTGGTCGTTCGGATTTTTAATCGGGATAGGACTGGATAGGATAGGATATGAAATCCCGGGATTTTTTTATATCTCGTCCATTGTTTAGTGAATCACAGTATTAAAGTTGGATATGTTCACATCATATAATGTACATTTTTTTATATAGACAGCATATCATTATAAATGAACCAAAATGTTCATAAACGAGAGATAGTGAAAACCTCTTGTAACATTATTCCTTATTTTTATTTTATTTTTTTATTTTATTTTTCCTCTTTTGTATTATTTTCATGATTATTTCCTTTTTCCCCTTTCATCATTCTTTAATAAAATTTTATCAAATAGTAAACTATACTAACATACCTAAAATACAAAAATACCTAAAATATATAATAAATATAAATATTTAATTTATAGTTTGAATGTTTATTATAAGATAGAATTAAAGTTGAATATATAAATTAAAATAAGATTAATTAAAAAATAGGTTTTATTTTTTATTATTAATTTCTTAAATTAGAATTCAAATATTATTTATATTGAAATATAGTTTCAATTTTGTTAATTTAATAAGTTTGTTATTCAAGAAAAATAACTTTCCTATTATGGACATTAGAAATCCTATCCACCTTTATCCCACCTCCCCCATAGGATAATTTTATCCTATCTATATCCCCCTTATATCTAACTTTATTCTATCCTAAGCGAGCACCAAACATAGGATATGATAAATTATATCCTATCCCGAATTTTATTCCGATTGCCAAACGCAACCTCATAGTTCACAAGAATAGAGCCTACATTTGGTATCATTCTCATCACCGAAATTTTGTATATATAGATTTTTTCTATAAATAATTGTTCATGTCTCATTCCATGATGAAAGATATATTACATGATTACCTGTATTTTGGTAATAATGTTAAAGATAATTTTTAATATAGATTATGTCACAACCTCCCTGAAGTGAATGGAATTACCTAGGGATTTGGCTAATGGATTATTAAGCCTAAATTTAACTCGGGCTCTCTCAAGCCCGTACCAATTCGCGATTAAGATTTAAGTTCTTAACATTCAAATGTTTTTCACTTAGGAGTTGCCACTTATTTATTTTTAGTGGGTTAATGAAAAACCCAAGTAAAGTAATTGGGGGATTACTTTTTTTATTTATTTATGAATTAAAGATTGTGGGTACGGAGACTTGATTATACTAGTTTCTCTAATGTCCTTTCGGTACATTTTATATTTTATTTCAAACATGTTTTTTTAATTTACTTCTAACATATGTAGAGATTATGCGGGTGTACAATCATTATTTAAAACTTCATAAATAAAGCGTTAAATAAATTGTGAAGAACATGGGGAAATACTTACCTCAAAGCAACAAAAGAGCTAAACGAAACTTACTCTCTACATAAGAGGTGATCGTGCTCGTTGAATGTTTAAGCTGAAAGAAAAGTAAAGAAAAATAATTCTGAATCTAAATTATAAACAAAAATTTTAAAAAAATAATTTTTAAAAAGTTATATTCCAAGATTGAGCATCCTTTAGTACTTCATGTATGCAGGCAGATTCAATTTTGAAGGATCTATTGGCTGAAATTTTAATTTGACTGGATCATTCTATAAATAGATCTTTGGTAATAATACAGGGAAACATAATGTATAGTAATTGTTGACACCTAAATTTTGGCTATAAATCATTTATTGCATAAGAAAATAAGGGATCTAAACTGACCCTTTATATATATATATATATATATATATATATATATATATATATATAATTTTGACTTTGCATGTTTGGCATGTTTGCACCCAATGAATTTCATATGAGCTCCAAATTGGCACATAGATTAGCAAATGTCCTCAGGGTGTGCTCGATTATGAATCGCGTCAATGATGTGAGAAAATGGGTAAATAGATTGTAAGGGAGAAGAAGTGAATAAACGGTCATCCACAAGAAGGAAAAAGACCAATCAATCAGGAAACCTTCCCACCGACAAAAAAAAAAAAAAAAAAAATCAGGAAACCTTCCCTAGCAAATTTCAGCCAGTCGACTGTCCTCAAGCAAATTTTGGCCGAACCATTATGGAAAATCGCATGAGTAATTCGTATATTGCTCTGAATGAAGAAGGTTTGATCCCAGAACAATCATCCCCACAAAATATAAAATGGATTATTATTCAGACATGATTTGAGGAGGCAATATTGGGAAAGAGATCGTGGCCAGCCAAGAGGAGAAATAAAGGAAAGAAATCAAAGCGTTTGTGGAAAGTCTGGGCTGCTTGAATGATATCGTGAAGATAGAGAGAGAGGAAATTAAGGGAAACAATCAAGAAGTTTATACTCACGGAATGAGCTGGCGGTGGAATTGTAATTAATGGTAAATGAATATGGACACATCCGTGGTATCATTACAAGGATAGATGGGATTCGATGCACTAATCAGTAATCAGTACCAAAATTCAGAAATCCCTGTTCAAAGGAGCAAAGGTTCGTGACATTCATTGACACTTAAATTTTAGCTAAGTATTTATGATAAAAATTGCATAGAAAATTAGAGACCAATTTGGTTCTAACAAAAATATTTTTCGCGTCACCTGGGTATTAATATCATTTGCTTTATTCTATTTTATTTTCCTTTTTTCACCATATTTTCGGACAAATTAATTATATTTAAAAAAAAAGGGGCCCATGAGGGCTGGGTTTTCACGCCCAGGCCCTTCTTCTTCTTCTTCTTCTTCTTCTTCTTCTTCTTCTTCTTCTTCTTCTTCTTCCCTACCCCCCAAGGGGCCAGGGCCCAGCTTATTTGTTTTTTGCCCCGGCCCAGCCCACGCGCCTCTCTCCTTCCTCCTCCTCCCTCCCTCCCTCCTCGCAACCCGGGCGAAGGAGACCTAGGCGGAGGAGTGAGGGTAGACCGACGACCGAGGGGGCGATTGAGCACACGCATCTTTAATGTGGTAGAGGAGGCGGCCTAGCTAGAGGCGCCTCGGACCGGTGGGACGCCGGTTCGGCCGGGGAGACCGTTCGGAGCACCACGGACCGGCGGTCGAAGAGCCACCGCCGACCGACCCCTTCGGCCTATAAATAGGGCGTCGGGCGGAGGCCAAAAGACGGACGAGGAGAGAGATCGGAGCAGCGAGCTCAACAAGCTCAACGTCTTCCCCGAGAGACATCGGGGGTAGGCTCGAGAGTGAGCGAACCCGAGAGGTAAGGAAGAGAGTGAGATCTCGTGAGAGAGGTAGAGATCCGAGCGAGCGCGAGAGAGAGGTCGAAGAGAGATCTCGTGCGAGAGAAGCTTGAGACCCGAGAGAAAAGGAGCTTGAGTAGAGACTAAGAGCGAGTGGTGAGGTGAAGGCGCCGGTCGCCGGCACGCCTTGCTCCCGTCGAAGCTGCGGTAGGTCCCGCTTTTGTTGAGTTGGGATCGGTTGCCCGAGGATCCCGGCTCGGGAATGAGCGAGGCGGACGGACGCAGCCCGATCTATCGAACTCGTCCGCCGTCCGACGTCTTGAGCCAGCCAGGAAACGCCTTCGACGCCCCCCCTTTATTCTGTCCCTTCGTTCTCTATTTCGGGCTTGCCGGATCGGGCTGCCGTTGCCCGGTCCGAGCAAGTCCCGACCTCATTTATGTGTGCGTTGCGGTTTTGGGGTCTACTTTGTTGATGGCCTCGAATCCCTACTTGAATCTGAACTTATTGTTCTCGTTTCTAAACCCCGTCCGCCAATGCGCCCGCCAATGCACCATACGTGTTCGACGAAATACCCGAGCGAGACTCGGCGGCCGCTATCACTTTTTCTCGCACCGTTGCTTGTTGAGGTGGCAGCGGTGGCCGTTGGCCCCGCGCCGGTGGCGTCGATCCGACAACCGGCGAAGGTCCGTGAATGCGTGTGACCGCGGCGAAGGGTGCTCCGGCCTAGACTTCGTTCTGGAATGGACTTCGGCAAAGAACACCCGTGAAGGAGACGATCGTGTGGAAGGAAAAAAAAAATAAAATAAAGGGTAATATTAAAAAAAAAAAAAAAAAAAAAAAAAAAAGGAGAGAAGAGTGTCTCCCTCTCTCTCTTCTGCTATTCTTACGTGTGCAGAGGGGATGCTATTCTTACGTGTGCACAGAGGGGAGAGTGGGACAAAACAAGAGAGAGAGATAGCCAAAAAAAAAAAGGAGAAAAAAAAAATAGACAAAAATAGAAAATCTCAAATAAGGATCTAAAGTGTCCTCATTTTCTCAAAAGAATACTTGAAGTTAAGTCTATCTCAAATAATGATCTAAAGTGGTCATTTAGTCTCAAAGAATGACCTCACTCGCCGCCGGTGAATAGATGCATCTCCGATGCATATTCAGTGGCCGATTATGGTATTTTTGTCCAACTTTTTTTTTTTTTTTTTTTTCATTTTTGGTTGCCCGTCCATCGTCTTCTTCATCCCCTATTCACTCCTTTTTGCCCTGATCAAGAACACCGGACTTGGGGAAAGGCCGGCGAGCGCTAGCAGCTGGCAAGGGCCGGCGAGGGCTCGACGCCCATCGCCGGCAGCAGGCGAGGGCCATCGAGCCCTTACTGGCCGTGGGGTAGGGGGCCGTCCAAATCGAGGCCCTACAAGGAGGTCCTTGAGGGCAAAAGGGGTAGCCAGAGAAGTCGTTGATCTGGGAGCAGTGGTGGGAGGAAGGGATGAAGAAGGCAACGTGGGCGTCCCAGTCGTAGTCCTGACAAAAGACAAGGTTGTTGATGGAGCAGCGGGCGGAGGCGGGGAGGTCGCCCCTTGCAACCATCGGCGAGGTTGCCCCTCACCAGCCCTAGGCGAGGGCTTGCCCACCTCACCGGCCACCGATAAGGGCTGGTGAGGGCCTACAAGGCCTCGCTTGCAGCCAGCGAGGGCTCAACAACCCTTGCCGGCCGTGGCCGAGGCCACCCTCGCCAGATTTGGCGAGGGTTGGCCTGCATGCCCTCGCCCGCAACCGGCGAGGGCTTGGCGGCCCTCGCCCATTATCGGCGATGGGCGTCCAGCCCTCGCCAACCCTCCCATCGCCGGCCCTCACCAACGGCCGGCGCTCGCCGGCCCTTCTCAAGTCCGATGTTCTTGAGAAGAAGACGAACATGGACGAAGAAGATGATGGACAGTGCAACCATTGACCCAAAAAAAATAAAATAAAGAACAAGACAACCGAAAATTAAAAAAAAAAAATAATTGGACAAAAATACCCCTAATCAGGTCACCGGAATATGCATCGGAGATGCAATTGTTCACCGACTAGCGAGTGAGGTCATTATTTGAGATTAAATGACCACTTTGGGTCATTATTTGAGATTGACTTTACTTTAGGTCATCTTTTGATAAAAAGAAGGCACTTTAAGTCCTTATTTGAAATTTTTCCTAAAAAAAAATGAAAGAAAACAAAAAGTGGGCTGTGCGGTCAATCAAATGTTAAAAATAGTGAGATAGGCCCACGTACCAATCTGACAACGTAAGAGAGAGCAAGAAAAATCAAAGTGAAAAAGACATGAGAGAGAGATTAAGGGTCCGTTCGTTTCGCGGAAAATAACTTCCGGGAAAATGTTTTCCGGATTTTCCGGTGTTCGGATGGCGGAAAATAAATGGTCAAGGAAAATATTTTCCGGTCAAAGGAAAATTTCCCCTTCAAATCGTGGAAAATGTTTTCCTCTTTTGAAAAGAGGAAAACATTTTCCGTCGCACGCTCTCATCTTCCATTTTATTTTTATGCTTTCTTTTCTTTTTTTTTTCTTTTCTTTCTTTCCTATTCATCTTCTTCTTTGGCCCGACCGGCCATGGCGGCGTCCGGCGACCGTCCGCGGCCGGCGACCCGCCGCAAGCTAGCGGCCGGCGACCGGCCGGCCTCGCCCCCCCGGCCGCGCCTCGCCGGCCTCGCCCGCCGGCGAGGCTCCGCCTAGCCCGATCCGGCGAAGCCGAGATCGGGCCTCGCCAGATCGGGCGAGGCGGATCTCTCGCCGGCCGGGCGGAGCGGTGGCTCGCCGAGATCCGGTGGCGGGCGGGGCTCGGGCCTCGCCCGAGCTCGTTGCGAGCTTCGCCGAGCTCGCGAGCCGCGAGCTAGCCGGATCTGGCGGCGGAGCTCAGGCTCCCGATCCAGGCGAGCCCTAGCTCGGGCGAGCTCGGGCGAGATCGGCCGAGCCTCGAGCTCGCCGGATCGGGCCATTGAGCGGCCGGCCATCGTCGGGCGGGGAAGGAGGCGGCGGCGGCGGCGGAAGGAGGAGGAAGAAGGAGGAGGAAGGAGGCGGCGGCGGAGGAAGGAGGAGGAAGGAGGAAGGAGGAAGGAGGAAGGAAAGAAAAAGAAAAAGAAAAAGAAAAAAAAAAATTTCGATTTTTTAAAAATATAAATAATTAAAAATTCATTTTTTAAAAAATAATATAAAAAAATAAAATTAATTTTTTGATCAATTAAAAATATTAAAATTCAATTTTTGATAATTTTTCCCAAACAATTAAATGAGCTAACGAACGGTGGAAAATATTTTCCACTCAAATTTTAGGTTTTGGCCGAACACCTGGAAAATAGAGTCATTTTCCTGGAAAATGACTTCCAGGAAAATATTTTCCGGAAACATGATATTTTCCGCGAAACGAACGGACCCAAAAGAAAAGAAAAAAAGAACAGAGAGAACATGGGTAGACCCACGTTGGTCGGCTGGATCCAAATCGGGCCGGTGCCCGCGTCGGACTCAACGGGCCGTTTATTATATTTTTAAAAAATAAAACATCTAAAAAAAAAAACTCTTTTAGGGAAAGGCCTAAATTTAATTTTGCACCTTTTTTCTCTTAAAAAAATGCATGAAAAATCTTTCAAAAATTTCTAAAATTAGGAAAAGGCCTAAAAATGTTTTCTTTGAGTATCTTTTTTAAGGCATAAAAAAAATCGAATTTAATATTTAAATAAGATTAGATACCGGAAGGGTATTAGTGATTAACTAGTGTAATCAAATTTCCGATCCCAATTTCTCTAGTTGCGCAGAAGTGAAGTATTTATCTCGATGTTTCACTTGGGTTTCTAATTAACTCGCCCCAAATCGATTAGTAATGACTCCTATTTGAAATTGACTTATAGGTTAAAAACTTGAATTATAAGTTGTGAATTGATGGATTTGGGAGAGCTAGGGCTAAGCCTTATGCTTAGTGAGCCATTAGCCTCTGCACACGCCCGTGCGTAAGAGGGCGCCAAAAGGGAGATTGCGACAACCTTCCAATAATTAATGGAAATTTTTGCTATAAGAAGAGACTTCACGAGCCATTGAGAGGAGGAAAAAAATAAATAAAGAGAGGTGTCTTTGTCGTCATTGTGGCTTTCCTCTATGAGTCTACATTGCGGGACCGAAGCGATTGTTTAAAAACGGAGGAGAAAATCGTGAAGATAGAAAATTGGAGAGAGACCCATCCTCTTAACGTCCGCACTCATCTTGCTTTATGGACATTGACGACAATCATTAAGCTAAGCCGAGCATCGTTTTTTTTTTTTTTTTTTTTTTTTTTTTTTTAGTTTGATGGTGTGCGATTCCATTTTTTAACTATTCAAGCTATTGTAATTGTGTTTTCGTTTCTTGTCCAGATTAAGGTCGTCCATACGGTAAAGAACATCGTCAGGAATGGGGTGTTCGCATCAAGAAGGAGAGAAGTATCAAAACGAAGTCTTCAAAGTCATTTTTTCCGTGCCACCGTAGGCAATAGGCATTGACGTCTACACTTGGATGAAAGTTTTCATGATCACCATCAGACCTCATCTTCGTCACCATCTGTTCTTTATCATCGTCATCCCACGGAGCACCTCTACATTCACGACTTCTTTACTACACTTGATGCGGCGCAGTAGATATTATCGAGAGAATAAAGTGCGGAAAATTTAACAAAGACGGTGATGGTTTTTCCACCTTTCGGTTTGCTCTCGGTGATATCCCTCCCAAGCCCTGGCGTTGCAAAAAGCCGTCCTCCAGTGTCCAACAATCGCCACCTTCGCTTCCATTTCTCAGTAAATTCCCAGCAACAATATCCCCATCGGCGTGCCTTGTCTTTCCTGAGATGCTACCCAATCCGTGCTGGCACGTCCCCGACAAGCTAAGCCGGTGTCGCTGCTCGCTGCTGTGTCATTATTGCTGCTGCTAGTTACCATTCGTTGTTGCTGTCCATTGCCGTTTGCTGCCATTCGCTGCAGCCACGTCCTTCTTCTAGCTCACTGCATCCTTATACCTTCATTTCAGATCTACTTCTCATGACCGACTCTAATCAGGTTGAGGATGATTTTTGTTTGGATCGATGATAGACGGTCCCAATATGTGATTTAAGTTCAATTTTTTTAGTCGGTGAAAGCTTAGGTCACTGTAGTTTAATTGTTTCTGTGCATCAACAAAGACATATTCAGCCTTCGGACCTTCAGACACTAAAGTCTAACCCAATATTGTCTTGCGTGGATTGCTATGATTGAGTATGTTATCAACAGTGTAATTAATTCGTACATCGTCATTGCACATAACTGTATTATGCATTTTTAGAGTTCAGAGAGCAGTCATAATTTAAGGTTTTCATATTTAGGGCCATACACGTTTAGTCTTATAACATGTTTAGGTTTAGGACATGTTAGCTTTAGAATCCATGTAGATTCAGGTTAGTGCATAGCTTTCATAAAATAAAATCAAATAAAAAATGTTAGTAGTTTTCATTTAGATTTAGATTGCGTGTAGAGCTAGGGTTAATTAGGCTCATGTCATACAATGCATGTCATTTAGAACTAAGTATCGTCTACATAATTTCAGTTCTTACATTACACGCGTCATCCGCATTGCATATGGTTCAAGAATAGTAGATACTTCACTAGGCCACATTAGAGTCTTAGGTTTTAAACTTGTTATTTTATAAAATAAAAAAGAATAACAAAATATATAGCTTGCATTATAGAATAAATCCTTTGCTTCCCTTAGGTCATTCATACATGTAATTAATCTAGAATTACATGGATGCATTGTCTTAGAAATAAAACTATGTCATCTCTCACCTAGGATTTAGATTACATATTCACTAATCATGTACATGCAGGGTTAGGAATCATTAGTTTGTAGATTTTTAGAGTCATATGTCTTTCGTTAGCTAATAAAGAAAAATGTCAAAAATTGGAAATAGAGAGTCTCATATAGACCGCATATTAGTTAGTCATAAGATCATGCATAATCATGCAAAACATTCATGCATTCTATTTGCATATTTTTCTAAAGTAATGGTTTGTAGAAATCTCGTGGCGATGGATAGAGTACACTTTACTTGTTTAGTGCATCCAAGTTCTTCAAGTCTTTTGCAATTTATTTACTACATTAATTATTTGGTGTTACGTCTCCGATTACGCACTTGTATGAACACCCCTTACATGTTAGTGGCTTAGGGTAAAAATGGATAAAGATTGCAATGCAAAACATTTTCAAAATAATGAGAAAATGTACCGAATGGGCATTAGATTAATCTAGCATAACTAAGTCCCCATACTCAGGAATTTCTAGTTTGCAGAAGTAAAAAGTACTCCCGCATTTTACTTGGGTGTCTAATCAACCTATAATCGATTAGTGGTCTCTAGTAGGTAAGTTTAAATGCATGTTGAATTTAGTACGAAGTCGCGATTGATAGTGCTTAAGAGAGTCTGCACTAAACGCATACAATGGCCTTGAGAGAGGAACCTTCGCTCCCTTTTAGCAGTCCATCACCTTTCTCCCAAGTGATCCACCTCCAAGAAAGTCATGACAATAATTGCTCAAATACTTTAAGGAAATACATTCAGTATCACATTGGCCCGCAAAAACTAACTATAATGAAGACAACACCCTCAAATCAAATTTATCAATCACTAATCTTGTTTAATATAATTGACTCCATCCCAAATGCCGTTCGGACAAAAAATGTTTGGTCCATAAGTGGATTTAACCATTTGATAGAGTAGGGAAAGCTGTAGTATCATGAATAAAACCACGGGAAGAGAGGCCAGCAAAGTAATGGGAATGAGTACCCACTCTACTCTTTCTTCCAGCACAATTGTGAGAGATGCAGCGAATGCCACCAGCATGAAAGCTAGGGAGAGGAAGAGAAAACAAAGCCCCATTATGATCTTCTTAGGCAACACTTCAAGAAAATCTTCCGCCTCATACCGTGAAGTTAAGATGGCTAGGAATAGCAAGATGGTCGTCACAGAAGAGAACAAACCTAAGACATCCAAAATTGTGAAAAGTAAGAAAGAGTCCTCTCCTAACAACAATGGGACTCCTGTTTTGTCATCATTGCCTCCAGGTACAGTGAATGCAGCAGCGAACAATACGTGGCAATTAGAGTTGAGACGAGCATGCATGAGTTTGCTGTGTCCTTCGCCCACTTCTCCCCTTTCTCAAGCAACTTTTTGTGGTTTACCACGAAACTATTCCAATATGTTATAGACCTGCCCTTTGTTTCTTTTAGGTAGGAAGTTCTCCATTTAGGGATAACCCAACTTTCCATAGCCTATGCGTAAAACTCACAAATAGGAGTTTCAATAAGTGGATAAAGTACTTGAAAGATTTCAAAGAACAAATGAGCGAACGTATTAAGGAGATCAAGAGTTATCCAACATTTGATGTGAAATTGCTTAAAGGTCAAGTCACATGTTTATATCCGAATCATGTCGAAACAAAAGATAAGCACCAAAAAGAAAAGAAAAAAAAAAAGGAACTTCTTACTGTACTACTTGTACCATGAAGAAAGTAATTGATATTGATAATAGATTCAATCTCATAACAAGATGATCAAAATTTTAGGCCATACTTAAAATTTTCCTCGAAGATATGTTAATGCGAATCCAAAAGTGAAGAAGGTGTAACTAGATTGAATAGAGAAAAACATTATATTGAAGAGAAGGATATTTTGGTCACTTAATTAATAAAAAAGGAACGTCTTAACCAAAATAAGAATGGGAAGTAGCATGTTCCTATGATATTTATCATTAAGCATGGTTATCAAATGGATGAAAAGAAAGTCATTACCTTATACCATTGGAGTTCTCTTTGCATTTGAAAAGCTGCGCCGGCCAGGTTAGTTACACTATCATAATTAGGGAAGTACGATGCTGCTTGATCCATCATGTCCTTAGAATCTTCCTCTGTAGGCCCTAGGACTAATGACAACTCAGCGGTCGAGCTTAACTTCAAAAAGATTCCTAGAATCCTTTCTTGGCGAAACTCCACCGCAAATGTCGGCAAACTCAGATCATAAGGCCTAATCCGAATAAGCTCCGGGAAAAACTGAATACAGAGCTTCACGATTTCACTGATTCCCTTGACTGTAGCTTGATACAGAAAGTTTCCCCCTTCAAAAAATTCGGTGATCTCGGCATTATTCATGTAAGAGATCGCCATACAAACTTGTTTTGCCAACTCGATTGCCGCCATGTTTCTTAGCTTCACCTCATGAAGTCTCTTGATTATAGGAACTACAAAATGTCAAAGATAAATGGAAGAAGAAAATGAAAAACGAAGGGCCCGCAATTGGACCAAGAAAAAGGTTTCCCATCTCTGGGTCCCAAATTTTTGTAGACACCAAATTGCATCTAACAACAGTTTACTCATTGTCATAGTTTCCCAAATTGAGAGCTTGGGTTGGCGGGTGATTGGTCTCATTCCTTCTTCTTCTTTTTTTCAATCTTTTAGGAAAGCTATTTTCATTTTTTTTTTTCTCCTTGGGAATTCAGTCCTCAAATGCAAACAGTGAGTTCGTATCGTGTCTGGATGAAAACAGAGTTGGATGTGAAGAAAGTAGAAGCGATTAGAGGGTAACTGAAGAAAGTGATCTTCCTTGAAGTTCTATTTTTTTGTCGGTATCTTCCTTGAAGTGCAAACAAGGTTTTATGATGTTAATCATAATTAAGAGAACATAATTATAAGAGTTAACCTGATAGAACAACTCTGAAAACAACCGCGCTAATTACATTGTCTAGCTAGAGTAAATCACAGTGGTCTTTGCATATATAAGATTATTTTAGACAATATTATTCAAATATGCATAGCAGCTAGCAATTAAAAAAATCATATTAATCATACAAACCGTTGTGTTGTTATATATGCTCAGCACAATAGCAAAATTTTTCTGTCTCTAACGAAATAAAAAATTCGATCACACAATGGTATGTGACATTTGACTTTACTTGGTACACCTAAATGACAGTGAGTGGAGTTAACTTGACTCTATTCTCTAATAAATTTTAATCTGATAAAAATACGCAACAACAATATTCTATTTCCTTTTTTGTTCTTTGACACAAATAGAAGAATTAGGGACAAGGCTAAGGGTATTTCGTGGGCATACAAAATTTGGGCAAAGATGACAAGTGTAACTACGGGCAAAAGTTGTGAATAAGTTTTGGGAACTATAGGATCTTTTTGTAGCGGTCAAGTGGTGTTTGGGCTAATTTTTGCACACTTCAAATGGTCCACCTTTTCGGGTAATCTTAAGAGTGCATTCTTCCCATATTGGCCTAATATATTCGGGATATTTTGTGGAGTGCTTCCAACAAATCTAAAATATAGGACTATGAGAAGAGGAGAAAACTCCTTTATTATCTAACAAATAGCTTGTTGGTATAGGATATATCACTTGGGGGAATTCTAGGATGTATGATTTTGTTGGGACCCACAAAATTCACTCCACTCAAATATTCTTCTATGACAGGCCCTCCCAAACAAATTGTTTTTATTTTTACTACATTTTCCTATTCCTATTCTTCACGCCAAAAGTTGGCATATAAAAGTGTAAATTTACTATGTTAAATGCTATTAAATGATAAGCCCATGCCTTCATCTATGTTAACCTTACTCACGCGAGGGGCTTGCCCCCGGTCCCATGCCCAATTCCTGCACCCTCTTGACGTATTCTTTCGTGTTGTATTGAGATGAAGTAGCAGTCAAAGAAAATTATATTTAGGGTTTAAGCACTTCACCCGTAATGGAGGAAACGAATGTATATGGGTTCATTGTTCTCATTTTTCCAGAAATCTTTACATGCTTGATAGGAGAGAGAGGGACAAAAAATGAGATGGTATATTGATAAAATGGAAGCGTACCTACAGTTTTGGTTGCACTCGAAAGTGACCTTAAAAGGTATTGAAGCGCTACAATCAAATTGTAAAGAAAACCCAATCATTGGATATGAAATCATTGTAAAGAAAACCCAAACATTGGATATGAAATCATTGTAAGACCTTGTAATTCATTCATTACATTGTTCAAAATCAATTAAGTTATCCAAAGTACTTATGCACTTGGTTGAAACATATGTGGTTCCCGAGGGATAGCTCATCCATAATGTAGTTCACTTTCAAGCCATTATTCAAGTAAAACTAGGTCAAGGAATTAGAATATATCCTACAAAGAAACAATCATTTCCAGTTTCTTTTGCTAGTACGGAGGGAATCAATTTAAGAAAATTGACTAAAATTTCAAAATCATGGCAGATGCGAAGATAATGCCCAAACAGCAAAAATGCATACCCACCCGGATCCGAATTTTTGTCTGTTAGTTTGTAGTTGTACCTCAAGTTCACCGGTATACCTTGGTTCGAAACAAAGAGAAGGCGATGAGCCAGGCATGATCATCTTGAAGGGAATCAGTAAAATGAAGAGATGCGAGTGCAGAAAGTACTGACATTTGTATATCAATGCTTCCAAAACACTAAGCCTGGTTCCACTATGAAAGTGAGATTCCATCGTCGCCAACACGGACGGACAGTATAAATCGTCCGGGACGCTTTGTGCTCTTCTTAGTAAGTAAGTGAGGGTACCGCCCAACTAGATAAAGGGTGATATCTATCCGAATTGACCGGCAGTGTTGATTAGGAAAATAAGCTAAGTCTAGAATGAAGGAAAAAACAGATGGAATTGAGATAAAGAGCGATGGTGATCAAACCATGATGACCAGCGTAGGTGAGATCTATGAAGGTCTCAATCGCAGAGGGATTGCTGAAGGGATGACTTGGCTCATCGTCTGTCATACTTTTCGCCAGGAACCAAGCAATCTCCTTATGCATAGAAGCTTCCTTAGCAGATATTCCCAAAGGAACACGTCCTTCCTTATCTCGAAGTTGCGTCAACCTAGGATTACTTCTAACTAATGCCTTGACCATCCTTATCCTTCCACCTAGGACAGCATTGTGCAGGGCTGTGCGGTCATCACAATCAACCATTTCAAGCGCTTCCGGATATGGAGACAAGAGCTCGACCAGGTTCACCAAAAATTTGTCATGTCCACTCAAAGCGGCTATGTGAAGCAATGTTTCTGATCTGCTTGTTATTTTGGCTGTCTTCGAAGCAGCATCTTGTTCGAAAAATCTTGTAGCGAATTCCCAATCACACCTGAATGCAGCTTGCAACAATGGTCGGTAATAGGGTTCATCCACTACGATTTTCGAAATTTCTGCTATGGATGAGTACTTTTCAGGCCATTTGACTTAATACTTTTTCCTTACAGACATTGACAACTGTCCTAGAAAAGAACAATTTCATGAAGATCTGCCCCCAATATTAATTTCACAATGGAATAACCCTTTTGAGGGATAACGCACCTGGAGCACCTCGGATTGGGAAGGATCGATGGAAGGCTTAAACGAAAATCTTCAATAAATGTAAGAGAAAGAGTGAGCGCAATGTCCTTCTCAAACTGACTTTCTTTTTCCTTTTTCTTTTCGTAGCCAAGGTCAGGGTTATGTTTGTTCGATGATAAAGCAAAGAAATAGAATTATGAAGAAAATACAAGTTCCGGAATATTTTAAGACCATATCGCCTATACCCTCTTGTTTCTCGCTTGGAACTTGAACAGATACCTGGTGTTGGTTGCGTCGTCATTGGATTGCTCTCCTGGTTAGAGTTTTCCGACAACGAAGTGAACGGAGTATGCAAAAAACGGGTAAGATATTTAGTTATCGAAGAGTACTAGTCTCCCTGGGGGGAGCTCAGTCCTTATATACAATTACCTTCCTTAAATTAAAGGTGACCCTTTACAATTACAACAAGCAAGCATATCTTCTTCTTTTTTCACTTTATAGCAGTTCGATTCCTTGAGTGTAGAATAGTTTATTCTTGGGAATATAGACTAGTCCTATTCTAGTGAGCTCCACCTGCGTCACGCATGGATTCCTCTGCACAGGCCAACAGGTCCGAAGGGTCCACTCTCTGGCATCAGGGAGCTCTCATGATTCTTCTCCGTCGCCTCACCATTCCGCTGAGCTCCCTCACTGTAACACCATCTGGGCTTCCAGAACAACGTCACCACAGTTTTCGACTCCCATAACCGTCAGATTGGCCTTAAATAGCCATGGTATTACTATGCTCTGTTCTGCTCTGTTTCTGCGTCGCTGCTGTGATTCGCCCTGTTGTTGCGAGTATAGAACGCCCACCTTGCCACCATCGCTGATTGCTCAAAACTGAAAATGAGAAACAGAAGATACGGGGAAAAGAAAATACAAAAAGAAAACAGGGAAGAGTGGTAGCCACGAAAACTCGTCATCGCCAGGCGTTTACGAATCCCCTCTGGAGTCTCCGTATCGCCTGACCCTGAGATATTGGTCGTGGCTGTAGGAGTCCCAATTGAAGTGGTCTACCTTGGATACTCTTCGGCCGTTGATAAAATCGCTGTTTTTCCGTTGCCACTGTGGATTAACAAGCCAACAGGGTTGCGCTGTTCAGTCCAGCCAATACTAACGGATCAGTATTGAGAGCAGTGTCTTTCATGCCGTCTTACTTTTTCAGCGGAGCTAGTCGTAACCTCTGGGAAAGATTGCTATACAAATGTCAGCGCTTCCACCGATTTTCTACTCCAATGCATTTGATGCCGACGACTCAGAAGATCATGCATGTTCACCCGCTCTTTTTGTATCTGTAGGATCTTGCCAGAAAGCATTAATATATTATATAGTTTCTATCCCCTTACGGTCACTCTTTTCCCAGTTTATCGCCTGAGTTGCTTACGCTAATCATACTTGCGAATGAGGTACTCTTTGGTTTTTTTTTTTTTTTTTTTTCACTCTTCTTTTAATTAGTTATATCATTTATATGAAATATTAGCGAATGCAGTGCGAGTGTTAAAAAAAGAAAAAAATTACGCAAACAATCTTTGTCCATCCTTGATTTGAGAGTTTTAACCACTCACTCTGTTTACCAACCATCAAAACCGACGGTTGTATAAGGCCGCATGTGGAAAATTTCTTTTACTCCACCGGTGTAAGCTGTAATTACTCCATTAATTTTTTTTTTTGAATTATTAGTTGGAACGGAAAATACTACTACATGTAAAATAGGGGAGGGTGGCGCTGGGACAAGACAGGGCAGGTTCAATTAATTTCAAGATAAAAAATGTTCAATTAAATTATTTAAAAAGCATAATTATATGAACTCTCGAAAAAATTTGCATGTTGAATAAATCATATGGGCAAATATATATATATATATATATGAATTTGGAATCCTTAGATCCATTACCATACAGTTTAGTTTGGAATATTTCCATGAAAAATTGATGAGAAAAGGGTTTGAAGTATTCAAATTATATTGAAAATAATAACGCACCCGAACCGCCTCTAGATTGAGAAAGACTGATCCAATGCTGTACCCGAACATCTTCAATAAATGCGGGGAGACAGAGCGAGAACAAAATACTTCCCATACGATTATTTTTTCTCATTTCTTTTACTAGCCAAGGTCGGGGTTATGTTTGTCCGATGATAGAGCAAAGAAATAGAACCATGAGAAAATACAAGTTCTAGCATATTTTAAGACCACATCGCCTATACCTGCTGATGGTTCTGCTTGATTCAAATTTCCTTGTATTTCAGTTGGTTGCGCCATCATTGGTTTGCTCTCCTAGTTAGAGTCTTTCAACAACAAAGTAAACGAAGAATGCAAAATTGGGTAAGATATTCAGTTATCAAAGAGTTTTACTCTCCCTAGGATGCTCATTCCTTCCTTTTGTACAACTACCTCCCTTAAAGTAAAGGTAAGCCTCTACAATTACAGCAAGCAAGCACATCTTTTTTTCCTTTTTTCCCACTTTATAGCAATTGGATTACTTGAGTGTAAAATAGTTTATCCGGGAATATAGACTAGTCCTATGTCAGTGGGCAAGCAATCTCACGCTTTCGTGCCACAAATCATTAGATGCATTTCCTAGTGATGGAACCATTACTTTAAGGTGACTTCATCACTCTTTGTTACAATAGAGTTCATTCCATCTCCTTACCCTACGATCAAGTTGAGTCTCTACCAAGATAAGTTGCTTCTTTTCTTGAGCTCCAAAAAGCCATGCAAGCAAAATTTAATTTGAAAGCCTTTAGCCGTATAAAGCTCTCAGCAAAATGGGCATCTCACTTTCGTCAAGCCCCAAAGCAAAATTAAAGAACTTCAATTTGATTTAAGGTAGAATCTTTCTAAAAATACAGCTTTCAACCAAAATTAGTTATGCAATGGAAATTTTCCATTTTCTAGTTTTCATCTCCAAAATTCTCAATGAAATACATTTGGTGGAAATTTTTGGTTGCACAGTTTTCTAAACTTTGAACCTTAAAACTGAAAACTGCCAAAATTGACCTTATTTTTTACAGTACACCAAAAAAGTATTTATGATTTTCATTCTCGTTGAAAACTCTTGTTTTTTTACTCACCAAGCATAATATCAAGATAATAGAAGATGTAAACAAAAAACAGGTTTCATTATAACATTTTTGTGAACCAAATACTTTGGGGGAAATTGTCTACTATGTCTTAGATCTATGGCATAGATGCCTAGTTTGCCAAGTTAGTTATAAATATTCACAAAATTCTAATGTAGTCGGTCCAGCCTATTTTCACCGAAAATCTTCTTTCTGAAGTTCTCTCCCTCTCCTGAGCTCCACCTTCCTCACCCCTGGATTCCTCCACCCATGCCAACAGTCTCTCTGTGGCTTTTTTTTTATCTCTCTGTGGGCTGGGTCCGCCTCTTGTGGGCCCAGCTAACATTAATAAAAGAAAAGAGCAGGAATCAAAAGTCAAAAAGCAAAAAGAACAAAAGAAAAGAGTTGCTTCGCGCGAGCGAGCCCGCGAGAAGAGGAGAGAGAAAAGGAGTACACCGAGAGCGGGGCACCGAAAGAGCTTCAAGAAGAAGGGAAAAGAGGACTGCTACTTTGCCGTCCGGATTCTAAGGCCAAATTTTGGAATTAGCTCAAATTTGAGTATATTATCCAGGGCCACGAGTTAGTCGGTTTCGTTCATTGAGAACCCCTCCGAATTTTTCAATTGCAGCTAAAGTTTTTTTTCCTTCATTTATATTAATCCACATTTTTTGTGAGGAAATATCATTGTATTATTAATATTAAGTCTTTAGTGTGTGATTACAAAAGAACACTTCATGTATCCTTCTTGATGATTAATGGAAGTTTTTGGGTGGTCCGAGATTTTTTCCACATTGGATTTCCACGTAAAACCTTGATGTTGTTATTGATTTTGTCTTCTTATCATTTGGGCATTATACTTACTTATTGTAAGGTTGTGATGATTGGTTGTTACTGGAGCTAAGTTGTTTTCGGTCAGTTTAGTTTCTGTGGAAAAATTAATCTTGGATAGGGTTTGGCTCTTGATAAATTGTTGCCCGTTCTCCCCAACACTCTCGAGCTCTCCGGCAGCATCAGGGAGCTCTCATGATTCTTCTCCTTGACCTCTCTGGGCTCCCTCACTGTAACACCAGCTGAGCCGCCAGAACAATGTCGCCACCGTTGCCGACACCTACTCGACTTCAGGCAATCGCTGGGGTTGGTACCGACGAGTTCGGTGGAGAGGCTCTGTTTTCTGGATGTTGAATTTGTGGAAACATGATACAAGTATAAATCACAAAAACTCACTTTCCCTCTTGCAATATTATTCTCATACCACAATACAACACTTGGAGCAAACTACCTCCTGCAATGCTCGGAGTACATCGACTCCTACAAATACTCAACCCTTTTTATTTTCCTTACACTCACAGACTGATTCCCATCTCTATATCTGCGAGACTCTCTAAATCTTGAAGCTTTCTCTGGCCTCTTTACTTTCCTCTCATGTCTCTACGTCGACTGCTCCATGATTGTAGACCAACTTGCTCCTTGAGGAAATTCCATAAAGACAAAAGCCACCGTTTACAACTGTTCAGGAAGCCGGCAAAAATGGCTCCTAATCTGGACAAGTCCAGAGAGAGAGAGAGGAGAGAGAGAGAGAGAGAGAGAGAGAGAGAAGTGGTGCAATATCAATATTGGATCCTATATTTTCGTCGTTCAAGAGCTTGCTCTTCTCGTTCAAACCTTTATCCATCTATTGCTGGAGTTCCAGTCGCTCGTCCCACGCCTCAGTGACTGCCATGGAAGCGCTGGTTTCGCCTAAAAGTGCCCATGCCGAGACGGACTTGACAGCGCCCTATTTTGAGTTTTTCCTTGATTCAAGTCTTCCGCTGGCGACTTGATTTTCTGCTCTGTTTCTGGGTCGCTACTGCTGTGGTTCGCCCTGTTGTTGAGAGAATATGAACGCCCAGCTTGCCACCATCGCTGATTGCTCAAAACTGAACATTCACTGGGATGGAAAGCAAGAGCCAAACCAAATCTGGAGAGAAACAGAAGATACGAGGAAAAGATAACACACAAAGAAAACAGGGAGAGTGGGAGCCACGAAAATTCATCATCACTTGGTGTTTACGAAACCCCGCTAGAATCTCCGTATTGTCTGAGCCTCAGATGGTTGGTCGTGGCTATAGAAGCTCCAATCCAAGTAGGCTATTCAGTCAAGCCAAATAACGTCTTGTTATTGTAGAGCCTCTAAAATCGCGCAGTGGCCTCCATGGCATGTTGCCAACATCAACTCGCTTCAATACCATCAGGCCGTTTTTTGTTCCGTTTGATTTTCAAAGTCGATCACATGTCCGGATTTTCATCTCACTATGCTTTCCCTGCTTTGGTTAGCCGAAGTTGAAGAGAGCGCCAGACATCACAGATGATGAAACGAGCGACATGTTGCTGCCGCTACCGGCCAAATCACAGGCTCGGTTTCCGTGCATGTCGAAATCCCGGAACACTAAGCTCACCGACCCTCCCTCCTTCAGGTCCTATCGAAATCTAGAGAATATTCGATTTCACCTTACTATCACTTCATCAATTGCTGGTAGTTTTTATCATAATCTTTTTCAATCGCACGTAAAGGTGCATTGAAAAAACAAGTGAGTTGTACCCAATAAAACAGCGGTATCAATTCCTGTAATGGGATTGAATCATAGGCAGAGAGCACCTGGGGACGATTTGATTCAGCTGTAGAGAACGCAACACAAAATCAAGAGACCTTGGCTGAAAGCATATCCAATAGAGAAGACAAATGACGGAGGGGATGATCCATTCGCTTCCCCCGTCTCTCTCGAGAGCATCGTCTGTTATGCCATTTCACTTTCTCAGTGGAGCTAGGCTCAACCTCTGGGAGAGATTGCTATGCAAATTTCAGCACTTCTACTGATTTTCTACTCGAGTTATTTGATACGGACGACTCATAAGATCAGGCACGTCCGCCTGCTCTTTTTCTATCTGAAGGTGCTCCGGTGGAGTTGAACTACATGCCGACTTGGGTGCGTAGGATCTTGCCAGAGTTATATAAGTAATGTGAAAGTTGCTTGCTCTTTTTATATATTTATATAATTTTGATCACCTTAGGTTCACTCTTTTCCCATTTTAGCGCCTAAGTTGCTTGCGCTAATAATACTTGCGAATGAGGCGCTCTTTGGTTTTTTTCATTCTTCTCCTGATAAGTAGTTATATAAGTAATGTGAAATATTAGCGCATACAGTGTGAGTGTAACTCTTCTTTTCACAAACAGTCTTATCCATCATTGATTTGAGAGTTTTAACCGCTTACTATCTTCCCTAACCACCAAAATCAACCGTGTATAAAGCCGTATGTGGAAAATTTTTCTTTTTCTGGTGTCTGCTATAATCACTGTATTAATATTTCTATTTATAATTTATTGGCTGGAATGGAAAATAATATTGCATGCGAATTAGGGGTGGCAATGGGACTGGGCAGGTGCACGATTGCAAAGCGGATGCGGGCGAGTACATCCTGGTTCCACTATTCTTAAAGATGCCCTATCATAGGCCCATCTCCTGCGCAGGGACATCTACGAGCTCCATCCCCAACCCCGAGCAAGGATGCGGATTTCCCCCTCACACTTGCCCTCCTTGATAATAACTTCAAGATTAAAAATTATTTCTTCAACAAGCCTCTCAAAAAGTTTTCCAAGTTGAAAAAAATCATTTATGCGAAAAAAACGAATTTGGGTTCTTAGATCCTTTAGAATATAATTTGGTTTGAGAATTTGCCGTGATAAACTGATGAGAAAAGGGAATGAAGTATTAGAAGTATTCATGTTATATTAAAATCTATGTTGAAAATAAGAAACTTTATATTACCAAAGTAATACGATTTATATAAAGGAACAAGGTTAATACTAGAAATCTCCACCATTTAGACATAGGATCGCAGGTCTAGATGGGTTCATGCGGAGGGGCCAATCGTATCTATCCCCACCCCGCCCCATATGCCAGGCAGGAAAATTCTCCCCATCATATGGTACTTAATCAGTATTTCAAGCTTAATATTCGTTTTTTAAATGAAGTGATCTATATGTCCACATGTACGAGTATGTTGTTATTTGTCAGTATTTGCAACAAATTCTTTCATACCTTTGTAAAATTTTGTGGAATTGCCACCAACTATTCTAACCTAAAAACTAAAACCGATAGATGAATGCATTCCTTTAATATTTTAATACTCCTGTAAGTTAGATTTTGGTCTAATACTAAAGAGTGGAAATATTTACTAGAGAAGGCAAATAAGGAATTTGGAAGAATTTGAATTCAAAACTTCCTATTTTGATACCTATTAAATTTTGCAGGAGCATTGTGAATTATGTTAAAAACATATGCTGTCACATTAATGTGTCGGTTATTATTTAAATATTCTCATAACTTGTGTTTCTCATGTGGTAGAAATTCTTAAATTGGAGTTTATGGTTTCATACACATACTCTTGTTCTTTTATTCTTTATATTTTATAATAAAGATACTACTCTTGAATATTTGGACATTCTATAGTCTAATTACAACTACTACTTTTTTATATATTACAAAACAGCTTAATATAATATTGACAAGGTATATAATCTATTATACAGTCCCTTCTAAGAAAACAGATTGATTCGAGTTTTCTGCCGGCAACTCAGGGGGTGCATGACAAACCAGAATTTCTATTCCAGAAACAATTTTTCTATTCTAGACCTGTTTCTGGAATAGAAATCCGTTTGATTAACACTGTTTTTCTATTTCTGGAATACATTTCTATTCCGAAATAGGTTTGGAATAGAAATCGAAGTAGAAATTTTCTACTTCTTTATTTCTGAAACAGAAATGAGAAATAAAAAATTTTCTCATCGTTCGTCAACTGGTCCTTCATCCGTTGCCGTCGACCACCGTCCATCGGTCGCCCGCCGGCCGCCGCCGTTGGTCAGCGGCAGGTCGCCGGTCGCCGGCCGCCGCCGCCACCGTCATCTGAAAGGAAGAAATTTTGTGTCGCTATCAAACGAATTTCTATTTTTAGAGTAGAAATTTTATGTCGTTATCAAATGGTTATTTTTGCTTAGAAACTCTTCTAAAAATAGAAATAGAAAAATCTATTTCTGTTCCAGAAACTATTTATGGAACATAATGGTTTTCATGCACCCCTCACTTCACGGAGGTGCTTCGTCATCGAACCTTTATCCCCGATGAATACAGTGGCACCTCTTGTAATCGTCGAATTGGCTTCGAATAGCCACCGTATTACTCTGCTCTACAAGACATTTCTTTATCGATAGATGATTGGACACGAATAAGTCATTTATATTTCTTTTTTTCCATCGTTTGAACAAAACAAATTGCTATACAAGACATTTAATTAGTGAAAACTTTTCAGATAATGATATAGCTTCCTTAATTTAACAGTTCGCATATAAAATGTAGCTGATAACTTACTTTGTATGAGAAAATTTTTTATTCCTTCTCCTATGATTAGTTTGAAATTACATAAATATCTTGAAAGACACCAACATTTTTAGGAAATTGATTTTCAAATAATTGATTTTTCACGAAATAAACAGAATCTAAAGCATCGAAACAATGGTCACCCCATACAGGGGCGTTACAATTCTGAATTCTTTGGTCACAACACTAGACGATCATCAAACTAGAACAGAAAAAACTGAATTGAGGAAATCTGGCCGACTAGTACTTGGCATCAACCAACAGCACATCAATGACACAATTACACAAACCGGGACATACGAACAGCAAGCACGCTTGGAATAGACATAATTCGCAACACAACACATTTGCACGTACACAGACAGTGAGCGCATCAGCAACTCAACGCATACGAAGATGAGCCAATCAGTAACACTGCCCACCCAGAATGAATGCATATAGGATGACTAGAGCAGCAGCTCAATGCTCTTGCAGCATGCACTCAGTTTTCAAGCTATTAGCATTCGTTCAATATGCTTGCGATTTCAACACATACAGAGAGACAAACCCGCAATATTTTTTCATAATGTCTTTGCAATTGGGCACAATAAACATAGACCAACATATTGTGAAACATAAGAAGTAAATGTACTCGGATCAATTCATTTTCATTCAAGATGCCCTGTCTAAGTTCTGGAATACTTAGTTTTCCGATTTACCTGATGTACACACTGGATATGCATCTAATCCGAGAATTTCAATAGCAAATCTTAAAACGAATAGCTACTAAATTCTGAAATGGAAGGAAACGAAACACAAGTAAAGTGTATGCAACAAAACTAATGTATCGGTCAAGCAAAGGGAAGCTCTCAATCAGAATCAGAATCGAAACACACACTGACCTAGTTCAGGAATTTTATCAAACAGGTGGTAGATATTTCTGTCAAAGGATCTAGATGCAGAAATAAGGGAGAGATCTTATTACAAAGAGGCAACGCAGCATGCTGAAGGTCATCAGGGAAGCCTCAAACGCGACCAGGTTTCACGCGGTGAAATTGAGTACTCAGTCTTTACCTTCAACAGAAACAGAGTCTGTGGATTTACCTTGACGAAGAGTAATAGATAACTGCGATTGGTAATCAAATGAGAGGAGTGAAGCTTCAGGAATTGTAGCACCAAAGACTGGAACAGGCTAAAGGAGGGAGAAGGATAATCAAGCACTTCGATGAAGTTGGCTAGAAAACGGAAGTGAACAGAGCACTTCCCGTGACTACAAAGCTGGTAGTGTTGGGGAAGTGGCCTGCGACGACAATTAGTGACAGAGAGAGAGGTAAGGATGCATAGAGGAAATCGAGAGAGGATCACAACTGAACATGAGAATTCCTTCCCTCTACTCTCTGCTTTATTCTCTGAGGTTCAAATGCGAAGAGACTATAGCGGTCGGCAATCGGAGACGAGTGCCGGCCACCAGTGGAGTGGAGGTGGCCGAGTATGAAGAGGGAATGGCGACTTAGAAGCTCCTGGAAATTGATGATGCAAGAGAGAATTTGCTGAGTTCCGTGTATGTGCATTATCTCGATTCTACTCTACCCCACCCAATGCATATATGTATAAGATACGTATATGTGGACGCGAGGCTGCAGTGAGATGGATCGAACTTTTATTTAGTATTTTTTATTATTTTCATGTACTTCTTGTTTTTACAAAAAATGCATGTTGACTTTGCTGATTAAAATTCAGGTGTTAATAAAAGAATCGCTTTTATTTGTTTTTTTAATCAAATTAAATAAAAATTATGTGTAAAATTTATGAGAAAAGCCCAGTATTTTCGTATTGACAAGACAAGAATTTCATTCAAGACGGAAATTATTGGTTTATAGGAGGTGTAGTGCTCTATTGTAGTTAAGTAAACTTGCAAAATAGAACTTACAAACAATCTAGCGTAGATTGAACCTTCTTTGCCACTTTCAAGATAAGCTGTGAATATGCTCAGCAGCTGTATAGTCCCCATCATATATAGATTGGTTGCAACCATTAATTTCGGCCCCTGATAGGGTCATCTTGACACACGCACTCAGGCGCCTCAGAGGTCCTCCTTGTCCTCCAAGGGTCAATCTGTGCTAGGTTCATCTCGTCATCAGCGAACACTGTCTACTTGAAGAACCTCAACAAAGGGGACATCATGATTTTCCCTAGGGGACTATTGCACTTCCATTTGAATGCTGGCACAGGTCCAACTCTTGCCATAGTCTGCTTCAGCAGTCCGAGCCCTGGGCATCAAATCTTGGACTTTGCTCTGTTCGCTAATAATTTTTCTTCTGAGGTGGTGGAGGACACCACTTTCCTTGATGATGCCCAGGTTAAGAAGCTAAAGGGGGTTCTTGGTGGCACTGGCTGAGTGGCTAATTTCATTTTCGCCAAGAATCCATCCATTAACAGTCACCACCTTTTCAGGCCTCTTCAAAACACGACCAAAAAAAAAAAAGCCTCTTTAAAAAAATGAAAGGAAATAACAATTTGGCTTATATGCTCGTCGTCAATGGGATTCCATGGATTTTTCTTGTAAGGTTGTATTTGGTTTGCTGGTATGTTGAAGTGAGTCATAGGCGTAGAGATATGATTATTAGTGCTTTTTGACTTCTTGTTCTGTTTGGACTATGGAGCAAGGCACCTCCCTATCTTCGTTGAATTTCGAGTAGATGAATAAAAGTATGTTGCTTCATCAGGTCCTTGAGAACTAATGTTCATCTGGGAAAAAATGTTCTCGATAAGTCAAGTGATGTAGTAATATCATCCACCTATTGTGGATGTGATTACAGTATAATTGAGATCCTATCTATAAAGGGATAAACTAACATTTGGTGCCGCATTCATATAATGACGGCTCATGTCGTGCCATGTCTTTGACCCAATCAAAGCATTATTTAGTAATAACGCGCCGTGCCAACACGTTCAATACGTTCATTTAGTATTGTACAAGGCTAACTGGACCAATTCATTGATGCAACTTTTCTATACATTACTTAATTAATAAGGATTGTCATATGAGCTACGCGGATTCTATTTTAGTGTGGCGTCCCAGGGCGTCACGTACTCAGCGTAAGCATAATTTATAATTATTATCATCTATAAACTTGTGAATTCCATTTAATTATATATAGTGTTCACCATTGAAGGTTAGCATGTATAACATGGATTATTTAAAATATAAAATTTGTACCAAGAAGTTATCCTGCAATCACTCTACCTTCAATTCTTAGTATTGGCCAATTCATTCACGCACATAGACAAAATCACGAGAAGCTTCATTTCTTTTTATCATCATTAGGGCCTACAAAATTTATCATCTTGGACTCTTTCCATGTTCATCGCCTATATATACAACATATACATAACAAAAGTAAGGTGTATCAAAAGCCAGGGATAAAGGGTGAGGGTATCTACTCCACGAGTTCCCACACATGCCCACGTTCAAAAGAAACAAAAGTCAGTCAACTTCTACATGATCAAAGGCGTCTAGGCACCATCAGTCCTTGCTCCTGGTCCTCCTGTACCAAAGGGTAAAGGGCAGAACATCTCCCCTTCATGGTTGACAAACCATGCAACGAACTTCATCGGTATCAAGTCAGCTCTACCATCATCCATCCATAAAGTAGCCTCATACTTGGAGAAAGTCATGTCAATGTCGGGATCATACTCGTCATGAAGAGAAACATTGAGGCGTACTATAGCCCCGTATCGAGCTACTAGCGGCACATCCATACTATCAATGTGAAAAATGTAAGGTATGAGCAACAACTTTGCCCAGTAAAGAATGATAAAACTCTAACTTAAACAATCCATAGCCATCAAGATTACAAGGGAACCATAATCCAACAATTTAGGATACTAAAGTAGAATTGTCACAAGCATAAACAATTGGATATTAACACATCATATTTGTAATCACCTTATATGCATCTATTTCTATACTTACTTTTTTCAAAATCAATTTCATATCAAGATGCAATGCAACAATAATGCATGAACACACTCGCCAAATAGAATTATATTTAGTGTACATATAATCCACCCTCGATCAGTCACTAACCGGAACTCTGCCGGCCCAATCGAGTCACTTCCGAAAGTTACCTTATCCGGACTTCCATAATAAACCTATTATGGGCATCTCACTCCGAGGCCTCTCGGCATCACACAACCAAGGTCCTCCCAAGACCACTCAGCAAGGGGCATCTCACTCCGAGACATCTTAGTATCACACAATTGAGGCATCCTTGATCACACACAAGGGCATCTCACTCCGAGGCATCCCAGTATCTCTCTACCGAGGCATCCAAGACCACACAGCAAGGGCATCCCAAACTTCCAGGGGCATCACCGGTATCTCTGTACCGATGGGTTCATTCACTCATTTAAGCACACGTTTCACACCACCACACCTTTGATTAATGTGTTTATCGTATGCAAAAGAAAAGACTCCAAAGTATACAACTATACATCTTGTTGGGAAAATTTGGCTTCGAATAGGATAGAACAATGAAATCGGATCGAGTAAACAAATCGGACTTTGAGTTGTGATATCACATTTTTTAAGGATTTATTTGCCCCACAAAGTTGTTAATGGTCACCGGCAAAAATCCTCCAGGATACAACAAAGTCTCGGATGAGAATACTAGATAGCAATTCTAGTATTTCTCCAAGATCTCTCTAGGAAACAAACGAAAAATTGGCTACAGTATTTTTTTTTTTTTTTCAGAAAGAAGACTCAAAAAAATGACCACACATTTCTTCTGAAAATTGACAAGTATATATATGAAAATAGTCTTGCAACTCTTCGTGAAAATTGCCAAAGAATGAACAAACACGTCCTTTAGAAAATTGTTCGGATAAACAAATGCGACTTTTTGGAAAATGTCGAAAACCGAATAATAGCAACCCTTCGGGAAAAGTTACAAACCGAATAAGTAATTTTCTAAAGGTTGTCTTGAAAAGACACAAACAAAATTCGGAATAATAATTTTTTTTTAATAAATAAAATTTCCAATTTTCATTTCCGAAAATTCTCAAAATAAAAGACAACCTTTGATTAAAATTAATAACATAACAAAATAAAAATAAATAATAGAGGGATTAGTGCTAATTAAACCGCGGGCGCGCAAGCGTGCAAAGTGCTAAGTGCGCCAAAATCGTGCAATTATTCGCGCACCCGCACGCGGGTATGATGGGGTCTAGCCCCACCCAATCATTCCTTTAAATATACAAATGAAATCCCACATTTATAAATTGGTTTACTTTTTCCCACCTTTCCCAAGTGGGACAAGGTAAAAAACACTTTCTTTTTGTTTTAACAAACAAAACTCCAACAATCCCCCACTTTGTTTGTAAAACAAAGATTTCAAAATAAAAAAATTTAAAACCGTACAACCAGAATTTCAGTAAGATTAATATACATACATAAAGGTCTCTTTCGAGTTAAACCTTTACTTAGTGCAAGTATATCAAAGCTCTATCAAAGTGACAAGTAGCTCGGTTTTAAACTTGTACTTTTATGTAATAAAACCGGACATACCGTACATATACTAATCTCTTGTTTCAGCGAGAAGTTCTATATTACTCTGCACTATTATGGCCTTGTGTTTGATCCTGTTTCATGAGCTCTCTAGAAAGCAACCCTAACTTTCGTAAGAAGCGGCACCACTTCTAAGCTCATGTAGGTGAAGTATCTACCATGTGTTTCTGTTACTATCAACACACTACAAATTGTATCATACTTCATTAAGAATTCAATTCAACCTACAAAACGTAACAGACGATACTGACTTCTCATATCAAGGCTACGTCAGTATCAAACAATCACATTCAATAACTTGTTCTTACCCATTAAACCTTGTAACTAGTGATGTTCTAGAAAAAGGTCGGGTTACCATTATTGGTGATTTCAATTAAAGGGATTCAGCCCCATTTCTTGTGAGGTTGTTATCACCATATGCCTTGGTAAAGTCTTCGTCAAAGGATCGGCAAGATTTTTACTTGAACTCACATAGACAATTGTTATGGTACCATCTTTAATCAATTGTCTCACATATTCATGTCTTAGACTAATATGTCTAGACTTACCATTATAGGTGCTACTATAGGCTCTTGCCAAAGTAGCCTGACTATCACAATGGATAGATATATGAGGCATAGGACTAGACCATAATTTGATATCCAACAACAAATTCCTAATCCATTCAGCCTCTTTCCCAGCTGCCGCCAAAGCAATAAATTCAAATTCCATTGTTGAGTGAGTTATACATGTCTGTTTCTTGCGCGCCCAAGATACAACACCTCCAGCCACCTCCAGCTAGTGTGAAGATCCATCCAGAAGTGGAACGCTCATCTCCCACACTTGTAATCCAACTAGTATCGGTGTATCCTTCTAATACAGCCGGATAATTATTATAGAACAATCCTATATTTTTAGTTCTCTTAAGATAACCAAAAATTCTGGTAATAGCTCTCCAATGTTCTATACTTGGATTACTAGTATACCTACTCAACTTGCATACAGAATAAGCGATATCATGTCTAGTACAATGCATTGCATACATTAAAGACCCTATGGCACTCGCATATTCTAGTTGTGCCACCGCTCTACCAGTATTATACTTTAATTTAATACTAGAATCAAATGGAGTCCAAGATGCTGAAATTTATTTAATAATTTTTCGACATAATTACATTGGCTTAAAGAGTAACCCCCACTATGTTTCTTAACTTTAATACCTAAGATAGTATCTACTTCACCCAAATCCTTCATTTTAAACATGGAAGTTAGATACTTCTTAGTTTTAATAATTCCAATCATATTCGTTCCAAAGTTAAGCATATCATTAATATATAAGCACACTAAGACACCATAATCTTTAGTGAATTTAGAGTATATACACTTATCAGCACTACTATTGATGAAATCATTTGACAATATGACCGAATTAAACTTTTCATGCCACTGTTTAGGAGCTTGCTTAAGCCCATAAAGAGAATTAATCAATTTACATACTTTCTTTTCATTTCCAGGAAGAACGAAACCCTCCGGTTGTTCCATGTAAATCTCCTCATTTAAGTCTCCAATTAAGAAAGTGGTCTTAACATCCATTTGATGAACACAAAAATCATATATGGAAGCTAGAGCAAAAAGAACTCGAATAGAAGTTATACGCACTACAGGAGCATATGTGTCAAAATAATATATTCCTTCTTTTTGTCTATATCCCTTGGCTACAAGCCTAGCTTTAAAAGCTTGAATAGTACCGTCAGAATGATATTTTCTTCTAAAAACCCATTTGCACCCAATAGGTTTTGATCCTTTCGGTAAATCTACTAATACCCAAGTATTATTGGACATAATTGAGTCCATTTCATCATTCACAGCTTCTTTCCAAAAGGAAGCATCTCTAGAAGACATAGCTTCATCAAAGTTTCTAGGATCATCTTCTAGATTTAGCACTAAAGGATATTTATTTATCACGTTATTATCTCAATCTCCTTCAACAAGAAAAACATGAGTAATAAAATCAGGACCTAAGTCTTTTAGTTTCCTAGCGCTAGTACTTCTTCTGGTTCAATCATGTCTTTGGAATCATTCGTTTCTTTCTCTTGAGAATCTCTTTGAGTTTCCATAGATTTTGAATTATTTTCAATAATTTCAGAATTTGTAAAACATTTATTCTCAAAGAATTCAACGTCTCTTGATTCTACAATGACATTGGACTCTAAATCAAGAAGCCTAAAAGCTTTACTATTTTTAGCATACCCGACAAAAACACTTTTGATAGCTCTAGGACCGAGCTTTGTTCTCTTAGGATCTGGAGCTCGGTAGTATGCCAAACACCCCACACTTTAAGATATGATAAGTTTGGCTTTCTACATTTCCATATTTTATAAGGGGTTATGTCATTTTTCTTGGAATGTATTTTATTATGAATATAGCATGCAGTAAGTAATGCTTCTCCCCAAAGATTAATTGGTAGCTTTGAATTTGAAAGAATACAATTAACCATTTCTCCAAGAGATCGATTTTTCCTTTCAGTCAAATCATTTTGTTGTGGAGTATATGGTACTGAAACTTGATGAATAATACCATGTTCTTCACAAAATGAAGAGAATTCATTTAAGAAATATTCTCCACCTCTATCTGAACGTAGAACTTTGATTTTCTTTTCTAATTGATTCTCTACGTCAGCCTTATATTTCTTAAACATGGTAAATGCTTCATCCTTCGATCTCATGAGATAAACATATAAGAACATACTGCAATCATCCACAAAGGTAATAAAATATCTTTTACCTCCACGTGTTAGCATACCGTTGAATTCACATATATCACTATGAACAAATCCAATAAATTCGAATTTCTTTTAACACTAGGAAATGGTTTCTTAGTAAGTTTGGACTTAGCACATATTTCACATTTATCATATTCGCCATTGAAATTTATCAAGTCTAACTTCTTCATATTCTTTAAATAACGAATATTTATATGTGCCAACCTACTATGCCATAAAAAAGAAGACTCAACAATATAAGCAGAACTAGCAATATTATTATTGATACTCAGTTGATACATGCCATCATTGGCATAACCCTTTCCAACAAACAGCCAATTCTTCGATAGGATAACCTTGTCGGATTCAAACAAAACCCGAAACCCCCTTTTACAAAGTAAATCAATAGAAATTAGGTTCTTCCTAATTTCGGGTATAAATAACACATTAAGAAGAGTAATCTTCTTTCCAGAAGTGAAGTCTATATCCACCATGCCTTTTCCAGCAACCTTTGCAAGAGCGTTATTCGCCATCAGGACCTCTTGAACATTTGAGTCAACAATCTCCTCAAATTGCTTGAACAAATACTTGTCCTTGCACACATGGACTATTTCTCCAGAATCTAACCACCAACCGGATTGGACAGTGGCAAAATTGATTTCAGAAACCATAGCCATCGCATCATTAATTTCAGAAATTTTCATGTTTGAAAGCATTGTTGCAATCATGGCCACATAATTTTCTTCAACCAGATTTGCATCTGCCTTCACCGTCGGAATGTTCTCGTCCTTGGAAATGCTCTTGCGGTGAATGCATTCCTTGGCGTAGTGTCCATGCTTGCCACAAACAAAACAGCAACCATTTTTCTTCTTTTGTGTTCTTTTAAATTTATGCCCCCCGCTTTTTACTTTAAAAGTCTGGCCGAGTTTCCGTTTTTTATCCACAACATTCACCTTGAAACTGTACAAAACATAATTATCACATAAACGTGACTCTTCCTCAATGCGAAGATGTTTCTGTATCTGTTCCAGAGTAAAGTCCTCCGACTTGTGAATCAACCTTTTTCCATAGTCTTTCCAACTTGGAGGCAATTTCGCAATAATTGCTCCAACTTGAAAAGCTTTACGGAATTTCAATCTTGAGGGCACGAATTTTATTCACGAGCACTTGCAATTCATGGACTTGTTCCAGCAAGGGTTTAGTACCAATAAACTTGAAATCAAAGTACTTTGCGATTAGATATTTGTTGGTACCTTGCTCCTCCGCTTTGTACTTGAATTCCAGTGCATTCCATATTTCTCTGGCCGACTTCATTTCAGTGAATAAGTCGTACAAACGATCGGACATAGTATTCAGAATGTGTCCTCGACAAAGTAACTCGTCCTCTGCACGTTTCTTCTTCTCTTTACTAACCCTCTCAATGACTTCCGCACTTGGCTGTCCTCCTTTGATTGTAAGCATCGAATCTTCTATAGGTGCCAAGTTAGGATCCAGAATGTAGGAAATCTTCAGAGCAGTGAGTAAGAACATCATCTTGTCCCTCCAGCGAGCAAAGTTGTTCCCATCGAATTGGTCTAGTTTGACCATGTCTTGATTCATTACTTTGATTGTCTCTGACTCCATTGTTGCGAAATAAATCCTTAAAATTGTTGGGAAAATTTGGCTTTGAATAGGGTAGAACAATGAAATCGGATCGAGTAAACAAATCGGACTTTGAGGCGTGATATCACTTTCTTTAAGGATTTATTTGCCCCACAAAGTTGCTAATGGTCACCGGCAAAAATCATCCAGGATACAACAAAGTCTCATATGAGAATACTAGATAGCAATTCTAGTATTTCTCCAGGATCTCTTTAGGAAACAATCGAAAAATTGGCTGCAGTTTTTTATTTTTTTTAGAAAGAAGACTCAAAAAAATGACCACACATTCCTTCCGAAAATTGACAAGTATATATATGAAAACAGTCTTACAACTCTTCGTGAAAATTGCCAAAGAATGAACAAACACGTCCTTTAGAAAATTGTTCGGATAAACAAATGCGACTCTTCGGAAAAAGTCGAAAACCGAATAATAGCAACCCTTCGGGAAAAATTGCAAACCGAATAAGTAATTTCCAAAGGTTGTCTTGAAAAGACATAAACAAAATTCAGAATAAGTGCTAAGTGCGCCAAATAATCGCGCCAAAATCGCGCAATTATTCGCGCACCCGCACGCGGGTATGGTGGGGTCTAGCCCCACCCAATCATTCCTTTAAATATACAAAGGAAATCCCACATTTATAAATTGGTTTACTTTTTCCCACCTTTCCCATGTCGAACAAGGTAAAAAGCGCTTTCTTTTTGTTTTAACAAACAAAACTCCAACACATCTAACTCTCATGATCCTAGCACACGTGTGTGTTTGAATTATAAGATAAAACCCAATGCGACATGTCCCATACCATGCCAAATAGATATTTACCCCATAATTAAGCACTATGCACCGCACTCATTGCACACGCATGATACTATATGCACCTACACCTCAAATGATATATGAGATTTACTCTTACACAACTAACATCTATTATGAGGTTACTAGACTCTATGTGTGTCATACAAGTCTAATATAAAAGACACCACATTAAGAATATGTTCTCGGATTCAGACAGTTTACTAGCTAAATGAACAGTTTCGGTTTCGAACACAAAAGGTATATCAATTCTTGTTGAAATACTACCAAATTTTAGTATGTTATATTAGAGACATAGATTGACATTTTCCGAAGAAACTTAAATCTAATTTTCACTGTATTAAGAGTAACAGTTGCCCTAATCTCTACTAGTACCCTGTATCGACGTCCGGATTTTATATCTTCAAAGAAAAATCATTTTACTAACTAATTCTTATCCATTAAATCTCAAATTTTAACAAGTTATTCCTATAAATATTTTCTACAAGTTTCATTAAGAATTCGAAGTTCATTTCTTACTGGATAATTACATAAAATTATATAATCAACAAAGGTCAAACCGTTTCTTACAAAAACAGTTCACTGGTTTTTACTAAATTCACTTCCATCTCTATGTTTTTATATGTATATGGTTATAACTAGGTTTCTAATTCAATCTAATGGATGTTCTACCATGTAGAATAGTTCCTTTCTTATTTTCATTAACATGCATTAAGAAAATAACACAAAACAGAATACTCCTTAACCATACTCTTCTAGAACAGAATAGATGTACACGATTCCTTCACTTCTAGCGCGATTAAACCACTTGTTATTCCATAAATCTCTTCTACAACACTTCAATACTTCATCACAGCAACCAAAAGTACTTTCAGCAAGCTTTTCTTTAACAAATAGCCCATCCATAGCTCGGCTCGAAGTATAATTGCATCCATGAGTTCACTCATCACAATATACACCACATCCATCCACTCAGCAACCATTTCATCACTTCACTCGGCAAAACATCATACTCACACTTGGATTTCGAAACATGCAAGACTCAAAGGTAACATGCAATGGCTTCTACCTTCAATCTAACACTTATCAAGCTCAGATTAATCACAAAACAACAACTACAAATCAAATCCTTCACTGTTTGGTTAGATCCGCAAGCTTTCTTGACGAAATGATGGATAACTTTCAATTTAGAGTTATATCTTTCCTTACCTTAGTTCAGCTACTAAACAACACAAAGATGCTTCAAGATCAACACCAAAATCTCGCATGCAAAAGGAGAAATCGCTGGTTTTGCTTCTAGTTTCCTCACCGCTCGACCGAGAGAAAAAGAAGAAGAAGATGAAGGTGGGTTTCTCGGTTTTGAAGAGAGAGAGAGAGGATTTCGAAATTTATGAGGGAAATAGGTCTACAAGCTAATCCCTAGGCTAGACTAATGATGAGATTTTGTTAATGATTGTGTCTTCTTGAATTGATGGTTTCGGTTTGTAGGAATAGGAAAACCGTGGGTGTCGAGTACAAGGAGAAACGAGAGAGAGAGAGAGAGAGAGAGAGAGAGAAGTGTCGTGGCCCCCAAGTTTGGTCTCCTTCGCCTTTTGTCACTCAAATTTAATTAGTCTCTAATCCGTGTCGTTAGTCGGTTCATTAGTTTGTAATGTTTTTCAATTAATTTCCTTTGGTTTCTACTTGATTTCAATCCTTTTATAATTATACAAAGTCATAACATGTATAACATATCGACTAGTCAATGTTAGTCTATAAAGAATTCATCACAAGAAATGTTAAAGTTATAAATAATCACTAATCAAATCATCTTAACTATAATCTATGAATCTTAACCGAAAATAAAATCACTCGGGCCTAAATATTCATCTCTGGCCCAACAGGCTTAATCTATAACAATCCGGCCCACTAAACTAAATCTACAAATCTAATAATTCCGAACCTTGGCCCGCTTCAAGCCAAGTCCAAGCCCATAATCTCTCACTCGGCTTTCCAAGTCCAAATTGTGTGGCCCACTTACTTCTCAAGCCCACACATTTCTCACGGTCCATCAGGTTCACTTTCTGGCCCAATCTAATTAATCTAAATTCCTAATGATCTAATTATACTAATGATGGTCGGTGAAATTTGGGATGTCACATTTAGAGCCTAACTTTGGACTTTTTCCCTTTTTTTTTTTATTTCTAAATACACTAGAATCTTGTTGCAATCACTTGTGCAATGAACTAGTAATGGATGTGTCTGAAACATGTGAACTTAGCTCACATTCATCGTTAGACCAATGGGTTCCACATGAGGCCCACTTCTTCCAATGGTACATGTGAGAGGGGCTCACATGCACTGGGTGCATCTAAGGTTTTTTTTTACATGCGGACCCCTGAAGTGCCATAACTTGGCAGAAAGGGACACTTAAGTGCCATAACTTACGAAATGTACACTTAAGTGCCAAAATTGGAGCAAAATGGATCACTTGAGTGCCACTCCGGCCTAAATGCTGACATGTCAATTTTCTGGCAAAGCGAGTGTGAAACGGCGTCGTTTTGGTGTTGACGTGGTAAAAAATTCAATATAAAAATTAATTAAATTAAATTTAAAACTAAATTTATCTAAAATAATAATTTTTAATATTAAATTTAAAAAAAAATTAAAGGGGGGGAGGCGGTGAGGGATCATCCCTCGCCCGCCACGGGAAGGGCCGGCGGCGACGGGGGGGGGTTGGCCAAGGTCGCCGAGCCCGGCCGGGGGCCGACGACCCGGAGCCAACCGAGGGCGAGGGCTCGCAAGCCTTCGCCGGATCCGGGCGAGAGCCGCGAGCCCTCACCACTCGCCACGGATCCGGGCGAGGGCCGCCAACCCTCGCCGGATGCGGGCAAGGGCTTGCGAGCCCTTGCCGCTAGTCGGTCGGGGTCGCCGGCCCCTAGCCGGGGCGACGACCTAGGCCGACCCTCCCCGCGATCGCCGGCCCTACCCGGCGGCGGCGATCGGCCCTCGGCCGCTTTTCACCCTTTTTTTAAAAATTTTTTAAAATTTTTTAATTTTTTTTTTTAAATTTTTTAATATTAAAAATATTATTTTTAAATATTTTAAATACATTTTAAAATTAAATTTTCTATTATTTTTTACCATGTCAGGTGCAAAATGACGCCGTTTTTGCATAATTTGGCCACGTCAGCACGCAAAGCGACGTTGTTTTGCACTCACTTCGCCGGAAATTGAACACGTCAACGTTTTGGCCGAATTTTGGCCGAAGTGGCACTTGAGTGACCCATTTTTCTTCGAATGTGGCACTTAAGTGTACCTTTCGTAAGTTATGGCACTTAAGTATCCCTTTGTGCCAAGTTATGGCACTTGAAGAGGTCTTTTGCCAGTTTTTTTTCTTCTACAAGACTCGATGTGCCTTAAAAGTGTTGAGGTGCTGCGTATGATTATTTTCTTAACCATAAGTTCATAAAATGTCGAATTCAAGTACTGTTATAACCCATTTTTGGATTTTTGCGACTCTCATGCCACCGGAAAGCTTGACTCACTATTTTTAGGTATAAGTATTGTTTGGTTTAGATCCTTAGGTTTTAATTTTGTCATGTGTTTTCCACGAAAAGGATGCTCTTTCGTTTGAGACCAACAAGGGTGTTGGCCGAATGATATCTTATTGGAAAGCTTACGATAAACTTAGGTGCTCACAAAGTTTCAGCGTGAGATGAGGTAATTCAAGGAAATGACACTACCATTTCAATATTGTCGCGACCAATTTTTCAAGTGCACCACCTAAAATCAGGCTAATGGATTGTTAAGCCTAGACTTAACTTGGGCTCTCCCAAGCCCATACCAATTCGCGACTTATGTTTCAAATTCTTAACATGCAAATAGATTTTATCTAGGAGTCGCCACTAATCTATTTTTGGTGGGTCGATTAGAAACCCAAGTAAAGTAACGAGAGTTTTACTTTACTTCTACAAACCAGAGACTATGGGTACGGGAACTTGGTTACACTAGACTTTTCTAATGCCCTTTCGGTACCATTTCATTTTCAAAAAATGTTTTTGCAGGCATCTTAGATTGATTTTAAATCTATTTCCCTAACATGTGAGACGATCATGCGGGTGCACAAACCACCAATTTAACACCCAAGAAAGCAATTAAAAAAATGCAAAACTTACCTCATAGCAATGAAAACAGTTGCATTGTTAGATCATAATTCACATCAACAGTCCTAGATATGATCTCTAATTAACACGCAATTTTGTTTTTTTCTTTTTCACTTGTTTAATTAAAATCATGTAATATGCAATGCAATTTAACTAAATGACATAATTATAATGACATGCAATTTCTAATTAAATGGACCTAGCAACAATCTCTAAATGACGTGCATTTCATGAATTTAATCCTATATGACATTTACATGACATTTTTTATTTTTCCTAAAAAAACATGCAATCTATCCTAAAGAATGAAACTAATTTATTCTAATACATTTTTTTTTGTATTTTTCATGAAATTCGAAATTAGGAAAAATGTGAAAATTATCTAACTAGATTAAGATTCTATTCAATTTGTATTAGGAATTAGGTTAAGCCAAATCCTAATTTAAACTAAAATATTATCTTAACCCAAGTAATTCTAAAATACAATCTATCTATGAAAATACCTAACTTATAATAAATTAAGAAAAATATTATCTAGAATTAAACTAAGTGCAATTTTACCCTAATATGCAATGACGTACAAAGGATGCCCTAATTCTACATGACATATGCATGATGATTTTTTTGTTTGTTTTTTTATTTAATTTTCGAAATTAATGATTGCCGAATAATTAAACATGCAATCCAAGTTAAAAATCTAGCAGCCTAAATTGATTGATTTGATTCTTTTATTTTTTACTTTTATTCGAAATAAAATTCTTATTCTAAATATGTAAACCCTAAAGCAAGAAATAAATCTAATTCTAACGTACATTTTTTGGATTTTTTTTTAAGAAAATAAAATTAACTTAAACGACACGACGGCAAATCAAAGCAATATTGATATCCAAATTGACGAATCATATCTCGCGCATGAGATGGGGTTGGCCAATTTTACATAAAACCGCGAATCGAATCTCGAGCGTGAGATCGGATTGGCGATTTTTCTGTGCGATTGTGAGTCGCAAGTTGTATTTCGAGTGTGAAATCGGACTGTCAATCGTATGCACGTTGTGACAGCTATTCCAGGTTATGATAACATCATTCGAGAGTTCAATCAAGAATGCAATAATTCGAGCAAGGCAACGAAATATATGAATCTTAACTAAGATAAAATTATTACCTTGTTCAAACACTTGCTGAAAATTGGACAGACTTGACACGGTGAAGAGGTGATGTTACGATACCAAAGGCTGTTAGATAAGTGGCGCAAGCCAGCGAGGCTTGCGGATAGCAATTCGAGTTGATGCTTCTTAGCACGATGAGACAATTCGCTTGAATGACACGTCCCAAGATCAGCGGTAGCGGCCACTTTCAAATGCTCTGAAAGTCTTAGCCAGAGTTCCAACTGATGTCGAGGTCAGCTACATCACATCTCGGTTTCGCACGGCCAGGTTCGAGCTTGGGCCGCATCTCACCGTCATCGCTAGGAACTCTGGATGGCTTAACAGGCTGCACGGGAGCGGCTCGTGTTGGGGACAGCAGCTCGGTCTCAGAGGGACGTTGTGGCTGCAGCAGGCTCACCAGGGCTCTGTGGATGACTCGACACTGCAGGAGCTCCGGGTGGCTTTGCGGTGAGGATGGTGCTATCCACGGTTTAGTTTCAGACGTCGGCTTTTCACGAGCACCAGGAAACCTGTGAAAGAATCAGGAAATCGAGTGGGCTTGAAACGCCGGGAACCACCTCGAGCTGCTCACTGGAATCTGCGACTGAAAGCTTGTGGACATTAAGGATATCACGTGGGCAGCAGATATGGACAGCAGCAGCTTCGAACGGCGCACAAGGGTATTGCAATTATTGAACACCCGGATTCCTCGACGATTGCCAACGAATTTTGGTGTTTTTGTTGGGCCAAGTAATCTCAACTGAGAACTCCGAAGTCGCGATCGTCTCTTGCCCTTGACCCCACTTATATTTCTTTCTCAAGAATTCACGGGCAAATCTCCAAAATTCACCATGCAATATGAGACAACTTCCACCGCTTTGACCAAAAACCAAAATAAGTCGCGATGTTTGAAGGTGTGCTCGTCGATGATGAGGTGGGAGGCGGCTAGTGGTGGCCCGTCACTGGCACCACAGTTAGCGGGTTGTCATGCAATGCAGGGGTCGACACTTAGGAAAGGCTTCCCATGTCTTTCTCCAAAAGACGAGGGGATGACCTGCAACACAAAAATTACAAGGAAAGAAAGTCCTCGTTGAAAGCCTAGCAGCAAGACTTCACCAGCCTACGTGAATGGCCTGCAAAGAAAAAGAAAGTGATATTTTTATTCCTTTTTTATTTGTTCTTTATGTGCCCCTCTTGTTCTTCGTTGGTGGACTTCAGAAGAACGGTGATTCGCCGGTACTGTAACTTCTCGGTTTGGAACGGTCAGGCTCGAGCTTGGACAGCAGCTCGCCGTTATTGCTGGAGATTCCGCGAATGGTTTAACAGGCCGTATGGATGTAGCTCACGTCGGGGAAGGATAGCTTGGACTCGGAGAAACGTTACATCTGCAACAGGCTCGCCATGGCTCATGGGGGTGGAACTCGGCGTCGGGGCAATGCGGGCAGCAGCTCCGCAACAGTGAGCGGCAGCAGCGGGTCGACAACGAAGGGTTTGGGCGCGGTGCAGCGGGCAACGATATGGCAATGGCACGGCGTTGGCAAGGGTGGCGCGTTTTGGTGCACTCGGAACCAAGAACGATGGAATGCAACAAGCCTGGACGTTTGCGAATCCAGTATCTTCTTAGAGTGGTGGCCAGCAAGCAAATTGAACGATCACAGCAAAGTCATAGGTTGAGGTAGGTCAAGCACCGAAGAAGATGACCACCCCTCGTGCTTTCCCTCTCTCATCTCGATTCTCACGTGTGTTTGCCTTCTGAAATTCTGAATTACCGGCCCCTCTTTTTGTTCCATGGTCTTTCTCTTATTATCAGCCAAGCAAGATGTCTACTCGTGGAAAGAAACAAAGCGCATATCTTTCTTTCCTTATTCTCAATATACAAATATATTTGACCTGATTTCATTCATGCCCATGTACGCCTAAATATGGTCTCAAATATATTCCCGCGTTGACCAATTCCACTTGCCTCCTCGAAACTTGCCAATCTTCTTTCTTTGATTTTTTTTGGTCCGCACGTTTATATCCACTAGCTCAATCGAATCCTCAACGGTGAACCTCTATGTATATATTCCTAAAATCTTCCCAAATTCAATCGGGTAATGCAATCTTTCCGAGTGTGGCACCGACGTGCAAAAATCTCAACCCCAACAATGAATGGCTTGACTGAATTCTTTTTAGTTCATGGCCCTAGTCTTTCATTTAAGTCCACCCCGCTACTGGTCCAAATTAAAATGTAATTAATGGAAATGTGAACAATGTAATAAATGCTTCTGATGCAATTAATTAATATTTTCGCCAGGGATCGGGGTCAATCCCTAATTTTTGTGCCATAAATGACTAAATGGGTTACTCAAAATCTAGGTGTCAATGAATATAAAAGTAGGTAAAACTAGCATGATGATGACTCACTAGGCACACTCTTGTGCAAGCTCCATGCACTGATTTGCTTTTGATGTCAGTTAGCAAACCTCTAATGTGAGCAGATGTCTAATTCTAGCAAATATTTAAATTTTGCATATCTAATTCTTATGAGAATTTTTATAATAAATTGTTACTGATTTAGAAGAAATAAATGTTGAAATAAGTTATTTAGGGGCAGTTATCAAGTCAGTCCTAAACTTATTGTGCGAAGGTCAATTCAAACCTAAATTTTCCGATTTTGCCAATTAAGTTACTTGACACTAGAATTTCGCCAATAAAAATTAAATCACAAATTAGGGATTATGACATAGATTTGTTATGCCCAACCCATTTAAGCTTCAAAATCAATAATCCCCTGAGCTTCATCCAACGGCATATGGAATCCTGATAATTTTTCCTCTCTCTCCAGAAGTCCATCGATTTGAGGTTCGCCGGAGGTTATTCTCAGCCGACGACAGCCATAGACTTCGAGCACTCTCCCCTAGAGTTACGGAGGTCATCCATCATACGCACAGCGGCTGGACGAAAAACGGAGGAGTCTTATCTCAATCTTCCATTTTTCTTATCTCACAATTTATGTGGACAAAGTTCTGTAATTGGTATATTTCCAATTCTATAGTTCTTAGCAATAAAGTAGTACGTTTGGTATCATTTCTATTATCAGTATCCTTCATATGTGGATTATTTTGATTATCCAACCTTTCATCTGAAGAGCATTGATAAAGAAAATCAAATGCTCAAAAAGTCATTCCGTGACCAAAGTTATATTACATGATTGCATGAACTTTGTAATAAATGTTTAAAAGTAATTGTTAATGTATACCAAGATTCTATTATGAAAGATTTATATGTAACTGATGAATGGAGAAAGATTTATAGTAGGTTTTATTCCATATATTTCACAATTAATACAAGAGAAATGATTTAGTGATAAAGTTGACCACCGGACCCCTGGAGTGCCAAAGGTTGGCACAAATGAACACTTAAGTGTAAAAAGTTACTAAAATGACACTTAAGTGCCAAAATTGGAGCAAAATGGATTACTTTTAAGTGCCACCGGCGAGAAAATCTAGCCAAAACGCTGATGTGATAATTTTCCGACGAGCTGCGTGCAAAATGATGTCATTTTGCATGCTGATGTGGCTAAACAGTATCAAAATGATGTCATTTTGGTGGTGACGTGATAAATAATTAATATAATAATTAAATTAAATTTTACAAAATAATAATTAAATAATTATTTATTTAAAATTAATTTAATTAATTATTATATTAAAATTCGAATTATACAAAAACAATGTCGTTTTTGTGTGTGGTTTGTTGAGTCAGCCTTCCGGCAAGTCACGTAAGCGAAAAAATTAATAAAAATTTCCGGCGAGGTTCGCGGATGTAACACTCAAGTGTTCCATTTTTCATAAAATGTGACACTTAACTGTCCATTTCGTAAGTTTTTGCACTTAAGTGTCCTTTTTTGCAAACTTTTGGCACTTAAGGCGTTTGTCATTCTTAATCTATCGTGAGAATAATAGTCTATGGACCACAAAAAATCAAATAACAAATAATATAAATTATTGTGGAATTTACTCCTTCAAAAATTTATAACTTACAATAATTTGTTATTCTCATAGTAGCCCACAAATTGTTGTGCTAGCAAAACCCTTAGTACAAACAAAATATTATAACTGGTATGATTCCAATTACTTGATAGTTCACAAGAATAAAGTCTACATTCGGTATCATTCTTATCACTGAAAATGTGTATATGTTTTATCTATAACTAATTGTTCATCTCTCATTCCATTATGAAAGCTATATTACATGATCGCGCATATATTGGTAATGGACATTGAAGATAATTGTTTATATAGATTATGTTTTGAAATACCTAGAAGCTGGACATTTAAGCTGATAAGAAAAAACTTTCTGCATCTAATTTTTTTTTTTTTTAAAAAAAAAAGGCTAAAAAGAACTAATTTTTAAATAGTTATATTCCGAGATTGAGCATATTTTGGTACTGTATTTAAAAAAAAATGTTTATGTATATGAAGATTCAATTTTGAAGTATCTATAGGCTGAAATTTTAAATTGATCATTTCATTCTATAGATAGATCTTTGCTAACTAGGTTGGGAAACATAATGCATAGTATTTGTTTAAATACTTTGAGGAAATACAATCAGTATCGCATTGGCCCCACTCTGAACAACCAATTATAATGAAGACATAAACCCTCAAATCAAATTTGTCAATCACGTGATCACATCCAATAGTTACACCTCACTACCAAATTCTCTCGGGACGAAAGATGCTTCGTCCGTAAGTGGATTTAATCATTTGGTATAGTAGGGGAAGCTGTAGTACTAAGAATAAAGCCACGGGGATAGAGGTCAGCAAAATTATGGGAATGAGAACCCACTCCAGTCTCTTATCCAGCAAAATTGTGAGAGTTGCTGCGAAGGCCACCAGCATGAAAGCCAAGGAGAGGAAGAGAAAAACAAGGCCCATAATGATCTTCTTAGGCAATGAGTAGAGAAAATCTTGTGCCTCATGCCGCGAAGTTAAGATGGCTAGGAATAGCAAGATAGCCGTCACAGAGGAGAGCAAACCTAACGAATCGAAAATTGCGAAAACCAAGAGAGAGTCCTGTCCTAACAACAAGGGTACTCCAGTATTGCTGTTGTTGCCTCCAGGTATAGTGAATGCAGCAGCAAACAATACTGTAGCAATTAGAGTTGAGACGAGCATACATGAATTTGCTGTGTCCTTTACCCATTTCTCTCCATTGTCACGCAAATTTTTGTGGTTCTCCATGAATCTAGTCCAAAATGTTTTCGCCCCCTCCTCATCGTTTATCCAGTAGCTGGCACTTCTCATTGTAGGCATAACCCAGCTTTGCACAGCCTACGCATATAACTCACAAATAGGAGTTTCGGATGAGTTTCGGTAAGTGGATAAAGTATTGAAAATTTTCAAAAAAAACAAACTAGGGAATATATCAAGGAGATTATAACTTAACCAACACTTGATGTGAAATTGCTTCAAGGTCAAGTCACATGTTTATATCTAGATCATGTCGAAACAAAAGATAAGCACAAAAAGGAAAGAAAAAGAAGAAGAAAACTTCTTAATGTACTGCTTTTACCATGAGGAGAGTAATTAATATTGATAATAGATTCAATCTTATAACAAGAGGATCAAAATTACTAAAAAATTTCTCCTGAAATATTTTAATATGAGTCTAAAAGTGAAGAAGGTGTAATTAGATTGAAGGGAAAGAAACATTACATTGAAGAGGGGGATATTTTGCTCTGACAATTAAAGAAAGGAATGTCTTAATCAAAATGGGAGTGAAAATAACGCGACTATGATAATTATCATCAAGCATTGTTATTAAATATATGAAATGAAAGATACTTACCTCATACCATTGGATTTCTCTCTGCATTTGAAAAGCTGCTCCTGCCACGTTAGTCAAAGCATCAATACTAGGGTAGTACGATGCTGCTGCTTGCATTATTTCAAATGAATCTTCCAATGTAGGCCCCTAGGACTAATGACAACTCAGCGGTCGAGCTTAACTTCAAAAAGAGTCTGAGAATCCTTTCTTGGCGATTTTGGATCGCACAAGTCATCAAACTCTTACAAGAAGGCGAAATCCAAAAAAGTTCCGGAAAAAATTGAATACATAGCTTCACGATTTCACTGATTCCCTTGGCTGTAGCTTGAACCAGCGGGTCCGCGACCACCCCCCCTTGGAAAAAATCAGTGATCTCAGTTGTCTCCTTGCAAGACACGGCCATGCAAACTTGTTTTGCCAACTCGACTGCTGTCTTGTGTCTCACCTTCACCTCGTGAACTCTCTTGATCGTAGGAACTACAAAATGTCAACAAAAAAGAAAGAAAATGAAAATGAAAGACGAAGGGGCGGCCATTGGATTAGGAAAAAAGTTCTCCAGCTTTGGGTCCCAAGTTTTTTTAGACACCAAATTGCATCTAACGACAGTTTACTAATTGTCACGATTTCCCTCATTTAGAGCTTGGGTTGCCGAGTGATTGGAAAAACAATCTCATTCTTTTTTCTTTTTTTTTTTAATCGTTTAGGTAAGCTATTTTGATTTTTTTTTCTCCTTTGGGATTCAGTCCTCAATTTCAAAGTGTGGGTTTTAGTAATTGCTGATGCAAAGTAAAAATAAAAAGGTATAAAATCATTTTTGACATTTTCCAAGAAACGACTTATACCAAGTCTGGATGAAAAAAAAAATATTGGATATGAAGATGGTAGAAGTGATTAGAAAGTAACTGAAGAAAGCAATTCTCGTTGAAGTTCAAAGGAGGCTTTATAATGTTAATCATAATAAAGAGAATATAATTATAAGAGATAATATGATAGAACAACTCTGAAAATAACCACACTAATGACGAATATCAAGCTAAAGTAAATCACAGTAGTCTTCACATATATAAGATTAACTTAGATAATATTATTCAAATACGCAAAGCAAGTAGTAACGAAAAGATCATATTCATCGTATAATCCCTTGAATTGTTATTTATGCAGCAAAAAAAAAAAAAATTCTTTCTCCATTCTATCTGTCTCTAACAAAATCAATAACGTGAGGGGCTTGCCTCCGATCTCATGTCCAATTCCTGCACCCTTTCAACATATTATTTCATGTTGTATTGAGATGAAGTAGCAGTCAAAGAAAATAATATTTAAATTATGTTTGTTTTGTGGAAAATGAATGGTTTGAAAAATATTTTCCTAAAATTGATCCCTCGTATTGTTTGAAACATTTAGTCACTAGAAAATGTTTTCTTTATCGACGATAAGTTATATCTCTAAATTTATATGGACGATAAAAAAAAATAAAAATTCATTTCATTCAATTTAATTTGCAATATAAACGATCATTTAATTTTTTTTTCTTTTATACATTATAGCCACGTATATCTTCACTTCTTCTTTTTTTTTAACAATTTTGCCACTCTTGCAATTAGAATTTGATGAATATCTGAAATCTTTCAAAGTATAAAAGTATTAACAAGGAAAATCATATATAACTTTGTTTGAGGTTGAATAAATTTTTTAAAGGTTTTTATTAGATCCATTTACGGTGTAGAGAATAAGTTACACATTTATTGTTGGATGGTTGATACGTGGAAACACTAAATTACAAAACTAACTCTAAATATATATGTTACTCTTTCAATTATGAATGTGTAACAGTTCTCCGAGACATGCAGTGGGCCTAACACAAATTCTTTTCCAAATTATGGCAAAGAATTTATTTATTTATTTTTGGCAAATAATTAAGTAGGAGCTTTTTTCTACTTATAAAAGAAGTCAAAACAAACAAGCCATAGACTTTTAATTGGAGAGAGAGGGACAAATATAGAGACAATATCTTGATAAACTGGAAGTATACCTACAATTTTGACGGTATTCCAAAGTGACCTTGTAAGACATTGAAGCCCTACAATTAAGTTGCAAAGAAAATCCAGTCACTGGATATGAAATCATTGTAAGACCTGGTAATTCGTTCGTTACATTATCCAGTCAATTAAGTCATACATATTCATGCACTTGGTTGAATCATATGTGGTTCTCAGGAGATAACTGATCGATGGTTCGATTTCAAGCTATTGTTCAAGTAAAGTCCAGTAAGGAATCAGAATACATCCTACAAAGAAACAATCATTTCTGGCTTCTTTTGCTAGTACGGAGGAAATCAGTCTAATGACTAGAAGCTCAAAATCATGAAAGGTCTTAAAATAATGCCCAACAGCAAAAATGCATACCCACCTGGATCAGAATTTTTATCTGGTGGTTTGCAGTTCAAATCCACCGGAATACCTTTAGTTCAGAAACAAAAGAGCAGGTGATGAGCCAGGTATGATCTTTTTGAAGGGAATCAGAAATGAATGCGAGTGCAGAAAGTACGGACATCGGTATATCAATGCTTCCACAACACTGAGCCTGGTTCCGCTGCGAAAGTGGGATGCCGTCGTCGCCAACTCCCACATTATATTAACGCTTCCATTCCCACGCTTTGTACTTTTCATGGTCAAAATGTGAGGGTACCTCCCGACTAGATAAAGGGTGATATCTATTGGCATTCACCAGCAAAGTTGATCAGGAAACTAACCCAGTCTAGAACGGAGCTAAAAATAGATGGAATTGAGATAAATGGTCATGGTGATCTTACCATGATGACCAGCGCCGGTGAGATCTATAAATGTCTCAATTGCATCGAGACTGCTGAAGGGATGACTTGGCCCATCGTCTGTCGTATTTTCCGCCAGGAACCAGGTGATCTCCTTATGCATAGAAGCTTCCAGAGCAGATATTCCAAAAGGAACACGTCCTTCATTATCCGCAAGTTGCGTCAATTTAGGATTACTTCTAACTAATGCCTTGACCATCCTTATCCTTCCACGCAGGACAGCAATGTGGAGCGCTGTGCGGCCATCACAATCAACCATTTCAAGTGCTTCCGTGTCCGGAGAATAGAGCTCAACCAGGTTCTCGAAAAATTGGTCCTGCGCACTCAAAGTGGCTATGTGAAGCACTGTTTCTGATCTGCTTGTTATTTTGGCGGTCCTTGAAGCGGAATCTCGTTCGAGAAATCTTTTAGCAGATTCCCAATCACCCTTCAATGCATATTGCAGCAATGGTCGGTAATAGTGTTTATCCACTTCCTCTTTTGATATTTCTGCAATAGATCCAAAGATTTCAGGCCATTTTGTCAATACGTTTTCCTTGCAGATATTGAGAAGTGTCCAGAAAAGAACAATTTCATGAAGATTGAGATTTCACTATGAAATAACTCTTTCGAGGGATAACACACCTGGAGCACCTCTGGATGTAGAAGAAGCTGATCCAATGCTTACACAAACATTTTCAGTATCTATAGGAGAAAGAGTGAGCACTTAGTCCTTCGCATACTTTTTTCCCCCTTTTTTCTAGCCAAGGTCAGCATCATGTGTGTTTGATGATAAAGAAAATAAAGAAATTTAAAGAAAAAAAAAAAAGAAGAGAAAATACAAGTTCCAGCATATTTGGGACTCCCTCGATTATAGCATATTTTTTCTCAATTGGAACTTGAATATGTACCTGCTGGTTCTGCATGATTTGAATTTCCTTGTTCTTCACTTGGTTGCGTCGCCATTAAGTTGCTCTCTCGGTTACAATCTTTCAGCAACAAAATAAATGGACAATGCAAAAGAGACTTTCAACTTTCTTAGAAAGTGGAAGCTCTGATGTCAATCGGCTTATGTTGGAAGGGCCTGTTATGCCAAGTGGTTCTTGTTGATGAAAAGCCTGTGAGCGATGGAAATATATAACTCTTGTTACACGAAAATTAATTTAGGTTAAATATGGCACAAATTTATAAATTTCAGAATTTTTATAGCATTAAAAATTAAAAAATAAAGAAATTATCTGAGTTCTTTCAAGCTTGCCTATCTCTCCTCCCTCTGTTTCCAACGTCGACTGACCCACATAAAAATGAATAGCAACTATATATTTAAAACTAACTTTTTAATTAAAATTTCTATGATTATTATATTCGGGAAAAGGGATTCGGACCCGTGAACCTAGTCTGACCCGATAACCCAATCTGCCTACCGGGATATCACCCGCTTCAAATTAAAAACTAAAATTTTAAATCTTTTTAAATTCATTATTTTAATTATTTTTAATTTTTAATTTTTAATTTTTTAAAATTTTTTTTAAAATTTTTTTTAATTTTTTTTTTTTTTTTTTTCCTATTTTCTCTTCTTCTCCCGGTTCTCTCCTTCCCGAAGCACGCCTCCCCCTTGCGCTCTTCTTCACCGAAGCTCCTCACCCGAACCGACGCCGCTTAGACACGCCCTCGCCGGTGCTCAGGACACAGCCGAGCTACCACCCAGCGTCGTCCACTCCGAACGCCACTCGTCGGCTTTCCTCCCCGCCGCCGGCCGAGAGCCACACCATGGCCAAACACCGAACAAACTACGGCAACGATGGAAACGCGGTGAACGACTACACGGCCGACGCCCAAGGTCGCCCAACACCATTGGAACATTCCCATAGATCACGGCGTGCACGGCCGACTCGGTTTCGGCCAAAAACGGGAGAATGAAAACTCGATCTCGCTAAGCATTTCGTCGAACGGGTGAAGGGGGCCCGCAAATCATGAGGTTTCCGGTTCAACTTCAACCGGGATTCTCGACGGGACTCTCGACAAACAAACAACGATACACACAGTAGCTGGACAAAGGATGGTCAGGGCTGGAGCTCGTGTGAGCTGGACGACCGCCAGCTCCGCCGCGGCACCCCCGAAAACAGGGCCAAAATAGGGTAGAGGATTACCGGAGCTTCGGCGCGGGAAAGGAGGCACGGCGGCGGGTAGTCGGCCACGATTCAGGCCCGGTGGCCGGCGGTCTCTGCTCCGACTCTCTTCCCTCTCTCTCACTCGCGGCTCTCTCGTGGGAACTCTCCCTCCCTCCCTCTCTCTCTCTCTCTCTCTCTCTCTCTCGGTCCAACCTCTCCCCCTTTTAAGCAGCGTCGCCAGCTGCTGCCAGCTTGCCCAGTCTGGTCGTACCGCGCGACATTCCCCGCTGCCTCTGCTCGTCTTACGCCGTCCTTATGGAGAGAAAAAAAGAAAAAGGGGCCGAGCAAGTCTGGCCGCATTATCATTATTATTAATTTGCATTAATTAAATTTTTTAATTTTTTTTTGAAAAAATTTCTAACAGTTAATACCAATAATGCAAATATTCCTAATGTCCATATGCGATACAATTTAATAAAAATATTTTTTATTTAGGGGTTAGATATTAATTCCTAATTTTCTTTGCGATTAAATCCTAAATAAATAAATAAAATTTAGGTGTCAATATATATATATTGAATAACATCTTCTTGAGATGATGCCCAATGCCACATAGACATTATCTCAAATCTTGAAGGCTCAATTTGACATAAAACTATTAACCATAGAACACCTAGATACAGAAGGAAAGACCTACATGGTGCGAATTCGGTGGACAAAAAATGATCCAACTCTTTAGGTAAGTTCATTTCGTGGAAAATAAGTGAATTGAAAAATCACTCTATCCGAATTTTACTAGTGCAATTATTTTTTCTTTAAATTTAACAAAAATGTGAATAATCTTACATATTGGCTAACCAATTTCTTTTTTCTGAGGCAAAAAATCCGACTAACCCAACCACTTTGGACCTTAATTTTAGGTCGAGATTGCCTTGGGTCCATCTCAATTCTCATTGGGCATGTCTGCATAGATTTTTACTTCTCTCTTTTTACTTAATTTATATATTCTGATAATGCATTTTGGCATTTTCCAGCTCGTAACACTTGATATTTTGACAATATATAGACGTTGGTACTTAGATCACATGTAAAAATTTTCATGACATTTTTATAAGTTTGATTATATTTAGCTTTTGGTGGAAAAATATATATTTTTCTTAATTTTTGAATAACACGAACAGAAAAGCTTTTGAAAAGTTCAAGTCAATATGAATTAAAGAGCTTCAAATCTTACATTCCGCAGAGGCTTACAAAAGCTTGATAAAAAGATAAATTGGTAAGACTTAAATGGAAAATCGAATATATTCATTATGACATTGGTAATCTTTTAGGTACTTGTAGAATTTCAAAGAAGCTGGTGATTTGCTAATTTGGTTTGACATGTGGAAGCCAAGAAAAAAAGGTGGAGCGAGGGCCATTTCTGCAATCCCGTGCTTTTGTGCACGACAACTTTGTCATGTTTCTCCTTAGCCGTTGGATTCAATTGATTTAATATCAGCCGTTTGATTAATATGTGTTGTCAGCGTTTCTGGATCACTCCCGTTGGTGGAAAACTCATGGAATTGCCCACTCAAAGGTGCCAAATCACGGCATTGCCCTTCCTTTGTTTATTGCCTGCTTCAATTTTTCTTCCACTGTTCCCTTCTTTCCAAACAACATACGTTAATAAAAATTTTAATCAGTGCATTAACATTGTCGCAGTTTCTTTATATAAGCTGGTTTTTATAGAATGACACATATTCAATTTTTATTTTTTGCATGTAGGTATATTTCATAAATAGTTTATGCACCCATGATGAGATTATCTATGTTAAAAAAAAAAAAAAAGCGTACATTGACTGTGTATGTAATATATATTCTCTTCCAAGGGCTTTTATTTTGTACAATGGAAAAATAATTATTTTTTTTGCACAAATAGGCTTTAGATATTTTTTTTTGGCACGGATAATTAAGATTTATTTTCTCTCTTGTTTTATTTTGTACAATGGCGATATAATTTTTTTTTTAGCGATGTTTATCACCTGCTGAGTGGCCCTAACTTCAATATTTATTGACTTCTGTATTGACTTCTCGCTGGCCGGTGACCCTGCTTGTAATGATTTTAAGCAGCCAGCCCATCTTTTATTTAAGAATGGTATCACGAGTATGTGCTTTTAGCAAAAGAAAAGTAATCACCTTTTGTTTAAGAATGGTATAGGGGAGCATGCGCATTTTTATTATTTTTTTTATAGAAAACATTTGTTCGTTTCCAGCGGTCATTGACTTGAGTTGCATCCATCATGTGCATTCACATGTTAGATTTGTAAATTTTCTCCTCTCTTTTTGCTTTATAATTTTTTTAAATGAAAAAAGGGATATACCTAAAGTGGCTGACCATCTATACGTTCTTCAATTTTTCAGCACCATCCATGTGTTTGCTTTTACCATAAGTTAACTGTGAACAAAAAACTATTAAACTTAAGTGACTTGATAATTCTAGTTCTGATTTAATTAAGGATTGAAGTGTACATATATGTCTACGTTTATATGGATGTGAATGTATTTAATATTGTATCATGTCTATATGGAGAGTCAAATGTTGGTCGTCGGTTCATAAACGAACGATAAAAGAGTCACTTTTTTCTTGAGCCACAAAAAGGGCTAGGATGGCTTGAATACTTTACATTAGCAAAAAAGAAGGAAAGAGACCCCTTCAATTAGTTGGTTGTTATGATTATAAGTAGCCCATCTTTTGCCTTTAGCAAAGAAAAAACAAAAAGAGTAGCCCATCTTTCTTTAAGAAGGGTATTTGGGAGCATGCGCATGTTCCCGTTGTTTTGTCAAAGATCTGGATAAAAGTTCATTGACAGTGAATGGTATTTTTTTTTCAGCCCACTTGTGACTTTATTATGTGCGTTCACACGCCAGATTTGAAAATTTTTTTCTCTTATTTTATTTTATTAGTTTTTAACAAAAAATAATATATTTAAAATAGGTGATCATCTGTGCGTTGTCTATTATTTTTACGGGATATATAGGGAATATCCCAGCCAATAAGCTTGCCAATACAAGTAGTGTTACATTAAAGTGACAAAAAGCATATCAACACTTCATATATGATTGATTCTTCATAGCTTATGCAAGATACGGAGAATACGAGAATGGAATGTAAAGCATTTCTTCCTCCTTAGCCTTCTTTTTCTCTCCCCTGGCCTCGAGATTGAACTCGGACCCTTTGATTCACATTTCATTTCATTCCATTCCTGATGGTTTTAACCAGTTCAGAACATCCATAGGTATCAATGCCTGGGTGTATAAGGCCCCGGTTGGCACAAGGTTGATCAACGGGTAAGCCCTAAAGAGGGTACTTACTAAGGGAAAGCTTAACCAAGGAAGGGCCATATGTTGGATCATACAAAGTAGGAATTCCACCTTATGGTACAACTCTTGACTCCGGTCTTATTAAATTCTTTACTAGATGAATTCAATAGGGTCTTCAAAGCCCGCTTTTCCACCATTCCATTCGCTCATTTGTTATTAATATTAGATCTTTTGTTCCTATCAATGTAGGACAATCCACTAATGTTCTAAAAAAACTTATTGACATTATAAGGTAACGGAGCTAGGACTGTACGGGCGCCTTATATGTATATCTCCGGGAAACGTAGGAATTGACTACTCAGGGGTATGATCTATCTTTGTCGACCATAATGGCTTGACTCAAGCTATTAATATATAGCGAAACCCTTTCTTGTCTTAGTTCATGGTTATCGACGGCCTCTTTTTCTATTGGAAGGGAGCTAGAGTTGATCAAGATCAATATCAACTCTGGACTAGCCATTTATGCATGGTGAATTGGGTAAATAAAATTCACGATCAGAATAAAGGGAATTCATGGGAATTGAAGTGATTCTCCTGTGCTTGGTTCAAGTCCAGCTCGTGACAAGGCCTCTATATGGCTATAAAAAAGGAAGAAAAAATAACATAATTTCGTTTGATAATATCAGTTAATTTTTCTATTCCTCGGAATAGAACAGTAGTTAGTGAATAGATTTAAAACAAAAATAAGAAGTAAAAAAAATGCTTTTTTTTTGGTTTCTCGGAACAAATTCTAAAACAATGTTATTTTCTTTTATTTTTCTTTTTTCCTTCCTTCTTTTTTTCCTCTAGCTAGTCATCGGGCCTCAAAGATGACCGACAACCAGCCAAAAACAAGGGTTGGGCAAGCCTCACCATGGCTAGTCGAAGTTAACCTCTTGGTGGCTAGGTGAGGTCGAGCCTCACTAGTGACTTAGCAAGGTCGACCTCTCCCGCCCTCGTCTTTGGCTAGTCGCCGATCATCGCCGAGGCCTAGTGATCAGTCATAAGAGGAAGAAGAAGGGAGAAAAAAAAAAGAAAATATTTTAAAGATTATAAAAATCTTAGAAAATTATTAAAAAAATTTAAAAATTTCAGGCCACAAAAAAAAATTGAGAATTGTACCAAATGCTTTTATATTCTTTTTCTTTCTCGAGAATAGAAATTTTAAGGTTGTACCAAATGCATTCTATTGTTCAAAAACGTGTTCAAGAAATAGAAATGAAAAATTATTTCTAAACAAAAATATTCTCAAGAATAGAAATGTTATCGAACGCACCATAAATGTATGTCTCATTCTCAACCCGACTGCGTATTTCATTCTTATATTAAACTTTTCTATGGATTGCATTTTATCATTCAGGTATTGATCTTAACTTCTCAGGAATCTTTTGTTAGAATTCGACATAAAATCATAAGGAAATAGATAATAAAAGCAAGAAAAAGAAATTCCAGACACAATGTTTTATCCTGATTCGCTCTTAAATTATGTCTACATCCAGTAGAGGATTTCACTATAATTAGCACTTTACACATCTCTATTATATTTCTCAATTATAAGAGAAAGAGATTATATATACCTAGTAACTATTCATGGACTCAAACCCAAATTACTAATAAAATATAAATTCAAATTATAAAAACTATTCGACAACTTAAGTACATTGCCCTCGCAACCCAACCGGGGCAGCCCCCAGACCCTCACCCCTCGTTGAGGAGCAAGACCCCATGCCTTCCTAGGTCTTCTTGTTGATAAGTAATATGAATGATACTCTAATATATTTGTAATAGCTAAGAAATTGTTTAGATTTTGCGTTTATTCGACTCATCATCTCCTCAGAAAATGAGTAATGAAATAGATTTCTGAATGCTTTTCCCCCACATACTGATTTTGATATTTTGAGTAGCCAGCTTTTGTTGAAGCACGGTATCGCGAACCACATGCATGTTCTCACAGCTTGTCAAGATATGACTATTCAGAGATTCAGTTTGGGTGACGGTCGTACGTTGCGAATTTCGAATTTCTATTTTGTCCTGAGTTCACACAGCACATGGTTCGTACTGTTTTTTCACTTATGCCTCGTGTCAGGTGTCAGTTATGTTGACTTCAATATTTATTGACTTCTCCCTGGCCGGAGACTCCGCTAGTTCGATGAAGCATGGGGATGTTTATTGTTTACACTATGAATTATATATGTCGACCTCGGGGGCACTTTATCCGCATCACGGGCATTCTCTCGCCAGATTTCAAATTTTCTCCTGTCCGTTATTTTATTTTATTTTTGAAAAAGAGGAAATATGTGGAGCAGCTAACCACCTACGCCTTGTCTCATTATTTACACCTAATATATATGTAAGATTCTAGCCCATGAGATTAGTAATTACAAAGTCGTGCAGTTTGACATCAAGCTTTTCCTTTACCCCGAGAAATAAAAGTGGCATGACTCTTGTTTGCTTTCTCCGGGATTTTTAGTGGGGAATAGACTAGTCAAACTAGTGAGTTTGGTCGAATTTGGTTGGGTCATAAGTGGATCCAACATAAATGGACTCGGTTAATCTATATTTACTCCTTTTTATGTACTATAATTTTAACGATTCGTATATGATCCAATTTGATCCAAACCGAATCCATACCTAACCCAACCCAATTTAGACTCTAATCCTTGGCAATTTCCCCATAAATATGGAAACATTGAAAGCAATGAGAACATCGATATCTTTTTATAATCTTAATTTCGTTGTGTAGATGATAAAGCATTGTAAAATTTAATTGTGAACTATTTTCATTCTTGAGTAAAATTAGAAATTTCAAATATCGAATGAATTATTTTTGCATTGGATAACGTTGTTTTGGACAATGGATAATGTATCTCTTAAGAAAACACAATGACAAAGGATTTTGCCTTTTAAAATATGGATTTTGATACTAATTGAGGAGAAGGAAATATTATTGGGAGAATTACCAAAAAAAAATCATAAGCCTATTGTAATTGCGTCAGTTCAGTTCTAATTTTTTTTTCTTTGGCCAATTCAGTCCTAAACTTTTCGCATTTATTCTAGTTCAATCCATCAAGCTAATTTTAATTGACCAATGCTAACATGAACTTTTTTAAATTATATTTTAATAATTTTTTTCTTTTTTTTCGTTTCTTTAGTTTTTTCCCCTCCACTTAGGGCGGGGACACCCTTGCCAAATAAATAAAAAGAAGAAAAAATTATAAAAAGTTTTATTGAATATAATTTAAAAAAGCCCACGTTCAACCCTTGACTAGCCATAATTGGCCAGATAGACTGAATTGACACAAATGCAAAAGATTTATTACTGAATTAGCAAAAAAAAAAAAAATTTGGATTGAGTTGGCATAATTGCATTAGGACCTTTTTTTTTTTTTTTTTGTAATTTTCCCAATATTATCACTGGAACTTTATTCATTTTGATCTTAGAAATTTGTAGTTTTATAAATTCTGAAAAAAAAATTAAAGATGTGTATCTTATATTGTAATATATATTCTGTTCCAAGGGCTTTTTATTTTGTACAATGGCAAAATAATTTCTTTTTTTGCACAAATAGGTTTGAGATAATTTTTTTGGCACAAATAATTAAGATTTATTTTCTCTCTTGTTTTATTTTGTACAATGGTGATATAATTTTTTTTTTTTTTTTGGCGATGTTTATCACCTGCCGAGTGGCCGTGACTTCAATAATTATTGACTTGTGTGTTGACTTCTCGCTAGCCGGTGACCTCACTTGCAATGATTTTAAGCAGCCATCCCATCTTTTATTTAAGAATGGTATCGCGAGAATGTGCCTTTAGCAAAAGAAAAGTAATCAACTTTTATTTAAGAATGATATTGGGGAGCATGCACATTTTTATTATTTTTTAATAAAAAATATTTGTTGTTTCTAGCGGTCTCTGACTTGAGTTGCATCGATCAAGTGCATTCACTTGTTAGATTCGTAAATTTTCTCCTCTCTTTTTGCTTTATAATTTTTTTAAAATAAAAAAAAGGGATATACCTAAAGTGGCTGACCATCTGTACGTTCTTCAATTTTTCAGCACCATCAATGTGTTTTTATCATAAGTTAACTGTGAACAAAAAACTATTAAACTTAAGTGACTTGATAATTCTAGTTCCAATTTAATATTGTATCATGTCCATATGGAGAACCAAGTGTTTGTCGTCGATTCATAAACATACGATAAAAGAGTCGCTTTTCTCTTGAGCCACCAAAAAAGGCCAGCATGGCTTGAATGACATTAGAAAAAAGAAGGAAAGAGACCTCTTCAATTAACTGTTTGTTATGATTATAAGTAGCCCATCTTTTGCCTTTAGCAAAAAAAAAAAAAAATGTAGCCCATCTTTTATTTAAGAGTGATACTTGGGAGCATGCACATATTTCCGTTGTTTTGTCAAAGATGTGAATAAGAGTTCATTGACAATGAACTGTATTTGTTTTTTATCCCGTTTCTAACTTTATTAAGTGCGTTTACACGCCAGATTTAAAAATTTTCTTCTCTCTTTTTGTTTTATTTGTTAAAAACAAAAAAAGATATATCTAAAGCTGTTGATCATATGCGCGTTATCTATGATTTTTGCGGGATATACATGGAATATCCCAGCCCATAAGGTTGCTAATATAAGTAGTATTACATTACAGTGACAAAAAGCATAACAACACTTCGTATATGATTGATTCTCCATTGGCTAATATTTTAGTAATCCTAAATTACATCCAAAGTTTATAAATGAAAAAGCATGAACAACTTTTCATCCAAGAAAAAATGCAATCCCTATTATTTGGTGGATAATTCATAACAAGTTTTTAAATTATCGGCGGACCATTACCTGTTAAACAAAGGCCACATTCTCCCACCACAATGAGCGAACACAATGAAGATGGAGTCGACAGAGAAAGAGAATCCCAATTTGAGGGTGCTCAAAGGCTTAATAACTTCAACTAAAGATAATTAATAGAAATTTGACGTTTTGCAAGGAAATAACGACTAGGAATCAATTCTAAAAGCTGTAGGAATCATAGGCAATCAGGAAACAGATGCCAATGAGAGATAGTATGGAAATTCTACATTTTTGTCTCGCATTTTCAATCAAAAAGAGAGGTTTGACTAAAATATTCTTGCCGAAAGGGAATTAACTTTTGGATGATTTGAATAGAGGGCATTTTCCCTTCTAATTGCGGACAAAAGACATTACTTATTAAAGTAAGGGTGAAGGACGATTTCATTCATTTCTTTATGGTTCGATGTGAACGTGACTTTAGTGTCGATTGAAAAAAAAAAGTATCCAGAAGCATTGTCCAGTCTAATTAAGACCATTTCATGGCAAGGTTTTCTCTTGAACTTTTACGCTCTAATTTTAGCGGATAAAAGTCACAAAAAAGATAAAGGAAATGTACTACTCAATTCTGTCCTAGCGTCTTTTTCTGATCATTTGGAAAGCCATTTCCTGCTGCTTTACTTAACTTTCTTTACTTTTGACAAAGCTAGAATCCAATCCCATTTACGCAGGAAGGCCATTTGGAAGGCCATTGCCTGCTTTCCTAAACTTTCTTTACCTTTGACAAAACTTTTTTACTTTTGACAAAGTACCCTTCACAAACTAATTTCCAGTCGTATGGCTAATTTGATGGAGACAGTGCTCTTATTTGTTTTGTCAAGATGTGAATTATTTATATTTTCCTCGAGACTCTAATTTTGGCTGCATCCATCGCGTGCATTTTCCGCCAGATTTGAAAATCTTCGTCTCTTTTAATTTATTTTATCTGGAAAAAAGAGATATTTAAAGCGGTTATCCATGCGCACTTTGTCCGTCACTTGCACATATTCCCACCCATGAGTTTGGTACATAGAAGTAGGTGTAGTTTGTTCAACATCAATGCGTTAGCTTTTTCTAAGAAGTAGAAATCGGATAAGTCAGAACGTGCATGATAACCATTCTGATTAGAAATTGATTTCTAGAAGAAAAATATTTATTTTTATTTTTATTCTTAAATAAGTTTCTAAGTAAAAATACATGTTTAATAATGATATAAAATTTCTATTTCCGAAATAGAAATTCGTTTGATAATGACAAAAAATTTCTCGCTCCCAAGCGGTGGTGATGACTAGCAGCAACGGCAGTCAGGTATTGGTGGCGGCAGGCGGCGGACGGTGGCCGGCAATGATGGATAGGCAACTGGCTAATAGCGAGGACGAATGATGACATGAGTTTTTATTTCTCATTTTTGTTCCAGAAATAGAAAAGTAAAAAAATTTTACTTCTGATTTCTATTCCAAACCTACTTCTAGAGTAAAAATTTATTCTAGAAATAGAAAAATAAAATAGTTTTATGAAACGGATTTTTGTTTTAGAGACAAGTCTAGAATAAAAAAATAATTCTGAAACAAAAATAAAATAATTATCATGCGCGCCCTCAATGGGTGCGCGCCCTCAATGGGTGAACGATCCCAAATCACCGGTGGCAACCACACAAGGTGCAAATCCAGCAAATCCTATGATGCGCTGAACCACCTGCTGGTACGGTCTTTTAGCCTGTATTCGTGCATCAAGCAGTTCGTTGGCGGGTGTCCATTCGAACATTATGGATTCTAGAATGACTATGTTTTCGGCCCCAAAGTTGGACGAACATATAAGTTTCAGAAAGGCTCTTAGCGTTAATTATGGTTTTACTTATGTGAACTATGATTTCTTCCCTATATTATCTAAAACAGGAACTCCTCGCAAAATAATCCATCAATCCTACAAAGAGATTACACAAATCTTAGCATAAGATTTTCACGGCTTCAAGCACTTCGGAGGTAATTCATCAGCACATCTCACAATTGATTGTCACAGCCAAAAGATCCTTTTAGATACTCTTCATGAAGAATATTCACTTCTTATATGTAGAAAATAATTGAATCCATTTTATACTTTTTTTTGGGCCGACAAATAAGCTGCCACCCAAGTGGGGTTTTAGAGAGACTGTAATGTGATTGTGGATAAAAGAGCCCTATACAGGCAAAATAGATGGAGACTTTTTGGTTTAGATATGAGAGCATCCACACAAGTGTAGCCTGAAGGCACGACCATTCAAGTGACATTTTGCATGGGATAGACCCGATAAGATTTAATCGACTGTGCTCTTAAGCTCTTGAAAAGTTGTGACCAAGCATTTTTGGAATTCCTTTTTGATAGATGTAATTTTTTGGAGAAATTTGTTAGTTGGAAGTATTGAAAATATGAGAAAGCCCAATTCAAGTAGGTAATAGATCCTAGGTGGAGTTAGAATTCTAATTTGAGGAGGTTTTCTATTTTGGATTCAGTTTTTATTTTAAATGGTTATATTATTTTAAGACTACTTTGAATAATTCTATCAAAATATACGAACGGACACAACACGAGAGAAAGGATTATTTTTATCGAAGAATATAAAAATATAATTTTTCGTTGGACTCTACGTAACAGAGTTGAATGAACAAAATAATGAGACCTATTTTCCCGGACATAAAGTATATACAATGATCAAGTTGTCTTATTTCTTCAATACTCGATGTTGGCGAAATTTTATTGCTGATGAAGATAGAGAAGTAATAATAGATCCTTGATACATTAACGCATAATGTGATCAATATATTTAAGGTATTATTTGACTCTATTATTATTGCTGCCGGATTTGGAACAAATATACCTCCAGGATATACACCAAAAGCATAGAGAAACGGGTTCAATAATTACTCAATTTCTTTCTTGAAATTTCATTTTGAACATATTGTTAAAGTTTTGTGTATGAAAAGAATAGAAGAGAGAGTTCCAAAGAAAAAGTTGTTATGAACAGTTATTGTTATGATAAATAGCATGTGATTTGGTCCATTCATAAACAACCAATCAACACATCTCTAGAAAATAGGTACATTATCCTCAACCATCACAACTCTTCATATTAAGAATAACTTCCTTTCATAATCACTGCTAACTTCTTTTTAGGATCACAAGTCACCTCTTTTGATAATCAAGAGTTACATTTTCTCTTAATCAAGAGTTACCTCTTTTATGATAACAAAATATTTCAACTATCGCTTAGCTTGTAAAATATAATCAAACAAAAGAAAAATTCACACAAAAGTTCTCAGAGTACAAACAAACCAGACAAACCAATACCGTTGTCACTTACTGGTGTGCCACTTCCCCATTTCCTAGGCGGCTCTTATACGATAACCCCGTGGAAAATCGCGAAAATTGCTGATTAAATGTATTTGTCTCATTCTCTGCCTAATTTTAATGTGTTTTTCATTCCAATATTTTATTATTCTGATGTTAACCTCAACTTCTGAGGAATCTTCACAGAAGCTAAGAATTTGTTCTGATTTTATGCTTATTCAACTCCTCTTGTCCTCAGAAAACGAGTCATGAAATAGATTTTGAAATGAATACCGAATATAATTTTGTTTTATACCTATTCACTAATTTTGATATTTTAAGTAGCCATCTTTTGATTAAGAAAGGAATCATGGAATACGTACATGATGTAAATTATTTATGCTATCCTTGGGGCTTTAACTTTGGCTGTATCGATGCCATCAATCACGTGCATTCTCCCACCAAATTTGAAAATTTTCTCCTCTCCTTTATTTTATTATTATTTTTCTTTGAAGAAGGGAAATATTCAGAGTGGCTAACCTTGTGTTTAGTCTCGTTACTTACACACGATATATATGTGTAGAAGATTCCCGCTTATGAGCTTAGTAATTACAAGTAGTGTTGTTTACACCTACACATTAATTTTTCCAAAGAAGTAAATGACCCTATGGTAGAGTGACTATGTTTTTGGACCCCTAAATAGAACGACCATACAAGTTTGAGAAAGGCTATTTGGGTTAACTCTAGTTTATTACTCCTACTATAATAGAGATCACAAGTTGAAATATACTTTAATAAAACCATCGCAATACTTACAGAGACAAGAAAAGAGTTAAAAAGGTAAGGAAAATATAGCATTTTTTTTATTTAGGAAATATATTCAGATGAAAATATTACTTAAAATCTAGGCAACAAAATAATTATCTCAACTTGTAAATAGTACTAATGACTTTTTATTATTATTATTATGGAAGTTCATGACTAGATTGAACAAATTAAAATATTTAAAATTAAATTGAATAAGTAATAGTAGTTTAAAGACCACATTAAATGAATTAAAAGTTCAAAGATATTATTGTACATTAGATTAAATTTCGAGATAATATTAAAGCGTCATTATCCAAAAAAGAAAAGAAAAAAGAAATTCATATCAGGAAATGTTGAACGCATTAATACTCCCCCAGCGACTTCCGTCATCAGGATGATCCAAGGAGTACTTGTGGTTGTAGCACTATTTTATGAGTGGAGGGACGCTTTCGAATTAAAAATCTGATGATTTTTGTGCCAATGACGACATTACCTCAATAATTAATTATCCCAAACCGACAAAATCAGAGATACTTTATTTCAGGCTTCTAGGTTTTCTTCGATAGAGGTATTATCATCACCACAGTAGATCAATAATAACGCAAGTTTTAAAATTCAATATTGACTCTGTTTGGACCAGACACTCTGCTTGTTATAATTTTAAGTAGACATCCTTTGTTTAACAAAGATGTCAGGAGCATGTGCATGTTAACATTATTTTGTCAAGATGTGAATTATTTATATTGATCTCGGGACTGTAACTTTGGTTGTATCGATGCCATCGTTCATGTGCATTCTCCCGCCAAATTCGAAAATTTCCTACTCTCTTTTATTTTAGTATTATTTTTCTTTGAAGAAAGGAAATATGTAAAGAACCAACCACAACATTATATCAATAATTAATTATTCAAAACTGAAAAAATCACAGATACTTTGTTCTAGCTTCTAGGTTTTATTCGATATAAGTATTATCATCACCACAATAGCTGTATAAAGCGTCTTAATTAATGTCATCGTGAAAATAAAAATAAAAATAAATTATAAAGAGCTCAACTAAATAATCAATCCTTAATCACTACCCCTTGATTTTACGTTCATGTCCATGTCGTCGCATGAGCATCTTGAATATTCTAATCTTTAATGTTTGCTGAGAGACAAAAGGCTAGCGGTTGAAAGGAGGAACAAGGACTCCGAGGTGAAGTTCCCATGGCACATGCTATCATTATCGCAATGAGTTTTTAAGGATTCTCCAATGACATTGGAGTTATGTTTTTTTTTTTTTTGCCTTTTATGCGTTACAATCTAGAGACCAATCTCTCTCTTCCGATGCAACACGTACCCTTTATCATTGATGTAATTTTGGGTTCCCAACTCATCTTGGACTAATCGTACATGACGGGGGGACAACGAAAGTCCCCTAGGCTCTTGGGACCAAAATAATCTAGCAAATAAAGACATGGATTGATCCATCGTAAATTGCAATTAACGATCATAATTTGCAATATTTGTCAAATCTTTGATGTTTTGTACTGAACTTAAAACTCCCTAAATGAGTGATACCTAATGCTGAATCACAGTTGCACAAATGATTTCCGTGGACATGAGAGTAAAAGTACCAAATATATCGTCATTGAATTTAATTGCAAGGACTAGGTGATCATTTCTGATCAATTGTAAATAACAAATTCTTCATGAAGTGTATATAAACTAAATGGGAAAAGACTTACATGAGTTGTTAGACCTATGATGCCTGTTCACAATCTTGAAATTTTATGAGCTGCAAGGGGGGTTATATTGTCTCAAATTAGATTGTTCCATCGTTTGGCTTGTATGATGAGACATTTATTTTGACGGAATATGTTTTTGAGTTTGAACCCGTGAAGAAAGCCCAATCAAAGTAAAATTCCAAATCCAGATAGGATTTGTGGTTTGATGCCTGAAAAAGCAAAAAATTGTTAAAATAGATTCCTATTGAATAGAATTCTTATTGAGTTGGCTGAAAAGGGTTGTGCTTGCGTGTTTTGCCGTAATAATAAATACCTAAGTAATAGAGAACCGAAGATGGTGTAGTTTGAGGTTGATCCGCATAACTCATGGGTATTTATGGGTTTTACTTAGCCATGTGACCATGTCAAGCGAAGTTGGCAGAAGAGAGGTCACATCGGCATAATTCCTTTTGAACATAACAAGATGTTATTGTGATCTAGCTTTTTTTTTATTCGCCATCTTAATTTGTAATTTTTGCGTCTTGGCTTCTGCTTTTCAGCCTTTTTGATAGCACGAGGTTATATTTCAGAGACTGAGTCTGGTGATGGTTGTATGTTGGGGAGGTTTGAATCGCCACTTGTCCTAAGTGACATTCTTTTATTTGAGGAAAAAATATTTAATGCAATGTAACATTGCGCATTGTTCAAAAGGTCACTTTCCGATGCCCTATGTCACGTGGTTGTTATGAGCAGGTGATAAAATCTAACCCAACTTTTTAAAGTCTGTATTGACTGCTATCTGGACCAGAGACTCCCCATGTTATGATATTAAGTAGACATCTTTGGTTAAGAGAGATATCGGGGCGCGTGTGCATGTTAACATTGTTTTTGTCAAGGTGTAAATTATTTATGTTGACCTCGGGGCTCTAACAGCAGCTGCACCAATCAAGTGGATTCCCCCGCGTCCCTCGGTGCCCATTAAAAGAAGTTCAATATTTTCTTTTTTAAATATGACACCTACGGCTGGAACTTTGGCTCCGTCCAAAAGTCGATGCATAAAAAGAGAAGATCCGTGAGGCCAGAGAATAACTTCAGTTTCGTCAACCACGTGAAAAATACTTCGCTGCTTCAAATTTTCCCATACGGCACGGCAATGAATCTTCCATGGATACCCAACGCCCTTGAATATTCCCTGGCATGACCATTGCTTTTAAGTAAACAGTAAACACGCAAACTGTATTATTCTAAGTCGAATATCCTAACTTGGTATGACTTGGCTCCACAAGTTCCCCTACAGTTGTTAATGACGATCCCACTGCTCTTTGCCAAACCTAATTTCATCACTTACAAGCATTCAATCACCAGTTCATTAAACTCAATTACTTGAATATTTATGACTGCATTCCTTTAGCAGAAAATAAGTGATTCGAGAAACATTTTCCAAAAAATAATCATTTATATCGTCTAGAAAAATAAATGAATGAACAAATTTTTCATCGCCTATAAGAATAGTCAGGCATAGATTATTATCGATGATAAAAATATTTTGCACTAACTAAAATTTTCTAAACAATATAAACAATCATTTTTTTTGGAATATGTTTTCCAAATTAGGGGCAAGCATCAGTCTATCATAAACCCTGGACCGACCCAACCCTGTCGGTCCTAGTTCGATTTCCAAGGGGGACTAGATCGGTCCTCAATCTTGAGACCTGTGGACCCTGTACTGTGCGGGTTAGTTCTTGGTTCTGAGAGTTTAGGGTTGATTCAACTCGGACCAACCCTATACATAACATGATATATTATATATCTAACATATCATGTATTATATGCTTGTATCTATTCAAAATTTTAGCACCTCCTCCTCTGTTCTTTTCAAGTTTGTCGTGTAAATTAGAAAGTAAAAAAAATCCAACCCTAATTGGACCAAAAAAAAAAAAAAACCCCACAATTCACTTGCCTTGGCCTCGCTCGCATTTCTTCACTTGCCTCGCCACTCACCTTTGTTCTCTAATCTCGTTCGTTATTATACTTTGTTGCTTTTAGCAACTGTAAATTTATGTTATTACTTTATCTTATATTTATGCTTGATATGCATTGGTGTTTGTCACGACCTAAATTTTCAGGGTGAACCATCTAAAATTTGGCTAATGGATTGTTAAGCCTAGACTTAACTCGGGCTCTTCCAAACCCATACCAATTCGCAACTTAGGTTGAGATTTTTAACTTGCAATTGATTTTTAACTAGGAGTCGCCACTAATCTATTTTTGGTGGGTCAATTAGAAACCCAAGTAAAGTAACGAGAGTTTTAATTTACTCCTACAAACTAGAGACTATGGGTACGGGGACTTGGTTACACTAGATTCCTCTAATGCCCTTTCGGTACCATTCTTTTATTTTCAAAAAATATTTTTCCAGGCAGCTTAAATTGATTTTAAATCTATTTCCCTAACATGTGAGGCGATCATGCAGGTGCACAAACCACAAATTTAACACCCATATAAATAATGAATAAATTGCTAAACTTATCTCAAAACAACGAAAGCATCTGCAATGTTAAATTAGAATTCATATCAACAACCCTAGATATGATTTCTAATTAACACGCAATTTCTTTTTTCTGTTTTCACTTAATTAATGAGAATCATGCAATATGCAATGCAATATTAACTAAATGACCTAATTCTAATGACATGCAATTTCTAATTGAATAAACCTAGCAACAACCACTAAATGGCATGTATTTCATGAATTTAATCCTAATGACGTGCACATGAAATTTTTCTTTTTTCTTTCTTTTCCTTAAAAGAATGCAATTTATCCTAGAAAATAAAACTAATTTATTCTAAGACATCTTTGTATTTTTTCATGAAATTCGGAATTAGATAAAATGTGAAATTAGCTAACTAGATTAAGATCCCATTCAATTTGTATAAGGAATTTGGTTAAGCCAAATCCTAATTTAAATTAAAATATTATCTCAACCCAAGTAATCCTAAAATGCAGTCCATTTAAGAAAATACCTAAACTTATAATAAATTAAAAAAAATTATCTAAAATTAAACTAAGTGCAATTTAACCTTATTATGTAATGACGTACGAAATGTGCCCTAATTCTACATGACATATGCATGATGATTTTTTTTCCTTTTTTTATTAATTTCGAAATTAATAATTGCCAAATAATTAAAATGCAATCTAAGTTAAAAATCTAGCAGCCTAAATTGATTTATTTGATTTTTTTATTTTTTTATTTTTTTATTTTTTAAATTCGAAATAAAATTCCTATTCTAAATATGCAAACCCTAAAACAGGAAATAAACCTAATTCTAACCTACATTTTTTGATTCTTTTTACGAAAACAAAATTAACTTAAATAGCACGACAACAAATCAGAGCAAGATTGATATCCAAATTGACGAACCATATCTCGCGCATGAGATTGGGTTGGCCAATTTTAAATAAATCGCAAATCGAATCTTGAGCGTGAGATCGGATTGGCGATTTTTCAAGTGATTGCGAGTCGGATTTCGGGCACGAAAATCGGACTGACAATCACAAATTTCCCAGGCTATTTCATGTTGAGAATTTCCAATAATATATTAAAGGAAAAATTCCACTAAAAAACAAGATAAATGACATAATAATAAAAACAAAATAAATAAAAAACTACCTAATATCTTTTTTTTTTTTTTTCTTTTCCCTTCCCAAGCACGGCTTGCTCGTGGTGGTCACCGGTGTTCCCGTGAGGGGCGGCGGCGGGCGTCGGAGCTTCGGCGAGGGTGGACCGACAGCGAGCAAGGCGGTGCAACTTGGAAAAAGGCGGCGGCTGGCGGTGCTAGACGCTGGACTCGGGCGTCGTGGGCGGCTGCTGCGACGGCAAGCGGTGGCGTCAAGGTTGGCGGCTCAGATCTGCCGGCGTCGCGAGGCTGGCAAAGCGCTGTGGCGGAAGGCTCGGGCAGAGACAGTGGCAGGGGGTCACGTGTGGAGAGCTACAGATCCGGCTCGGGGACAGGGCGGCTTCAGCAGGCGTCGGGCACTGGAGCTTGGGATCTGCCGGTGTCGAGGCTTGGGCAATAGAGGGCTCAGTGGCTGTCTCGCGGGTTAGCTCGGAGGCGCTGCAAGTGAGGCAGGTCGGGCGTCGTGACTTCAGCAGGGGCGACGAGAGGCGGTGCGAGCTCGTGGGTGGTGCTCGCACGGGAGGGATGGCCGGCAGTGCGGTGGCCTGGCTGCCGGTGGCGTGGTGCGGTGTAGTGGCCGGCGGTGCAGTGGCCCGATTGCTGGTGTGCCGATGCTTGCAACAAGGGAAGAAGACAGTGAACAATAGATGTCTTTTCACCTCCTGTTTTGCTTTTGCTTTTCTCCTTTTCTCAAGTTTCTTCTCCTCTTCTCTTCTTGAAGACCCACGAACGGCTCCCTCTCTCTCTTCCTTTTTCTTCCTTTCACTTTTCACTTTTTGTGTTTTTTCCCCCCGACCAAGAGAAGCTTCTCTTCATGTGCGGCCGTATATTCAACGTGTGGCCCCCTCCTTGAAACCCTACGCGTTTTTTTTTTTTATATAGGCAACCAGTTAAGATTTTTAATTTTTTCCAAATCGATATCCACAAAGATATTTTTTTTTTCAAATGCAATATTCACTTTTCCAAACGCAATATTCGTTTACACTTTGCCCTATCCAAAAAAATTCCATCATATCTCGAAAAATTTCAAATTCCTATTTTCACGAGATAATTTCTAATTATCATAAAAATAGGCTTGGGCCAATTCGCTCGCTTCGTGGACCTAGTCCGGCCTGTTAAGTTAAAGCTCAAAACCATTAATTTGAACCCATCCACCACCGGTCCAATAAATGCAAAAAATTCAAATTAAAAATAAATGCACCTAAATTTATATGTTATGCAATTAATATTATTTTTTTAGGGATAAAATTAACCTCTAATTTTTAATGTGATAAATGATTAAATGGGCCGCCAAAATATAGGTGTCAATAGCTGCCCCTCTTTGAAGGTGAGCTCGAAGAGGTTGCCTTCAAAGACAAATTGAGACTTAAATTTTGACTATGCACATGCATTGAATGATTATTATTTTTTGTTGGAAAATGAATTCCATTTTTTAATGCAATTTATATGATGCATGGAAACGCAAATGATAAATGAACCTACCTGGAATAACTTACCTTCAAGGAGGATAGAGTAATTCGAGATAGTTGGTGTTACATGTCCAGGACCCGTACTATTCTATGGTCGCCCAGAATAGTAACATGGCTTTGCAAAGAGACTGCTTTCGCAGGACCCGTACCATTCTACGGTCGCCCAGTATGACGGTGTTTGGTTGTGTCTAGGACTCGTACCATTCTACAGTCGCCTGAATGGAGAAATAGGTGTTGTCTAGGACCCGTACCATTTACAGTCACCTAAACAGATATTCATTTTCCAGGACCCATACCATTCTACGGTCGCCTGAATAAGGAAATAAGTATTGTCTAGGACTTGTACCATTCTACGGTCTCCTAAATGGGGATTCACTTTCCAGGATCCGTACCATTCTACGGTGGCCTGAATAGCGAAATATGTGTTGTCTAGGACCCGTACCATTCTAGGGTCGCCTGAATAGGGAAATAAATGTTGTCTAGGACCTGTATCATTCTACGGTCACCTTGACGAAAAAATTGATTTTCCAGAACCCGTACCATTCTATGGTCACCTGAATGGGGAAATAGATGTTGTCTAGGACCCATACCATTCTACGGTCACCTAAACGAGGATTCACTTTTCAAGGTCCGTACCATTCTACGGTGGAAATAAATGTTGTTTAGGACCCGTACCATTCTACGGTCGCCTAAACGGGATTCGCCTTCCAGGACACGTACTATTTTACGGTTGCCTGAATGGGGAAATAAATGTTGCCAATGACTCATACCATTCTACGGTCGCCTAAACGGGGATCGCTTTCTAGGACCCGTACCATTCTACAGTCGCCTAAATGGGGAAATAAATGTTGTCTAGGACCCATACCATTCTACGGTCACCTAAACGAGGATTCACTTTTCAAGGCTCGTACCATTCTACGGTGGAAATAAATGTTGTCTAGGACCCGTACCATTCTACGGTCGCCTAAACGGGGATTCGCCTTCCAGGACCCGTACCATTTTACGGTTGCCTGAATGGGGAAATAAATGTTGCCAAGGACTCATACCATTCTACGGTCGCCTAAACGGGGATTCACCTTCTAGGACCCGTACCATTCTACGGTCGCCTGAATGGGGAAATAAATGTTGTCTATGACCCGTACCATTCTACGGTCGCCTAAACGGGGATTCGCCTTCTATGACCCATACTATTCTACAGTCGCTTAAATGGGGAAATAAATGTTGTCTAGGACCCGTACCATTCTACGGTCGCCTAAATGGGGAAATAAATGTTGTCTAGGACCTGTACTATTCTACGGTCGTCTAAACTAAGGTTTTGCTTGGCTAAGACCCGAACCTTTCTTTGGTCACCCAGCTTTGCAGCATAAATCATCTGACTAGGACCCAAACCTTTCTTCGGTCGCCCAGCGTTGCAACATAAATTATCTGACCAGGACCCGAACCTTTCTTCGGTCGCCCAGCGTTGCAGCATAAATCATCTGACCAGGACCCGAACCTTTCTTTGGTCGCCTTAATCAGACTGAATCTTAAAAAAAAAAAAAAAAATCTTTGGAGGACAACTTAATCGAGTGTCAGTTTATTCAAAAGGGAATACCTGTACAATGACAAGTATTTAGGCAGAGATATACTTACCTGGTGATATCTCTGATTCTTGGGGGATATGTCTTTTGGAATTTAGATATCTTGTGGAGGTCTCCCACCCCCTGGTAGAAATAAATTTTGGAACATCAAGGATGCACCTTGAATGTTCGTGAAGGCTTCTCATCTCCTAATATCCCGAGGCATTCTTGAAAGGAAGCTGAATGTCGAGAACTCTTGAGAAAGCATTACCTGTCAGGCATGATTAAAGCAAAAGTGCATTCACCAAAGAAATAAGCAATTAAGGTTATTCTAGAATGCACACTTCAAAATCATCTGAAGTTTTTTATCAATTCAATCAAGGTTCATGCATAATGACTTGCATCACCTAAATTTCCACTAGAGTGATTTATTGTTCAAGACAATTTTCACTTGTGACATGGATTTCCTAAGAATACTAAATGAGGGACTTTTAGTTAGAAATGACTTTCACTCACTCTCATTTAGAAGGCTATTTTATGATAATCACTCAATCTCACCATATCGACAGATGTCCGAGTATTCTCGCAAGTGGTACGACCTTACCAATCTAAGAGGTCTTTGACAGGGACCGTAATGTGGGCTTGGTCAACGGCTTAACAAATAGGACTCTTTGAGTCAAAGCTATTGAAGAAAACAATTCTGTATTAATCTTCGGGTTTACAAGTCAAGAACCCTGCAAAATGAGAAAGAAATAATCTTGCTCGCACTTCTTCGAGCAATGCTTATAAATATATGAACTCCCATGTTAATTCAAGTGACATAATCTGAAGAAACTTTGTAAGGGACGTAATATAGGCATGGATTCATGGATTGAGAAATGAAAGGATCATTAGGCTCAAAATATGTGTGAAGAGTGAGAGTTGGTGATCTTCTTGGCATTGCTACCAGTTTTCTTTTTCACCATCGGGGATTGTCTGCATAAGGCGCCCCATTGATTGCAAAAACTCAGCATTTGATTTCTTTGAATAATGTCCCATTAGGGATACAACCTTTTACAACCAACAGTCACCTATCTTGACTCTCTTTTTCATCTATGGGCATTGGCCTTGCTTTTACCAAGCACACCACTTTTTCATGCCCCTAGTTCTCATTCATTTTTTCTTCACTTCTTTTTCATGGGCATTCGCCTTGCTTTTACCAGGCACACTATTTTTTCATGCCCCTTAGTTCTATTTTGAATTCAATTCTTGCGCACAATAAATGCGTCAAACAATTACACTTTGAATGACACTCGAACTTTTCAAGAGTTTTCATCTACCTTTTGCCTTGCCCCAGTGTGGGGGATGATCACCAACTGGGTTTAAAAAAATGAAATTGTAGGCTCAAGTGGGCTATGTAAAGGGTATAAGTGTATATGATAGTGAAAGAAATGCTCTTCGTCATCCTAAGGCACTTAAATTTCCACATGAATTCAATGTAATAGTATGACATAGAAGATTGATGCAAGTGAGAGTAAGAAAATTTCAATCCATTTTCTTCATCTTATGGTGTTGTCTTACCCTCTAATTTGCCCCAATGTGGGATGATTCTTGACAGGGGTAATTTGAAAGAATTTTCACAAATGTATGGGGCTCAAAGGGGTAAAGCAATGGGTCACCTGTTGTGTTTGGGATAGAGAAATGAATTGCCCCTCATCATTTCTGTCATCGTACCTTTCGTGAGAAAACTCTTTATCTTGTGGATATGTAACTTTCTACACTCATCTCACAGGTGTATAAGTAAGGGACTGTGTATAGGATAGGACTTGCCTTTCATCATCCTGATATGTCTCATTCAGCATTCTTAAGCATTGATGTCACTCCATTGAGTTGTCTATCTTGACAAATCTCCACATGAAATTGGTGAGCTAAATTAATATGAAAATTCTCTTTTCAAAAGTGTCCAACAACTTTAAGCATGAAAAGCTTTTGTGACTTCAAAACAAACAATTTATCACACTCAAAACATGATTTTATGCATTCATTCAAGGGATTGCTCCACAAAGGGATTGCGTCAGCAATGGATGTCATTAGATTGTCTCTATCAATCAAAAGTGAAAATCCGTTTTTGCCCTTGCACAAAAGAACGTGCATGAATAGGATACTATGCAACATCAAAGTAAATTCAAATTGCACATCCATTTTGGCTTGAATCGAGATTTTATCCCAGTCGGGTCACTACCAAAATCTGCCATGCCCCCAATCTGTCATTTGATGCGCCATTTTCAGATGTTTTCTCATCAAGGCAAGAAAGTAATGCTACAGAGGAAGGTGTATGCCCCTAATTGAATGAGGAAATCAAACTACTTAGGACCATGAATCATGTGTACTTGAATTCTTCGCCTTCCTTGATCTTGTGATGCGAACCCTTCAGGTCAGATATTCTTCCATCTAGATATGTCATTAGTCTCTTCATGATGGGATCAAATTCGGCTACCTTAAGAAAATGAGACAGTTCAAAAGGTCTTCTTGGCTCTCTTCTTGGAGTGGCAATTTCTCACTGAAAATAGATCGCATCACTTTTGCTTGACGAGATAAGCTCCTTTTAATCCGTCATTTTAGCTCTCAATTGTGAACAGATGGGTGAGCGGGATAGTTCCATAATCACCTAATTCAAATGAACAAGAACATGTAAGCATGAGGTGTAAATAGAAAGTCAATTCATGACAATGACCTAATCAATTTTTCCATTTTCTTTCATTTATTCATGAAAAGTTCGTACAAGAAGGGCATTTCCTAAAAATGGACTAGGAAAATAAAGATAGACACCCTAGCAAGACTAAATTCCCTAGACATGAATTGAAAACAAATTCTCCAAAGTTTTTTTGTTTTGTTTTTTTTTTTTGTTTTTTTTTTTTTTTTTTCATTGCATGGCAATTTCCTCATTTCATTTCTAATTGACAAATGAATTTGATCAAACGACTAACCTAGATTGTCATGGACATACAAAAAATAAATTGCATAGTATAGGGATAGAAGACTTACTTCACCAAGGAAAATCAATGGCAATCACCTAGACATGCACATGAGATGTGAGGCTCGATTTCTACTCTAAACAGGCTTAGCAATGTGAAGCCACAAGGATGATCGGACTAGCCACGGGCATGTGGACTACGTCGGGTCCTCATGACTCCGGCTTGGTTAAAGAGCCAACCTGGGTTACGGGCATGCGAACCGAGGTAGGTAATCTTGACACCAAAAAAGAATTTTCGGGATTGAGATGGGCGACTCGTATCGTGGGCATGCAGTCGGAGTGGTATCTATCTCAATACCATTCTAGATTATCCTATGCGGCCCAGGTCCGGCGGCAGGTTGTGTGTGCAAGAGTGTAGTGCTAAATGCAAAGCAGTTTACATCAACCAACACTTCATATGTGCAAATAAACCATACATTCCTAACTCCAACCTGCAAGACAAAGGTTACAATCACTACTCCCCTTATATCTCCAAATCTGTAAGAACATTTAACACCTTAAATGTTAAGGATGTACCTGGGATCCTTGCTGCCAAACAAAAATATTTTTTTTCAAAAAGAAAATTGGCATAAGTCCACTAAAAGTTTCAACTCAAGTCCCCAGTAGAGTCGCCAAGCTGTCGCGACCTAAATTTTCGGGATGAACCAACTAAAATTTGGTTAATGGATTGTTAAGCCTAGACTTAACTCGGGCTCTCCCAAGCCCATACCAATTCGCGACTTAGGTTCAAATTTTTAACATGCAATTGATTTTTAACTAGGAGTCGCCACTAATCTATTTTTGGTGGGTCGATTAGAAACCCAAGTAAAGTAATGGGAGTTTTACTTTACTCCTACGAACCAAAGACTATGGGTACGGGGATTTGGTTACACTAGATTCCTCTAATGTCCTTTCGGTACCATTCTTTTATTTTCAAAAAATATTTTTGTAGGCAGCTTAACTTGATTTTAAATCTATTTTCCTAACATGTGAGGCGATCACGCAGGTGCGCAAACCACCAATTTAACACCTATATAAATAATGAATAAATAGTTAAACTTACCTCAAAGCAACAAAAACATCTGCAATGTTAAATTCGAATTTACATCAACAACCATATATATGATTTATAATTAACACGCAATTTCTTTTTTATGTTTTCACTTAATTGATGAGAATCATGCAATATGCAATGCAATATTAACTAAATGACCTAATTCTAATGACCTGCAATTTCTAATTGAATAGACCTAGAGACAACCACTAAATGACATGCATTTCATGAATTTAATCCTAATGACGTGCACATGATATTTTTCTTTTTTCTTTCTTTTCCTTAAAAGAATGCAATTTATCCTAGAAAATAAAACTAATTTATTCAAAGACATTTTTGTGTTTCTTTTCATGAAATTTGGAATTAGATAAAATGTGAAATTATCTAACTAGATTAAGATCCTATTCAATTTGTATTAGGAATTTGGTTAAGCCAAATCTTAATTTAAACTAAAATATTATCTCAACCCAAGTAATCCTAAAATGCAGTCTATTTAAGAAAATACCTAAACTTATAATAAATTAAAAATATATATTATCTAAAATTAAACTAAGTGCAATTTAACCCTGATATGCAATTACGTATGAAATGTTCCCTAATTCTACATGACATATGCATGATGATTTTTGTTGTTATTTTTCCTTTTTATTATTAATTTCGAAATTAATAATTGCCAAATAATTAAACATGCAATCTAAGTTAAAAATCTAGCAGCCTAAATTGATTGATTTGATTTTTTGATTTTTTTTATTTTTTAAATTCGAAATAAAATTCCTATTCTAAATATGCAAACCCTAAAACACGAAATAAACCTAATTCTAACCTACACTTTTTGATTTTTTTTTACGAAAACAAAATTAACTTAAACAGTACGACAACAAATCGAGCAAGATTGATATCCAAATTGACGAACCATATCTCGTGCATGATATCGGGTTGGCCAATTTTAAATAAATCGCAAATCGAATCTTGAGCGTGAGATTTCGGGCACGAAAATCGGACTGACAATCACAAATTTCCCAAGCTATTTCATGTTGAGAATTTCCAATAATATATTAAAGGAACAATTCCACTAAAAAGCAAGATAAAAGACATAATAAAAAAAACTACCTAATATATTTTGTTTTTTTTTTTGTTTTTTGTTTTCTTTTTCTTTTTCGCTTCCCAAGCACGGCTTGCTCATGGTGGTCGCCGGTGTTCCTGTGAGGGACGGCGGCGGGTGTCAGAGCTTCGGCGAGGGTGGACCGACAGCGAGCAAGGCGGTGCAACTTGGAGAAAGGCGGTGACTGGCGGTGCTAGACGCTAGACTCGGGCGTCGTGGGCGGCTGCTGCGATGGCAAGCAGTGGCGTCGGGGTCGGCGGCTCAAATCTGCTGGTGTCGCGAGGCTGCGGAGCATTGCGGCGGAAGGCTAGGGTAGAGACAGTGGCAGGGGGTCACGGGTGGAGAGCTGCAGATCCGGCTTTGGGACAGGGCGGCTTCAGCAGGCGTCGAGCGCTGGAGCTCGAGATCTGCCGGTGTCGAGGCTTGGTCAACAGGGGGGCTTGGCAGCTGACTTGCAGGTTAGCATTCCGGCGCAGCAGATTGGGCGGTGGCGAACGCGATCTGCTACGGGTGGAGCTGATCCGCTGCGTGCGTCTGCTCGGAGGCGCTACAAGCAAGGCGGGTCGGGCGTCGTGGCTTCAGCGGGGGCGACGAGAGGCGTGTGAGCTCGTGGGTGGTGCGAGCACGGGAGGGATGGTCGGCGGTGCGGTGGCCGGCGGTGCAGTGGCCCGGTTGCTGGTGCGCCGATGTGTGCAACAATGGAAGAAGACAGTGAACAGTAGCTGTCTTTTGACCTCCTATTTTGCTTTTGCTTTTTTCTTTTTCTCAAGTTTTTTCTCCTCTTCTCTTCTCGAAGACCCACGGACGGCTCCCCCTCTCTCTCTTCCTTTTTCTTCCTTTCACTTTTCACTTTTTGTGTTCTTTTTTCCCCCCGACCAAGAGAAGCCTCTCTTCATGTGTGGCCGTATATTCAACGTGTGGCCCCCCTCCTTGAAACCCTACGCGTTTTTTTATATAGGCAACCAGTTAGGGTTTTTAATTTTTTCCAAATTGATATCCATGAAAATCTTTTTTTTTTCAAATGCAATATTCACTTTTCCGAACGTAATATTCGTTTACACTTGCCCTATCTGAAAAAATTCCATCATATCTCGAAAAATTTCAAATTCCTATTTTTACGAGATAATTTCTGATTATCATAAAAACAGGCTTGGGCTAATTCACTCGCTTCATGAGCTTAGTCCGGCATGTTAAGTTAAAGCTCAAAACCACTAATTTGAACCCATCCACCACCGGTCCAATAAATGCAAACAATGCAAATTAGAAATAAATGCACCTAAATTTATATGCTATGCAATTAATATTATTTTTTTAGGGATAAAATTAACCCCTAATTTTTAATGCGATAAATGATTAAACGGGCCGCCAAAATTTAGGTGTCAACAGTGTTCATAGTTTGGTTGCTCAACGTCGCATTGTTAATGAATGTGCTATTTTAAATAATATGTTTGTTCTTTTAAGGAATAAAAAAAAAAAAAAACTAGTTGGTCTTGGATTGACTTTGGAACTAGACCAAACCATAGGGTCAATCCGATCCTTGGTCCCAGGCGCAATAGGGTCAGTCCTCGATCCAAAAAATTAGAGACCAACACTATGTGGGTTGGGTTTGTGATATCTTGAATTTCAGGTTCTATTGTTAATTGAATGAGTCAGGTTTTTCATCAGCGGACCTATAGTTTTTTTCCATGAACTGATCACTCACGAGATAACTAGTCTATTAGGTGAAGCCGTTAAAGAATTTTAATGCAATAGACTTTAGAATTCGATTAGGAATCGACTGCTTGACCATGCTAATCTGTAATGGTCATTATGGTACTATCAAAATCGATAAGAGATTAGAGATATGTCGATTCAACAGAGGTATGTGATTAGTGTGTGGGTGATTCCACCTAATTGCAAAATTTATGTCGAACGACACTAGATCGATTTTTTTGTCATTTCTGTACCCTGTGTCCGTATTTGAAACCTCGAGATTTTCACGACAACCGAGAGTTGCTAATGTGTCGAAGATGTATATTATGGCTCGAAAATAATCGATCACGAGTCAATTGCACTAAAAATTCCTAAAAGCTACCCGATGGCTAGGTCACGCTAAAATCGCATCAGATTGAAATTAACCACAAATTTAAACCCAATTTCAGAAATTGAAAGTTTTGTCATGTCACAATTCATTTTAGGAACGTCGACTCACCCTCCAAATATTTTTCTGCAAACCGAGATTTTTGGCAAAATTTTAAAGTAGGGCCGTTTTTTACCTGAAAAATCATAGGGCCGTTTTTTATCGCGTTTTTTGGATTCCAGTTGGACGAATTGATGAGGAAAAATGTGAATTCAAGTGTGGGCACCTTGGTGGGATTTATGGACATCCAATTGGGCTCAATTTGAAGGGAATTGAATTCAATTTGGGGGAAATGTTCCAAAATCGTAGGCCATGGGGGAGGGAACATTTGAACCACTTGGTTGGTTTGCTAGGGAAGTTTGAGGGCTGCCAAGGGGCCATGGATGATAGCCATGGCTGGTGGGACCTTGCCAAGGGACCAAGGGGATAGAATAGAAGACTTTTAGGCCAAGGGGGACCCTCCTCTATCTTCAACTCTCTTCTTCTTCTTCAAGGGCTTACTTTCCCCATTGTTGTCCCTTTTGAAGCTCCACAAACCAGAGAAACCGAGCAGCACCTCCCCCTAGCCCGTCGCACACCGCCGGAGCCGCCAGGACCGCCACACGTCGCCCGTTCGCGCCCGAGAAACCTGCGTCCGTTTCCTCGCTCGTTTGCTCCCTTGTCGCGCCCAGCCGCATCCCCCGAGCCACCTCAAGCCATCGTTGAGCTGCCCAGACCACCGCCCAGGTCGCTAGAGTAGCCGCCATCGCCCACAGCAGCCTTCGCTAGCCCTCCTTGTCGTTCCCAGCCGCTGTTGTCGCTCGGTTCAACTTCTTCGGCCAGCAAGTAGAACCGGAAGCCCAATCCAGCCGTGAGCCTTCGTGGGCCATTTCGAGCCTCTTCCAAGCCCCGCTTGGTGTCACCACAGGGTCGTTTGTCACCCGTCTCTGCGTCGCTGTCGTCGTCGTCGTGGACTCACCGGATCACAAAATCGATGAATTTACTCGCTAAACTTTGCTTAGGGAGTTAATGATGCTTCGGAATTAATTAGTTTAAGCTAATTAAGGTTTAAGTGGTTAGTTAGCACGGATTATCGATTTAATTATTCAATTTTGCATGTTAGGTGGTTAGAACGGATAGATTAGGGACTAAAGTAGTCGTACTATTTATCTAGATAGATTCGGAAATTTTCCCGGCCCGTTCAGGCGATTAAGCATTTTCGGCCTAGGTTGGTAATTTTGGTATTTAATTGTATTTATTTAATTATTTTTGGTATTTATTTAATTATTTATTATTTTTCGAAAATTATACTAAGATAGCCGGTGACCGGAATTTCGTGCTGATTGCATTGATGTGCTTAGTTTATGCAATTGAATGATATTTTGTGCAAATTGAGTGGAAATTGTAATTTTGGGTATTTATCCCAAAATTGTGAATTTCGGTATTTTAATTAGAAAATACCGAGCGTCAGTTTTTAACGCTGAAAATGTTGTTGGACACTATATTAAATAGTAGGATTTTTGAAAAGAAAGATATTACATTTTTGGCTCAGGCCGATCGTGTACCCACACATGATTATTTTTATAAGGTATTTTTAACATGATAAAAATAAGCCAAGTTCACTATTTTAATTGAGGAAGTAGCTTCAATGTCCTTGGTCGGGTGTGATTGATTGTGGGTTAGCTTGTGTGAGCAATGAATCATCTGCTTGTGAGAGCATTGAATCGTCAGCTTGTGAGAGCATTAAATCGTCAGCTTGTGTGAGCAATATCGTATGTCAGCTTGTGCGAGCATTATTGTACGTCAGCTTGTGAGAGCAATAATATATATCAGCTTGGGTGAGCTATAATATATATGTATTAGCTTGGATGAGCTATATTATATATCAGCTTGTGCGAGCAACCATCTATATCAATTTATGCGAGCATAAATATACCTCAGCTTGTGTAAGCAGTAATCGAATTGATTGAATTGATAGATGTTATTGATCGTGTTGATTGTATCGAATTGAATGGATTGGATGATCGGTTGGATTGAATTGATTGGTTGAGATTATGAACTGTACTGACATGCAGGAAGGAACTGAGGCAAGGTAAGTCTTCTGACTTGTGTGTATAGCTGCCTCTAGGCGTATTTCCTTCCTAGTCGGAGTTTAAGGGGTGAATTTGCTGAGACGTTATCTCACCCCGTCGGGGGCTCAACCTTTGCAGGTCCTTAGATGGCGGTTCCTCCAAAACGTTTTGGCCAGTCCAAGAGGATTACCGAGTAGGTCACCCATATCCTTGTTCCCGGGGCCACGGAGTCTGGGTCTATGAACTCGTGAGGACCATCGTCTGGGTCAATGCGAGTCTACCTCAGAGGGTACTCCATCAATTCAGAGTGTGGTATCGTTGCAAGCTCAGTGGACACAGAGAGGGTCCCCTGTAGGATTGTGAGGTCCCAGTATCGATGTTAGAAGTCGCTTTTGGCACGAGTACAGCTGACCCTCCTGGTGGTGCAGTGGTGGACCCAAATCCCTAGGAGACCTCGGAGTTTTCAGTTGGGGATTCGAGTGCCTAAAAGACTTATAGGCTTTTCTGCTTGGGTAGACTATTGTCTTTAGACTAGTCATGTATATAAACCAGGGTGTTTATAAAAGTATTTTCGTTGTGAATTTGCTTTATGCTTTTCTATCCTGTGTTGGTTATTGTTAGGGGTACTAGTTCGCTTCCGCATGCGCATTAAAGTGAATGGGTTGGCAATGCATTCTGGGATGTCGCAAATTTATCGACCACCGAGAGATGGGCACGCGCTCGAGGATCGGGGCGTGATAGGGTTGGTCCCTGGGTTAGGTGTTGGATCGGCCCAACTTAGACCATGCTCACATCTTTTCCAAATCACTAATTTTTCGCAAAATGGATGCACCTTGAAAGACTATAGGAGACTAATCGTTTGAGCACATTTTTTCTGAACTATTCATATCCTAAAAAGAATTCATTTAATGTTGTTCTAAGCCACAAATAACTCATGAATAAAAGTGGTTGTCAATATTATGACAAAGTGTAAAGATAGTATTAAAGAAGAAAATATACCAACAAACACGTTGTCCAAGGTATATGGATGGTTTTTTTTTTTGGTCGGTTCCAAGATATATGAATGGTGAATGTTCTTGCCACAAATACAAGAAAAAATAATTTGGTTTTTTTAAGAAAAAACAGATCAACTCCTTTCTCCCAACTGTTAAGTCTATCAATAACATTTTGTCGATATACTTTATTTAGGAAGGGATGAATGCAATATGCCTAAGTTAATCATGTCCGTTATGCTGTTGAGACACTAATCCCTAATTGCAACAATTAACCCATAATTGCAACACTTAGGACATGGCGAAGAGACGTGAAATAATGTTGAGCCATTAATAACCTATAATTACAACAAGATGTAGCAATTATCTAGAGGTGTCAATGGTTATGTTCGGTTCCGTTTTTCAAGAAAACCAAACCAACCAAACCGATAGGGTGAGCAGCTGGACCGAATGGAATTGCGACCCGAACGCAGTTCCGTTCTATTCGATTTTTCGGTTTTCCTTTTTTTGCATTGGGGGTTCAATATTTTATGAGAATCTTGGTTCGGATTAGTTAACCAAACCGAACCAATATAACCCAAACCGGAAAAAAGAATAGTTATTTTCCCAATATCCGAACCGAACTGAAAATATACGAAATTTCGATTCGATTCGATTCAATTTCAATCTCGATTCGGTTTCAATTTCGATTCAGTTTTTCGGTTCAATTCTAATACCCTTAATACTTAATCAACGCAAAAGTAACACAAGGGATAACTAAGTAAATGAAATGGTCCATCGTTAAAAAGGAGGTAGAGACAGAGCAATTATTTACTTATTTCGTAGATAGAACTTCTTTTATATTGTTTTATATCAATATCTTGTATCCGCCACACTCACAATGTCCACGTTAACCCCTCAAGAACATAATATAATCTCTGAACCTGTTTTATACGGTTGTTTCTTTATTAAGGGGCATTTATTTCACGAAAAATAAATAATTTAAAAATTATATTCCTAAAAATGATGGATTGTATAATTCACGAAAATGATAGAATGAAAAATATTTTCATTGTTCAAGAAAATATTTAAACATAAATTGGTGAAATGTTTTTTATCGACTAATTATTTTAAGCGAGACAAGCAATTATTTTTAGAAAAATAATTTTTAAATCATTTATTTTTCATGAAACAAGCACACCTAAAAGCATTTGAACAATAGTCTACTCTTACTGGCCACCACAAGTCTGAATTCTTCAGTCACGACACTAGAGGCTCCAATAATGTAGTCAACTTCAGTAATGAAAGAGACGCACTAAAATATAACAGAACAAAAGGAAAGAGGAAATCTGGACAGCTAGTACTTGGCATGAACGAACAGCACATCAATGATGCAATCACACAATTCCACATACCAGGACATATGGACAACAAGCACGCACGGAATAGACATAATCCGTAACTCGACACATCGGTATGAACACAACACGGTGAGCACATCAGCAACTCAACACATTTGAAATGGACATACAACCAACGAACCAATCAGCAACACGGCGCGCTTAAAATGAATGTGCATATGATGACAAGAGCAGCAACTCAATGCTCTTGCAGCATGCACTCGGCAATCAAGATAGTAGCATTTGTTCAATGCACTTGCAATTTCAACACGTACAGAGAACTAACCAGCAACATTCTCATTAGAAGTGTGCGATTCGGCAAAACAAACATGGATCGACATATTGTGAAGCCTAAGAAGTAAACATGCACGGATAAATTCATCTTCGTTCAAGTGGCCCTTGGTCAATCCGATTCATCTCATGTGCACACTGGATGCGCATCTAATCCGAGAATTTCAAGAACAAATCCTGAAATGAATAGCTAGTAAATTTTGAAATGAAAGGAAAGTAAACACAGGCAAAGTCTATATGATGAAAATAATGAATCAATCGATCAAAAGAAAGCTCTCAGTCAGAATCTGAATCGAAAGACGCAATGATTTAGTTCAGGAATTTTATCAAACAGGTGGTAGACATTTCGGCCAAAGGATATAGATGCAGAAATAACAGAGAGGTCGTATCCGGACTTATAGAATAGTCTCGAACGCAACTGGATTTCATACTGGTGAAATCAAGTACTCGGTCCCTACCTTCAGCTGAAACAGAGTATGCGGATTTACCTTGATGAAGAGTAATAGCTGACCACGATTGGTGATCCAATCAGAGGAGTGAAGCTTCAGGAGTTGCAGCACGAAAGACTGGAACTGGCCAAATGAGGGAGAAGGAGAATCCATCCCTTTGATGACGTTGGCCAGAAAATAGGGAAGCTGGTGACGTTGGGGAAGTGCCCTGCGACGACAATCGGTGACAGAGAGAGAGGTAAGGATACATAGAGGAAATCGAGAGAGAATCACAACTGAACATGAGAATTCCTTCCCTATACTCTATGCTTGAATCTCTGAGGTTCAAATGCGAAGAGACTATGGCGGTCGGCGATCAGAGACGAGTGGCGGCTACCGGTGGAGTGGAGGTGGCCGAGTATGAAGAGGGAATGGCGACCTAGAAGCTGCTGGACAATGATGACGCGAGAGAGAATTCGCTGAGCTCTGTGTATGTGCGTCCTCTCTGTTCTATTCTACACCCCTAGGCTCAACCTCTGGGAGTGGGAGAGACCGATTTTCCACTCGAATGCATTTGATACGGGCGACTCATAAGATCATGCACGTTCGCCTGCTCGTTTTCTATCTGAAGGATCTTGCCAGAGAGCATTTATATATTATATAATTTTGATCACCTTAGGTTCACTCTTTTCCCAGTTTAGCGCCTAGGTTGCTCACGCTAATAATACTTGTGAATGAGGTGCTATTTAGTCTTTTCACTCTTCTCTTGATAAGTAGTTATATCATGAATATGGAATATCAGCGCATACAGCGTGAGTAGAAAATTCACAAACGGCCTCATCCACCATTGATTTAAGAGTTTTAACCGCTTATTATCTTCAATAACAATCAAAATCAATAGTGTATAAAGCCGTATGTGGAAAAAATTTCTTTTTATCTGTTGGTGTCTGCTATAGCCTATAATTACCGGATTAATATTTTATTTATAATTTATTAGCTGGAATGGAAAATATTACTGCATGTGAATTACGGGTGGCAATGGGATTGGGCAGGTGCACGATTGCCAAGCGGATGCAAGGAATTGCATCCTGGCTCCACTATTATTAGAGATGATGCCCTATCATCGGCCCATGTCCCGCGCAGGGACATGTATGAGCTCCATCCACAACCCCGAGGAAGAATGTGAATTTCCCTGTTGCACTTGCCCTACTTGATAATAACTTCAAGATTAAAAATTATTTCTTCAACAAGCCTCTCAAAAAATTTTGCAAGTTGAAAAAATCAATTATGCGAAAAAACGAATTTGGGATTCTTAGATTCTTTAGAATATAATTTAGTTTGAAAATTTGCGGTGATAAATTGATGAGAAAAGGGAATGAAGTATTGGAAGTATTCATGTTATATTAAAATCTATGTTGAAAATAAGAAATTTTATATTACCAAAGTAATACAACTTACATAAAGGAACAAGGTTACTACTAGAAATCCCCACCATTTAGACATAGGATCGCAGTTCTGGACCGGTTCATGGGGAGGGGCCAATCATATCTATCCCCACCCCGCCCCATATGCAAGGCAGCAAAATTCTCCCATTTATATGGTACTTAATCAGTATTTCGAGATTAATATTCTTTTTTAATGATTTTTTTAATTTACATGTACAATATTTGCAACAAATTCTTTTATAGCTATGTAAAATTTTGTGGAAGTACTACCAACTATTCTAACCTAAAAACTTAAATTGACAAATGAATGCATTCCTTTGATATTTTATACCCCTCCTCACACGTGAGTTAGACTTTGGCATAATACCAAAGAGTGAAAATATATATTAGAGGAGGCAAATAAGGGATTTAGAAAAATTTGAATTCAAAACTTCTTGTTTTGATGCCGTATTAAATTTTGCATGAACATTGTAAATTATTCTAAAAACATGTGCTGTCGAATTAATGTGTCGTTTATTATTTAAATATTTTAATAACTTGTGTTTCCCACATGTAGAAGTCCTTAAATTTTAGTTTATGGTTTTAGATACATCCTCGTGTTCTTTATTTTTTGTAATAAAGATACTACTCTTGAATATTTGGACATTCTATAGTCTAATTACAACTACTATTTTTTTCTATATTACAAAAATATAATATTGACATGGTATATAATCTATTATATAGTACCTGCAGAGAAAACAGATTGATTCGAGTCTTCCACCGGCAACTCACTTCACGGAGGTGCTTCGTTATCGTACCTTTATCCCCGATGATACCCACACATATAGCGGCACCTTCCGTAATCGTCGAATTAGCCTCGAATAGCCCCTGTATTACTCTGCTCTACAAGACATTTCTTTATCGGTAGATGAGTGGACACGAATAAATCATATTATATTTTTTCTTTTTCGATCCTTTGAACAAAAAAAAAAAAAAAATGCTATACGAGACATTTATTTAGTGAAAACTTTTCGGACAATGATATAGCTTCCTTAAATTAACAATTCACATATAAAATGTAACTAATAACTTACTTTGTACAAGAAATTTTTTATTCCTTCTCCTATGATTAGTTTGAAATTACACAAATATCTTGAAAGACATCAACATTTTTAGGAAATTGATTTTCAAATAATTCATTGTTCACAAAACAAACAGAACCTAAAAGCAGTGAAACAATGGTCACCTCATACTAGGCCGTTACAATTCTGAATTGTTTGGTCACGACACTAGGGGCTCACCAAACTAGAACAGAAGAAAATAAAAATTGAGGAAATCTGGACGGTAAGTACTTGCATCAGCGAACAGCACATCAATGACACGATTACACATACCAGGACATACGAACGGCAAGCACCCACATTATAGACATAATCCGTAACACAACACATCGGTACGAGCACAACACAGTGAGCACACCAGCAACCCAGCACATACGAAGATGAGCCAATGGTAACACAGCGCACCCAAAATAAATGCTTATGCAATGACTAGAGCAGCAGCTCAACGCTCTTGCAGCATGCACTCAGTATTCAAGATATCAGCATTTGTTCAAGACGCTCGCGATGTCAACACGTACAGAGAACTAACCAGCAACATTCTTATAATATGTTTGCAATTCGGCTCAACAAACGTGGATTGACATATAGTGAAGCACGAGAAGTAAACGTCCCGGGTTAATTCATTTTCGTTACTGAGTATTCCAGAATCAGACTCATCTTATGTACACACTGGATTCACATCTAATCCGAGAATTTCAATAACAAATCCTAAAACGAATAGCTACTAAATTCTGAACTGAAAGGAAACGAAATACAAGTAAAGTTTATACAACGAAACTAATGAATTGATCAAACAAGGGAAAACTCTCAGTCACACTGATCTAGTTCAGGAATTTTATCAAGCAGGTGGTAGATTTTTAGGCCAAAGGATCTAGATAAAGAAATAAGAGAGAGGTTCTATTACAAAGAGGCAACGCAACATGCTTAAGGTCATCTGGACAACCTCAAACGTGACCAAATTTCCCGCTGACGGAATTGAGCACTCGGTCCTACCCTCAGCAGAAACACAGTATGCGGATTTATCTTGACGAAGAGTAATTGCTGACCACGGTTGGTAATCAAATCAGAGGAGTGAAGTTTCAGGAGTTGCACCATTCAAAGACTGGAACCGGCTAAAGGAGGGACAAGGATCCAGCCATTCGATGAAGTTAGCCAGAAATAGGGGCGAACAGAGCACTTCCTGTGGCTGCGAAGCTGGTGGTGTTAGGGAAGTGGCCTGCGACAACAATCGGTGACAGAGAGAGGGGTAAGGATGCATAGAGGAAATCGACAGAGAATCACAACTGAACATGAGAGTTCCTTCCATGTACTCTGTGCTTTGTTCTCCGAGGTTCGAATGCGAAGAGCCTATGGTGGTCGGCAATCAGAGACGAGTGGCGTCTACCGGTGGACTGGAGGTGGCCGAGTATGAAGAGGGAATGGCGACCTAGAACCTCCTGGAGATTGATGATGCGAGAGAGAATTTGCTGAGCTCCGTGTATCTGCGTTCTCACCGTTTTATTCTACCCCGCCAAGTGCATATATGTATAAGATACGTATATGTGGATGCGAGGCTGTGGCGAGATGGGCCGAAATTTTATCTAATATTTTTTTATTATTTTCGTATAATTCTTGTTTCTACAAAAATGCATGTTCTATTTGCCGGCAAACATTCAGGTGTCAATAAAAGAAGAACTTTTATTTGTGTTTTTCTAAAATGAAAAATTTATGAGAAAAATCCACTATTTTCGTATTGACAGGAGGAGAGATTCATTCAGTTAGAGTAGAGAAGCATCGTGAATGACAAGTAATGTTATGTACTCATTGGTTTATTGGTGGTGTGCTACATTAGTAAACTTGCAAAATAGAACTTATAGACATTCTAGCATGATGGAACTTATAAACATTCTAGCGTAGATTAAACCTTCTTTGCCACTTATGTTGCGATTATGCTCAGTAGCTATAAAGTCTGTCATATACAGGTACAGATTGGTTGCAACCATTAATTTCAATATGACCCCCGGCAGGGTCACCCCGATGCACACGCACCCAGGTCAAGGGTCGATCTGTGCCGGGTCCATCTCATCATCAGTGAGCATCGTCTACTTGAAGAACCTCAACAAAGAGGACAGCATGATTTTCCCTCAGGGGCTATTGCACTTCCAATTGAATGCTGCTAGAGGTCCAGCTCTTGCCATAGTCAGCTTCAGCAGTCCGAGCCCTGGGCTTCAAATCTTGGACTTCACTCCGTTTGCTTATGATTTGCCTTCTGAGTTGGTGGAGGCCACCCCTTTCCTTGATGATGCTCAGATTAAGAAGCTTAAGGGTGTTCTTGGTGGCACTGGCTTTGTGGCTAATTTCATTTTAGTAGAGATACCATCCACTGAAAAACACTACATTTTCAAGCCTCTTCAGAAAAAAAAAAAAAAAAAAAAAAAAAGAAAACAAAAGGAAAATAATAATTCGGCTTATATGCTCGTCATCAATGGCTTTTCATAGATTTTTCTTATAAGGTTGTATTTGGTTTGCCCGTGTGTTGAAGTCAGTCATTGGAGTAGAGACTTGATCAATAGATCTTTCTGACTTGTTCTGTTTGGACTATGGAGCGAAGCGCCTCCTGCTTTTCATTGAATTTTGAGTAGATGAATAAAGGTATGTTCCTTTGTCAATTCCTTGAGAGCTAATGTTCATCTGGGAACGCGCACGCGATAAGTCAAGTGATGTAGTAATATCATCCACCCATTATAGATGTGATTACAATAGAATTTGGATCCTATCTACGGAGGGATAAACTAACATTCAGTGCTCCATCTATTAATGATAGCTTGGGCCATGCCATGTATTTGTCCTGAGTCGAAGCATTATTTAGTAATGGTCCATAGTGCCAACACGTTTGATACATATTTTTTGTATTCCATGGGGCCAAATGGACCAATTTATTGACACGAACTTTTCTATGCATAACTAAATAAAGGAGGATTGTCATGTGAGCTAGGTGCGAATTCTATTCCAGAGTCCAGCTTTGGACTTATTGTTTTCTAAGCACGCTAGAATATTGTCCGCGATCACTTCCACAATGAGCAAGTATTGGATGTAGTCGGATATATGAACCTAACTAACATCCACCGTTAGATCAGTTGGATTCCATGTGGGGTCCACTTCATCTAATGGTGTATGCAAGATGGCTCACATTCACCAAGTGCATCATAAATTTTTTCTTCTACGACACTTGATGCGCATTGAAAGTGTTGAGGTATTGCCATTTCATTGGGTGTTTGACTAGAAGTTCATAAAATTTCGAATGCAATTACCTGTTGAATTCATTCTTGGATTTCTGCAACTCTCATGACTCTGGAAAGCTCTGCACTCATACTTGTTAGTCATAAGTTTTGTTCGGTTTTGATTTTACCCGATGTTTTCCTCGAAAAGGTGGCTATGTTCGTTGGAGACGAGCAGGGATGTCGGATCAAAGAAGTCTCATTGGAAAGCTTACAATAAACCTAGATACTCACGAAAGTTTTCAGTGAGACAAGCTAGTTCAAAGAAATTATACTAACATAGGGCTTTCAACGAGTTCATTGTGTAAGTGTGTGTGTATATATGCTCGCATGAGGTTGATTCAAATGGCACACTCATGTGCCTGTTTTATCCATCGACTTGTTTTTGATAGTCAGTTTAGCAAACCTCTTATGCTAGCTACTATCTAATCTTAGCAAATAACTAATTTCGCAGATCAATTCTTATGGATTTACCCAAAATAAGTGTTTAAAGAAATTATTTATGTGTATATATATTCTATTTAATAATTTTTCTATACATATAATTAGATGAATGATCAATGATATTTGATAGGTTATAATTTCACGTATTTTATAGGTTATAATTCAATGTGCCTCACAATTTATGTGGACAAAGTCATGCATCTGGTATATTTCCTATTTTATAGTGCCTAAGCATAAAGTCGTACCTATGGTATCATGTCTATCATCGGTATTTTTTATATATAGATTACTTTGATTATCAAACCATTTATCTAACCAATTATCTAAAATTATATTACATTATTGCATGTATTTTGTTTAAATGTTTAAAAGTAATTAGTAATTGCTTGTGTATACCATGATTCTATTATGAAATATCTATATGTAACTAATGAATGATCAAAGATTTACGGTAGGTTTAATTCCATCTATTTCACAATTAATATAAACAAAGTCTTACAAGTGATAAGATTCTAATTATTTTCTAGTTCAAAAGAATGAAGTCTGCATTCGGTATAATTCTTATCAACGAAATTTTGTATATATGGATATTTTCTATAAATAATTGTTCATCTCTAATTCCATGATGAAAGTTGTATTATATGATTGTGCGTATGTAAGTAATAAATGTTCAAGAAAATTGTTTATATAGATTATATTTTGAAATACCCGGAGGCTGAATATTTAAGCTGATGGAGAAAATTTCTGCATCTAAATTATAAAACATAAGGATAAAAAATAAAAACTAATTTTCAAAAAGTTATACTCCAAGATTGAGCATATTTTGGTACTGGATGCTTAAAAAAAATGGTTCATGCAGGTGAAGATTCAATTTTGAGGTAACTATAGGCTGAAATTTTAAATTGATCAAATCATTCTATAAATAGATATTTGGTAACAAGGTAGGGTAACGTGATACATAGTAATTGTTCAAATACTTTGAAGAAATACATTCAGTATCTCATTGGCCCGCTACAACCAACCAACTATAATGAAGACATACACCCTTGATGGATTTTTTCCTTTAGATGGGCCTAAGTTGGCCCGTCCGCCCGTGTTGTGCCCAAAAGGCCCGGCCCGTGAGTTGAGGGCCCATGGAGGAAATTCTTAAAGATAAAGGGAAAATCTTGGAGGCGGTTAATTTTTGGGTGAAGTTACGTATTTTGAGAACGAGAGATTACGTTCTCTCTGTAAGTTACGTCTTCCAATGCTTTCTCCCGAAGAATAGAACAGGGATTATCCTCTGAAGAATAGTGTGGATTCTTCCTCGTCTCGCAACACCGGTGTTTAGTCTGTGGAAACAAGGTATGTTCGATTATGTGATATGCCTTAGGATCGGTGATTCATGATTTTCCTGGGCTTGCTTCCGCTATGTTTGTGTTCGATTCTGTGTCGAATCACTGTTTTAGGGATCCCGTTTCCCGAATTTTTTCCCTACAACCCTCAAATCAAATTCGTCAATCATTGACCTTGTTCAGTATATCTAACTCCATCCCAAATGCCGTCAAGACGAAAAATGCTGGGTCCATAAGTTGATTTAACCATTTGGAATAGTAGGGGAAGCTGCAGCAGTACAAATAAAACCACGGGGAGAGAGGCCAGCAAACTAATGGGAATGAGAACCCACTCCACTCTCTTATCTAGCACAATTATGAGAGTTGCAGCGAAGGCCACCAGCATGAAAGCCAAGGAGAGGAAGAGAAAACAAAGGCCCATTATGATCTTCTTAGGCAACGAGTAGAGAAAGTCTTGTGCCTCGTACCGCGAAGTTAGAATGGCTAGGAATAGCAAGATGGCCATCACAGAGGAGAACAAACCTAACGCATCTGAAATTGCAAAAACCAAGAGAGAGCCTTGTCCTAACAACAATGGGATTCCGGTATTGTTGTCATTTCCTCCAGGCACAGTGAAAGCAGCAGCAAATAATACTGTAGCAATTAAAGTTGAGACAAGCATACATGAATTTGATGTGTCCTTTACCCACTTCTCTCCATTCCGAAGCAACCCTCCGTGCTCCTCCACGAATATTTCCCAATATGTTTTTCTCTCACGTTTGTGGGCTCTTACAACGGGGAGAACACACATTTCCACAGCCTATGCATAAGAGTCACAAACACGAGTTACAATAAGTGAATCGGTTATTGAAAATTTTCAGAAAAAAAAACTTACAAAGGAACGCCTCAAGGAAATTAAGACTTATTCAACACTTCATGCCAAAATTGCTTCCATGTTAAGTCCATCTTTGCCGGAAAAATTCCAAGGGTCTCCTTCTAAGCTTCGATGGTGATTTCGTGCTTCAATATAGTCAGATAATATATGTATGGAAAGCACTATGTTGCTACTTTCAATTGAAATCAAGTTTCATCCAATCTGGAGTCTTCTAGGGGAATTTATGGAAAAAATATTAAGAGCTAGTCAAGAAATCCGAGAATGAGTCTTTTTAGCACTTCCAAGTGCTTCGTTGAGTCCTACGTGTTGTATTTTGTTTCTAGAGTCATTTGAGCGAGGGCGGCGACCATTGAGCGAGAAGCGGCCCCAATGAGGGTCCCAAACCTTGCCTAGAGTATTATTATATCCGAACTACATTATAATCTTAAATCCAAAACATGATACAACGGAACAAGCAAAGCTATCGTGAAATTATAATCCTTTAGGAAAGCTATTTTAATTTTTTTCTTCCTCCGGGACTCCTCAAATGCAAACAGTGAATTGCTGATCCATGGTACAAAAAAAGTTATAAAATCATTTTTGGCATTTTACAAGAAAGTAGAAGCAATTAGAGGGTGTAACTGAAGAAAGTGATCATCCTTGAAGTTCAAACGAAGCTTTATAATGTCAAATCTCGCCTCAATTGCAGTTTCAAGTATCCCTTTTATTTTGTTTTTAAAGTATTCCTTTGTTTACTTTTTTCTACAATTTTGTGACTCTTGCAATTAATTTGGTGAATATCTGAAATCTTTTAAAATATAAATATATTAACATATAAAATTATATATAACTTTGCTTGAGTTTGAATAACTTTTTGAAGGAATTTTACTAGGTCCATTGACGGTGTAAAGAACGAGTTACATATTCACTGTTGGACAGTTGACACATGGAAAAATTTAATTACAAAACGAACTTCAAACACATATATCATTCATCCAGTAATAAATGTGTAATGATTTTTTCACACATGCAGTGGGCCTAACAGAAATTATTTTCCAAATTATGGTAAAGAATTAAGTAGGAGCTTTTTTCTACTTATAAAAGAAGTAAAAAACAAACAAGCCATAGATTTTTAATTGGAGAGGGAGGGGCAGAGATAGATAAGATATCTTGATGAAATGGAAGTGTACCTACAATTTTGGTGGCATTCCAAAATGACCTTGTCAGATGTTGAAGCGCTACAATCAGGTTGTAGAGAAAACCCAGTCACTAAATATGAATTCATTATAAGACTTCGTAAATCATTCATTACATTGTCCAAAATCAATTAAGTTACATAGTACTTATGCACTTGGTTGAATCACATGTGGTTCCCAAGGGATAGCGGATCCATAAAGTAGTTCTATTTCAGGTCATTATTCAAGCAAACTAGGTCAAGGAACCAGAATATATCCTACAAAGAAAAAATCATTTCCCGTTTCTTTTGCTAGTATGGAGGGAATCAATTTAAGAAAATTGACTAAATGTTCAAAATCATGGAAGATCCGAAGATAATGCCCAAACAGCACAAATGCATACCCACCCAGATCCGAATTTTCATCTGTTGGTTTGTAGCTCAAGTCCACCGGAATACCTTCGGTTCAGAAACAAAAGAGTAGACGATGAGCCAGTATGATCATCTTGAAGGGAATCGGTAATGAGGGATGCGAGTGCGGAAAGTACCGACATTTGTATATCAATGCTTCCAAAACACTCAGCCTAGTTCCGCTGGGAAAGTGAGACTCCCTCCTCGCGAACGTCCCCATTATGGATATGCTATCACGGTTTGTACTTTTCATGGTCATAAAGTCAGGGTACCGCTCAACTAGATAAAGGGTGATATCTATCCGAATTCACCAGCGAAGTGTATCAGGAAAATAAACCAAGTCTAGAATGAAACAAAAAATAGAAGGAATTGAGATACAGAGCGATGATGATCTTACCATGATGACCAGAGTGGGTGGTCATCATGGTAAGATCTATAATGGTGTCAATCGCATTGGGACTGCTGAAGGGATGACCTGGCCCATCGTCTGTCGTACTTTTCGCTAGGAACCAGGCAATCTCCTTATGCATAGAAGCTTCTAGAGCAGATAGTCCCAAAGGAACACGTCCTTCCTTATCCGCGAGTTGCGTCAACTTATGATTACTTCTAACTAATGCCTTCACCATCCTTATCCTTCCACACAGAACATCATTGTGGAGGGCTGTGCGGCCATCACAATCAACCATTTCAAGCGCTTCTGGATTCGGAGACAAGAGCTCAACCAGGTTCTCCAAAAATTGGTCACGTGCACTCAAAGCGGCCATGTGAAGCAATGTTTCTGATCTGCTTAATATTTTGGCCGTCTTTGAAGCAGCATCTCGTTGGAAAAATCCTGTAGCAAATTCCTAGTCGCCCTTAAATGCAGCTTGTAGCAGTGGTCGGTAATAGGGTTCATCCACTTCCTCTTTGAATTTTCTGCAATAGATGCAAAATTTTCAGATCATTCAGTTAATACTTTTATCCTTGCTGACATTGAGAAGTGTCCCACAAGAACAATTTCATGAAGATTCACCTCAAATATTAATTTCACACTGAAAAAAACTCTTTTGAGGGATAACGCACCTGAAGCACCTCCAAATTGGGAAGAAGCTGATCCAGCGCTTGCTAAAACATTTTCAATATCTGTAGGAGAAAGAGTGAGCACTAAGTCCTTCCCATACTTTTTGCCCCCTTTTTTCTAGCCAAGGTTAGCATTATGTTTGTTTGGTGATAAAGAAAATAAAATGAACCATGAGGAAAATACAAGTTCCAGCATATTCGGAACTCCATCGATTACACCATATTCTTTTTTGGTTGGAATTTGAATATGTACCTGCTGCTGGTTCTGCACGATTTAAATTTCCTTGTTCATCACTTGGTTGCGTCGCCATTGGGTTACTTTCCTGGTTACGGTCTTTCAACAGCAAAGTAAACGGAGGATGGAAAAGAGGCTTTCGACTTTCCTAGAAAGTTGAAGCTCTGATGTCAATCGGCTTAAGTTGCAGGGGCCTCTTATACCATGAGGTTCTCGTTGATGAAAAGCCTGTCAACGATGGAAAAATATAATTCTTGTTACACGAAAATTAATTTAGCTTAAATATGACACACTTATTAATTTTAATTTTTTTTAGTATTAAAACTTTAAAAATATAAAAATTGTTTGAGTTCTTTCAAGCTCGCCTCTCTCTCCTCCCTCTGCTTCCACTACCGACCAAACCCAACTGTGGTCGGCAAGGATTCTCTCACGATGTATGGAATACACATAAAAATGAATAGTAACCATATATTTTAAACGATGGTTCAAATGGTAATTCAAAAGATCCACATAGAAGTTATGTTATTACAAAAATCTCTACCATCGAATACAAATTTAAATTGAATCTTTTCCATCCTCCGACAATTTAAATTAATTTCTACGCTAAGTTCTATCACTCTTTTTCCTTCGTTAACTTTTTCCTTCTCCAATTTTCGTGCACTTATGTGAATGTTTGGCGAGTGTTCTCACAATGCATGTATCACTCGTACTTGTTTACATACATTTCTAACCAACAATACTGAGTTACATTGTGCAGTTTTGATATTTCAACTTTACCGACACGATTATTCTCTCCTTCTTTTTGGTCACGCTCAATATGGAATGAGCTTACATAGCAAACTTAAAGGGAATGGATGAAGACTTATAAAAAAGTTTTAAGCAATGGGAATTTTTTTTTTCTAAAACAATCTTATAATGGATACAACTTAAACCGGTTAGTCAGTTTTATCAGTTAATTAAAAAAATTTGAACCGTTATTTAATACATGGAAAGCTAATTCTTATAATTAGCTATGCAGCCCGTGGACATTAGACCAGTAAATCATAACTTATTGTTGGGCAGTATTGGGCCTCCCTTAGCCAAAAAGTTAGCTCAAAAATTGAGATTTTCTCTCATACTTATAAATTGACTACCAACCCCTTCTATAACTATTGTGAGATAAATCTCAATGATCCCCCACTCACAGATTAATTCCTCAACTGACTTGATTCGGATTATTTAACGAAATCTATCTGTGGGGGAAGCGAAGGGCGAGACCGGACATGCAGGGGCTGCGAGGAAATCTCCCTCCGTTAGACAAACTTGTTTAACTTTAGTATTTTCTCTTAGAGTTATAATATAAATATTATTTCAAAGAATGTGAGAGATATCGGGAGTATTAGGGTATAGATATGTTTATAGTTCTTTCATTGCATTTTCAGACGTAAAACTTCGCAATCATAGTTCCCACGTGAATGCAGGCCATCGACTAAATCACGTAAATTTCTCGTGTTGTCTTTTGGCTCTTAATTCTACTTCTTGGGCTGTTTGATAGCACAAGGTTGAGACTTGGTTTTGCTGATGGTCATGTTGTGAAGTTCGAATCGCTATTTCTCCTGAGTTAACATTCTTTTGCTGAAGAACAATAATTTGATGAAATATAGCATAGCGCGTTGTTGGTACGTTTCTTTTTCTAACAACTCAAGTCATGAGGTTGTTGTGCCGACTTTAATGTTATTCACCTGTTGAACCACCATGGCTGGCAGCGTCTAGTCATCATCTGCATGCAATAATTATTGTTGTTGTTTGTGTCCGGGGTTCAGCAATCACCATGCCCATTGTGAAGAGGATTCCTTCCCATCATATACTAATCCTCTCCGATGTCTTTGGGCACACTCATATGGAAATCCCATACGAAATTGCGAAAATTGCCAATTAAATGTATCCGTCTCATTCTCAACCTAACTCTGATGTATTTCATTTCAATAATTTTGCTATTTAAATGTATCGTCTCATTCTCAACCTACCTCTGATGTGTTTCTTTTCAATATTTTATCTTCTATGGATGGCATTTTATCATAAAATGAGTCATGAAATAGATTTTTAAATGTGTAGCGGATGCATTTTTTTTTCCTTGATTTTGATATTTTAAGTAATCATCTTTTGGTTAAGAATGGTACGAGGGAGCAGGAGCATATTACATCATTTTGTCAAAACGTGAATACCTATATATCCTTCGCATACTCTAACTCTGGTTGCATTCGCCATGTGCATTCACTTGCTAAATTTGAAAATTTTCATCTCTCTTTTGTCTTATTTTATTATTTTATTCTTTTTAAGAAGGATATGCTTAGAGCGGCTAACCATATACGCTTTGTCAGTTGTTTACACATGACGTAAATGGAAGATTCCAGCCCATGAGCTTGGTAAATACAAGTACTGTTGTTCAACATGGACGCTTTTAACTTTTCTGTAAAAGTAAATAACCCTAACTAGAGTGACTATTTATGTATTTGGCCCCCTAAATTAGACGAACGTATAAGTTTCTGAAAGGATATTATCTATAAATTCTTAAATATGACTTCAAATCAAAAGTAAATTTAATATGCTTTGAAGCCTCAACGACTTTACAAAATTCAAAGAAATAAATAATATGCTAGGAGTGGATTTGAGAAGACAAGGACTTTCAATGAAATTTTATTGAATTAAAACAAATGACCTACATTCTTGGAGGTCATGTTTGCTCAACGACTAAAGTTGAATATAAATTGCTAATGTAGATAAGTAGAGTGCGTACAAAAAGTAAAAAGCTTACAAAGCACGACCGAAAAACTTTTATAGACAAAGATGAGCACTGAAAATGGTAAACCTAATCTAATTCGAAATTAAAATTCAAACTTAGGAAAAATCTAAAATAAATTGATCCATTATGAATGATCTTCTCATCTTCATCTTCAAAGTCAAATCTAAAGTGCTGTTGTGATTTTTCCAATGTCTTGATAGTTGATGATTCCCCTCTTTTCCTTGACTCTTTCTGTGTCATTCAATGGCCGTCCTCTTATGAGTTTTGGTTATTCTCGGCATGAATCTCACACTATTTTGACTTGCGCTCTACTCTAACATGATTTGTAACTACTGCTAATCCCTTATTGATGGTTTATCTTTGATTCACTCTTCAAAAACTGTGCATATATCGAGTCAATCTATTATTGCCCGTTTCATGCTGCCCATTGGAAACTTATGATCAATGAGGTGATCATTCATTCCATCAATGGGCCTTGTGGTTCAATTGTATTGCCATGGCCTTCATGATTGATGATCTTATCAGACGTTCCATTGATAGGGCTTTGTGGATTAAGGGTCTACATGAGAACATTTCTATTCCTAAGAATTTCTGTTCTTTTGTTCCCCGGAACAAAAAAAGAACAGAAATCCGTTTGGTAACGCCAAGTTGATTTCTATTCCCCGGAATAGAAAAGTTAGCCCAGGAATAAACGAGAAAAAAAAAAAATTGCTTCTTGTCCAGGGAACAATTTCTAGAAATAAGCAAATTTTCTTTTTTATTTTTGTTTTATTTCTCTCTTGCCGTGGCCACCTCCAACCGCTCGGAGCCACCACCGATTGCGCGCCGCCGCCGCCGCCGTCGGTCGCCGCCGCCGACCGCCACCCGCCGCCGTCGACCGTGAGCAAGAATAAAAAAATAATAAATAAAAACAAATAAAAAATAAATACAAAAAAAATAAATACAAAAAAAATAAATACAAAAAAAGAAATAAATACAAATAAATATAAAATATATATATATACAAATAAAAAAAATGCAAGAAAATTAAAAAAAAAACAAAAAAAAACAAAAAAAATACAAAAAATACAAACAAACAAATAAATACAAAAAAAATAAAATACAAAAAATACAAAAAATAAATAAATACAAAAAAATAAAAAAATAAATACAAAAACTACAAAAAAACAAATAAAAAAATTAATACAAAAAAATACAAGTAAAAAAAACGCAAGAAAATAAAAAAATAAAATAAAAAACAAATAAATACAAAAAAACAAATAAAAAACAAAAATAAAAAAAATAAATACAAACAAAGAAAAAAAAAACAAATAAAAACAAATAAATACAAAAACAAATAAATACAAAAAAGAATTAAATACAAAAAAGAATAAAAAACAAATAAAAAAGAACAAATAAAAAACAAATAAATATAAAAAAGAATCGTTGCGTTACTAGACGCATTTCTATTCTTTTTCTATTCTAATAGTAGAAATTTTGTGCAGTTAACAAACGGGTTCTTTTTCGTAAAAGCATTTAGGAATAAAAATAGAAAAGAACTATTTCTAGAAAAAAAACTCTTTTCTAGCCAAAATTTTTTTACCATGCGCACCCTAAGTGTATTGTCATGACCTGATTTTGGCAACTTTTTTCTTTAAGTTCAAGGTCAAATGTTTTTTTCTTTTTTTTGGAAGGGGGTCAAAAAACTTCATAGCTTTCATTTAGCAGTAGACTACGAATACAAAGTAGTTACTTCAGAACATAACAACTCCAAAAAAATTGGGTTGTTGGGGGGGTGGGTAAGAAGACCCATTTCAGACCCAATTCAACGGAAGTGTATTATTGCTGTGGGCTTTGACAACCCAATCCGCCATGGGCTTTGACGACCCAATCTACCACCCTATTACATTCCCTTTTGCAATGGGCTAGCTTTAGGGATTGGAAATTCTTCAAATGGGCCTGGGCCTCGAAGATGAGTGCTCTGACTTCCCAAACTGGTTGACCTGCAAGTGTGCTTAGTTCCTTCCACAGTTCAAAGTTATCTGTTTTTAACTCGAACTTTGTTGCATTCTGTTTCTAAAATCTCCATAGGGTTTCCATGATAGCCATGGCCTCCGCTTGGAGAGCCGAAGCCACGCGCACCCAGGAGGCGAACCTAGCGATTAACTTTCCGGTGCTGTCTCGGCATATGCAGGCGATTGCCATCTCCCGTCTCTTCAACGAAAGATCCATCCACGTTTAACTTGAGCATGCCGCGAGCAAGGGGCTTCCAAGCCGAAGGTATGCCTGTCCGCTGGTTTAGATCTGCTTGCTTTCCACTTACCCATCTGCTGATGCTTTGATTTTTTGCCAAGGCCGCGTCTATGAGGAGTTGGAGCTTCGGTGGTAGAGTTCGGAACACAAAATCGTTCCGGGCTTTCCAACTTTGCCACAGCAGTAGGGTCAAGAACTCAAAGGATGCTGAGATATGGTTAAAGTACGCGAGCCAAGCCTCCATTCTAGTCACGTCGTTTGTGTTGATCTTGATTTTAACTGCTGTATGTTCCCAAACCTGTTTCGTCCAAGGGCAAAGGAGGAAGAGGTTTTCTATAGTTTCGAGATATCGTTGACAGAGAGGACAGATATCATCCGGTAATACTCTTCTTCTTTTAAGATTTTCCGTGGTTGCCAGTGTGTTGTTGCAAACCTGCCAAAGGAAATGCTTGAATTTGGGTTGTGTTTGTGCCTACGATTCCACAGCACTTTAGGGGTTTGGAAAGATGATAAGGCCACTTTTAAGATAATACGGTACTTCTAGCGAAAATTGCAAGTTTTGAACTTCTTATTGAGTTCTTCCAACTGGAAATGTATTTGGAGTTCATATTCTTTAAAGAGACGAATATTCTTTTACGAAGCCCGAAAAAATCTAAAGATATTTTCTCATGGTCCTCTATTTCCAAACTAAAAGAACCTCCTTGTTCTTTTCTGCGAAGAGATTACCCTCCGACAGGTATCACGGATCGCAATCTGTCTGCTTCCAATGTACCCCTTTCCTGCATTGCCATGCACGTGAAGCCCTGCATGGGGTCTCTTATCCTCTCGGCCAATCACCAATGCCTCAGAACATCCCACAATGTACCGCTCTATATATACCTCCCCGAGAATCCCTCAAACACACGTTCGAAAGGAAATCCTTCTCCCAAGAAATTAAAGTGTCGGCATAAAGATGTCAATACTCCAAACCTTAATTCTGTTCTCCTTCCTCCTCTCCGCCTCCCACGCGGCGGTCCAGGACTTCTGCGTTGCAGACTTCTCGGCCCCCGAGGGCCCCGCGGGCTACTCCTGCAAGAAGGTCTCAGCAGTCACCGTGAATGACTTTGTCTTCTCAGGCCTCGGCATGGCTGGGAACCTCTAACCTCATCAAGGCTGCGGTGACCACGACATTTGTAAACCAGTTCCCTGGCCTGAATGGGCTCGGCATCTCCCTCGCCCGCCTGGACATAGCCCCTGGTGGGGTCATTCCATTGCACACGCACCCGGGTGGCTCGGAGGTCCTCCTTGTCCTCCAAGGGTCGATTTGTGCCGGGTTCATCTCATCATCAGCAAACACTGTCTACTTGAAGACCCTCAACAAAGGGGATAGCATGATTTTCCCTCAGGGGCTATTGCACTTTCAATTGAATGCTGGTAAAGGTCCAGCACTTGCCGTAGTAAGCTTCAGCAGTCCGAGCCCTGGGCTTCAAATCGTGGACTTTGCTCTGTTCGCTAATAATTTTCCTTCTGAGTTGGTGGAGGCCACCACTTTCCTTGATGATGCTCAGGTCAAGAAGCTCAAGGGCGTTCTTGGTGGCACTGGCTAAGTGGCTAATTTCATTTTCATCGAGAATCCATCCATTAAGAATCACCACCTTTTCAAGCCTCTTCAAAAAAATGAAAAGAAATAATAATTCGGCTTATATGCTCGTCGTCAATGGCTTTCCATGGATTTTTCTTGTGAGGTTGTATTTGGTTTGCTAGTATATTGAAGTGAGTCGTTGGAGTGGAGATTTGATTTTTAGTGCTTTATGACTTGTTGTTCTGTTCGGACTATGGAGCAAAACGCCTCCCTTTCTTATCGAATTTTGAGTAGATGAATAAAAGTATGTTGCTTCGTCAATTCCTTGAGAGCTAATGTTCATCTGGAAAAATGTGCTTGATAAATCAAGTGATGCAGTAATATCATCCACCCATTATAGATGAGATTACATTAGAATTTGGATCCTATCGACATAGGGATAAACTAACATTCGGTGTTGCGGTCATATAATGACAGCTCATGTCATGCCCATCAAAGCATTATTTAGTAATGGCATGCCATGCCAACACTTTCAATATGTTCATTTAGTATTGTCCAAGGCCAAGTGGACCAATTCATTGATGCGGACTTTTCTACACATGACTTGATTATGGACGCAGATTCTGTTTTAGAGCCTAGCTTTGGATTTATTTCATTGTTTCTAAATTTACTAGAATCTTGTCGTGATCATTGTAGAATAAGCTAGTAATGTATGCGTGCGGATCACGTGAGCCTAGCTCACGCTACTGTTAGATTAGTGGGTTCTACATGGGCCCACTTCATCCAATGGCACATGTGAGATGAGCTCACACGCACCGAGGGCATCTATGAATTTTTTTTCTTCTACAGTACTCGTTTTGCCTTAAAAGTGTTGAGGTGTGGCATTTGATTAGTAGTTTAACCATTACTTCATAAAATTTCGAAATAATTATCTTTTAAATCCATATTTGGATTCCTCCAACTCTAATGCCGCTAGAAAGCTCGACTCCCTATTGTTAGGTGTAAGTATTATTTGATTTAGATCCTTGGCTATTTATTTGATCATGTGTTTTCCCCAAAAAGGTGGCTGTGTGATTTGAGACCAACAAGGGTGTCGGCCAAATGATATCTTGTTGGAAAGCTTCCAATGAACTTAGGTGCCACGAAGTTCCAGGGTGAGATGACATAATTCAAGGAAGTGATGCTAGCATTTCAATCTCTATCTATTTGTTAATGGATATAAAAGTGGGTCAAACTCGCATGATGATGACTCACGTGGCGCACACTTGCGCGAGCTCGATGCACTCATTTGCTTTTGACGTCAGTTAGCAAACCTATGATCTAAACTGATGTCTAATTCTAACAAATATTAAAATTTAATTTTTATAATGAATTATTATTGATTTAGAAGAAATATTGAAATAAGTTATTTAGGGGCAATTATCAAGTCAGTCTTAAACTTATTATGCCAATTCAAACCTAATCTTTCCGATTTTATCAATTGAATTACTTGACACTAGAATTTCGCCGATAAAAATTAATTAACAAAATTAGGGATTATGAGTCAATTTATGACTTAGATATGTTATGCCCAACCCGTTTAAGCTTCAAAATCAATAATCCCCTAAGCTTCATCCAACAGAATAGACTTCGAGCACTCTCCCCCAGAGATACGGAGGTCATCCATCATACGCACAGAGGCTGGACGAAGCGGACAGAGGAGTCCTATCTCAGGTTTGAGTTAGGCCGGACCGGGCTCTATCAAGAGCCCAGTTCGAATTAATTCTAATCAGGCCCAAATTTCAGTTGAAAGAAAAGCCAGGCCCACGACCTTGCAAGCCCATGAACACCCACACCTAGCCAGCCCGGACAACCGAACCCTACCCGAATACGACCCACGCCCAACCCGGTTCGTAGCCTCCTTTGCTCCCCCACCGCGAACCCCAACGGATACAGCCGCGGTGAGCGACGATGGCTGGCCCAGACTTCTTGGTCGCGGTGGTGCAGCGAGCAGGATCGAGGGCAGATCGGCAAAGCAGCGAGCAGTAGTGTCGTGCCAGCAACGACCGTCGGGTACAACGACGACGTGACTTGATTTGGGTGCACCAGGCGACGCCGCGGCAGTGACAGGCGGTGTCGGGCGGCATCGACACGGTGGAAGTCTCGTGCGGCGAGGGTCTCCGCGGCTTGGTCGAGAGAGGGCTCTCTCTCTCTCTCTCTCTCTCTCTCTCTCTCTCTCTCTCGGTGCTCTCCCTCTACCTTCAACCCCTCCGCTCACTCTCTAGGGCTTCTCGGATGTCTCTCCGAAGAAACCCCTCCGCTCTTTCTACTCCACCCTTCTTTTCTCTCTCTCTAGCTCCCCCTTCTACTGAGCTCACACTGTCCTATTTATAGGCCGAGGAGGCCGGTCGACAGAGGCTTCAGCCGTCGGTGTTTGGCGCGCCGACCGGCCTTCCCTCGCCGAATCGGCATCCCATCAGTCATTACTTCCACCTGCTCTGCTCCTTCATTTCCGCAGGACGCTGTCCTTGTTGCGTGAGAAAGGGAGAAGGAGAGAAGGGAGAGCCGCCCATAGGAGTTGCAGGGAGGGAGAAGGAAGGAGGAAGAAGGAGGGGCCGGGGCAGGCCGGGCCATGAGGGGGGAGCTGGGCCTGGTCATGGGCGAAGGCAAGAGAAAAGAAAAACGGGGGATGGGCCTTTTCCTCTCTTTTTTTTTTTTTTTTTTTTTTAAATATAGTTTTATATCTATAGGGTAGAATAAAGGGGAAATAAAATAAAAATAAATCTTAAAAGATGCAAATAACATTAATGCCTAGGTGATGTGAAAACATTTTTGTTAGGGCCAAATTGGTCCATAAATTCCTATCCAATAAATATCTAGGTATTTAATCAAAATTGAGGTTTCAACAGTTGCCATTCTTTGAAGTTGAGTTTGCAAATATTGCTTTCAAAAACGAACTGATACCTAAATTTTGTTCATATATATACATTAGATAATATCTTGTGTGTCCTATGCAAAAAGGGAAATATATCATAATACATATTAAGATGAATAAGAAGATACCTATAATTACTTATTGGAAATGAGTGATGTAAAGCGTGAACCTCAAGTTTTTGGCAAGTAGTATGATATCATCTTACCTAATAACTCAAGGGAGCTGCTTTTTTAGGACTCAAACATGTTTCTAGTTGCCTATTGGAGCAATGAATTGTCGCCAAGGAGCCGGAGCTATCCTCGGTCGCCTTGACGGTGAGGATTGCTTTTCTAGGACCAAATTAGTATCTAATTTTCTATACAATAAAAATCTAAATATTTAATTAAAATTTAGGTGTCAATAGTGACCAATGGGGCAAAAATTCATGGTAGGTTTTATTCCATCTAATCAACAATCGATACGAACAAAGTATCATAACTGGTATGATTCCAATTACTTTAGTCTGCATTTGGTATCATTCTTACTGCTGAAATTTTGTATCTATAGATTTTTTCTATAAATAATTGTTCATCTCTCATTCCATGATGAAAGATATATTACATGATTGCGCTTATTTTGGTAATAAACGTTGAAGACATAGATTTATAGATTATATTTTGAAATACTTGAAGGCTGAATGTTTAAGCCGAAAAAAAAAATTCTGAATCTAAATTATATATATATATATATATATATATATAAGACAAAACGTAATTTTAAAATGTTATATTCCAAGATTGAGCATAATTTGATTCTGAATGTTAAAAGAAATTGTTTATGTATGTGCAGATTGAATTTTGAAGTGTCTATAGGCTGAAATTTTAAATTGATTGAATTATTCTATAAATAGATCTTTGGTAACAACAAGGGGAAACATAATGCATGGTAATTGTTCAAATACTTTGAGGAAATACATTTAGTATTGCATTGGCTCCGCTACAAACAACCAACTATAATGAAGATTTACACCCTCAAATCAAATTCATCAATCCCTAATCTTGTTCTGTATATTTGACTCCATTCCAAATGCCCTCGGGACGAAAGATGCTGGGTCCATAAGTGGATTTAACCATTTGGAATAGCAGGGGAAGCTGTAGTACCGCGAACAAAGCCACCGGGACAGATGCCAGCAAAGTGACGGGAATGAGAGCCCACTCCAGTCTCTTATCAACCAGCATGAAAGCCAAGGAGAGGAAGAGTAAAGAGAGGCCCATTATGATCTTTGTAGGCAACGAGTATAGAAAATCTTGCGCCTCATAACGCGAAGTTAAAATGGCTAGGAATAGCAAGATGGCCGTCACGGAGGAGAACAAACCTAATGCATCCGAAATTGCAAAAATACGGGAAGATTCCTGTCCCAAAAACAATGGTGCTCCAGTTTTATCGTTATTTCCTCCGGGCAGGGTGAAAGCAGCTATGAACAATACTGTGGCAATTAGAGTTGACACAAGCATATATGAATTTGCTGTGTCCTTCACCCACTTCTCTGCTTTCTCAGTCAACTCTGTGGTTCTCCACGAAATGAGACCAATATGTTTTATCGCCTTCGTAGTAAGATGTTACGCGACGGATAATCCAGCTTTCCACAGCCTATGCATAAAACCCACAAATAGAAGATTCGATAAGTGGACAGTGTAATGAAAATTTTCAAAAAAAACTGATGAGGGCACATCTCAAGGAGATTAAGACGTATCCAATACTTGATGCGAAATTTTTTTAGAAGTAAAGTCCATCTTTGCTGGCAGAATTTCAAAGGTCACTTTCTTCGGAGCTTGGACGATGATTTTGCGCTTCATTTAGTCAAATAGTATATACATGGAAATCACTATGTTTCTATTTGGAAAGAATCAAGTTTCATGGAATTTGGAGTCTTCAAAAAGAATTTATGGAAAAAATATTAGGAAAATTGTCTAAAAAGTCCTAAAACACTTGTATAGTAACCAATTCAATCGTAAACCTCTCAATTGTGTCAATTTAGTCCTAAAACTTTTGATAATTTGCCAATTTAGTCTTTCCAGCCAATCTTGACCCTAAAAGTCACTAATGTGACTATCTAGTCAACGTTAATGGTCCTCCATGGCACTACCGACGTAGACAAAGACAATTTTCACAATTTTTTTTTAAATTTTTATTTTTATTTTTATTTCTTTTCATTTTTATTGTTTTTCATTTCAGTTTTTTATTTTTTTTTCTTTTTATTTTGGACTTTAGGCTGGCAAGGTAGCCAACCGAGGCTTGATTGGTTTGGGTGAGGGGGTTGTGGCCCTTGCTAGCCTATAGGCGAGGGCCTCTATGTGCTTGACTGCCGCACACAAGGGTGTTGTGGCCCTCGCCTATGGCCAGCAAGGGTTGGCTAGTGATCTGACTGACCAAAAAAAAAAAAAAAACAAAAGCAATAAAAATTCAGTATATTTTAAAAAGATAAAAAAAAATTATCTACATCACCACCGACATCCATGTCAATGATTTTTTTAACAAAATTGGATAGAAGGCTCAAAATTGACAAATCATCAAAAGATTTAAGATTAAATTGATATAATTAAAATGTTTAGAATTAAAATGGCAAATTATCAAAAAGTTTAGCACTAAATTGACATAATGAAAATGTTTATAACTAAATTGACTATCATATAAAAGATTTAGGTGGTTTTGGATAATTATCCCAAAAAATATTTAGAGCTAGTCAAGAAATCTGAGATTGAGTCTTTTAGTACTTCTACGTGCTTCAGTAAACCCAATGCATTGTATTTTGTTCCTAGAGTCCTTTGAGCCATGAGTCAATGGCAGCATTTATGATATGTCTAGGGTTGTTGGTCTTTTCTTGGAAATAAAAGGTAAATGTCTTGGGATTTGCCTATACTTAGAGTTTTCTGAATTTTTGGAAGTAAACAATTGGATTAGAGTTTCGTTAACTCTGTATCTCTCTGATAGATTCCATTGAATGGTGAATTGCATACTTCATATCTTGAGGTGGATGGCTTAGGTACTGAGCATTTACTCTTTATATGCCATTTATTCTCTGTTGGATTCCTTAAGCAGTGAGCATTTATCCTGTCATATGTCTTGTATCTTGAGAGGATTCTTTAGGTGGAAAGCGTTTCTCTTATTGTACTTGTGTTACCTTCTAATCTCTGACCCCTCTAATATGAGCAGGTGTCAGAACCTACGATATGGCTGATTGTCTTTATTGTGGACTCAATGGCGCCCATCATGATGCCGAACTAGAAGATTTGAGTAGAAATGTACAACAACGTCAAGAATAATCGGGAAAATTTCAATTATTGTGGCGTGATGATACCCGCTATAACCTTAAAGAAGAAGACAACAAAGAGGAGATTGCCTCTTTCGTGATGTTAGTACCGACACAACTAGTGAAGAGGCTCCATTGTGCCATCTTTAAAGGATTGGTGATTCTTATGATTTCGATGTCAAATTCGACATCTCAAAAAGACCTCATCTATTGGCTCGAGACATGTTGAAAGAAAAAAAAGTGCAACGTTTCTCCACTTAAGATGCTTTGTTCAACTATGGCACTTGCTTCATATTCATATTCTCGATTTTGCCAATTGAATCTTAAACTTTTACACGAAATTATAATATAATATTTTCGGTCAATTTTCCCTGAAAATAGCTAACAAAAAAAATGTTCTATATATATTCTCAAAACTATCCAAATAAAGTTCTAGCCATCATATTTAAGAATCTTTAAGACAATATTATAAGATAACAATTATCATTACATGGGCTAATTAAATATATGAAAGGAAAACTACTTACCTTATACCATTGCAGTTCTCTTTGCATTTGAAATGCTGCTCCGGCTATGTTACTAACCGCATCGAAATTAGGGTAGTACTCTTCTGCTGCGTACCGTGCTACTGCCCCCATCATTTCCATCGATTCTGCATTTGTAGGTTCTCGAACTAACGACAACTTATCGGTTAAGCTTACCTTCAAAAAGAGTCTGAGAGTCCTTTCTTGGCGAAAGTTCACAGCTTTTGTCTCCAACCCCTCGCTACAAGGCCAAATCCAAATTAACTCTGGGAAAAATTGAAAACATAGCTTCACGATTTCAGTGATTCCCCTTATTGTAGCTTGAGTTAACAACTCATTCTTTCGGAAAATATCGATGATTTCAGTGGTTTCCCCACGAGAGATTGCATCGCAACCTCGTTTTGCCAACTCAATTACCGCCATGTGTCTCAGCTTCACCTCGTGAATCCTCTTGATTATAGGAACTACAAAATGTTAAAGAAAAAATGAAAACGAATAATGAAGCGGCGGCTATTGGATTTATTATATAAATAAATAAATAAATAAATAACAGTAGTCCAGCTTTGCATCCCAATTTTTGTTATCGGACACAACAGTTTCCTAATTGTCGTATTTTCTCACAAAAGCCCCTACCACACTAGCTTGGGTTGGCGGGTGATTGGGAAAACAATATCATTCTATCTAAAGTTTTTTTTTTTTTTTTTTTTTAACATATTTAGAGAAGCTACTTTGATATTTTTTTTTCCTCCATTGGCATTCAGTCCTCAAATGCAAAGCGTGACTTTTAGTAATTGCTCATGCAAAGTACTAACAAGGTATAAAGTTATTTTTGGAATTTTCCAAGAGAAGATTTATACCATGTCTGGATGGAAAAAAAAAAAAGAATGGATGTGAAGAAAGTAGAAGTGATTAGAGGCCAACTGAAGAAAGTGATCTTCCTTGAAGTTCAAACGAGGCTTTATAATGTTAATCATAATTAGGAGAATATAATTATGAGACTTAACCTGATAGAATAGCTCTGACAATAACCATGCCAATGACATCTGTCCAGCTAGAGCAAAGCATAGTAGTCTTCGCATATATAAGATTATTTTAGATTATAATATTCAAATATGCATAGCAGCTAGTAATAAAAAGAATCATATTATTCGTATAATCCATTGTATTGTTAGTCATGCTCAGCACAAGAGCAATTTTTTTTCTTTCTCCATTCTATCTGTCTCTAACAAAATCTAAACTTCTGCATGAGGTCACATACTGTTGTGTGAAGTTAGAGTTTACTTGTTACACCTAAATGACATAGTGAGTAGAGTTGACTCTATTCTAAAAAACTTCTGATTTAATAAAAATACGCAACAACACTATACTTCTGTTTCCTTTTTGTTCTTTCCACGTTGTAAAGAATAAGGTACATATTTATTATTAGATAATTGACCTGTGGAAAAATTTAATTTCAAAACTAATTTCAGACACAAATGTTATTCATCTAATGATAAATGTGTACTTTCACTCAAGCAGTGGGCCTAACACAACTTCTTTTCCCAATTATGGCAAAGAATTAAGTGAGAACTTCTTTCTATTTATAAAAGAAGTCAAAAACAAACAAGCCATAGACTTTTAGTTGGGGAGAGAGGGATAGAGATAGAGACCATATTTTGATGGCATTCCAGAGTGACCTTGTAAGACATTGAAGTGCTACAATGAAATTGCAAAGAGAGCTCAATCACTAGATATAAATCATTGTAAGACCTTGTAATTCATTTGCTATGTTGTTCAATCAATTAAGTTGTACGATACTTATGCACTTGGTTGAATCGTATGTGGTTCCCAAGGGATAGCTGATCCAAAAAGTAGTTTGATTTTAGGCCATTGTTTAAGTAAAACTAGGTCAAGGAACGAGAATATATCCTACGAAGAAACAATCATTTCCCGTTTCTTTTGCTAGTATGGAGGGAATCAATTTAAGAAAATTCTAAAAGTTCAAAATCACGGCAGATCCGAAGATAATGCCCAAATAGCAAAAATGCATACCCACCCGGATCCGAATTTTTTTTTGTTGGTTTGTAGCTCAAGTCCACCGGTATACCTTTAGTTCAGAAACAAAAGAGTAGGCAATGAGCCAGGTATGATCATCTTGAAGGGAATCAGTAAAATGCAGAGATGCGAGTGCAGAAAGTACGAACATTTGTACTAGATCGATTTTTCTATCGTTTTGGTACCTTGTGTCCGTATTTGAAACTTTGAGATTTCCACGACAACCGAGAGTCGCCAATGTGTCGAAGATGTATAGTGTGGCTCGAAAATAATCGACCACAAGTCAATTGCACCAAAAATTCCTAAAAGCTACCCAGTAGGCTAAGTCACACAAAAATCGCGCCAGATTAAAATTAACCGCGAATTTAAACCCGATTTCAGAAATTGAAAGTTTTGTCATGTCACGATTCATTTTAGGAACGTCAACTCATCATCCGAAATTTTTTTTGCAAACCGAATTTTTTGGCAAAAATTCAAAATATGGCCGTTTTTTATTGGAAAATTCAGAGGGCCATTTTTTATCGCGTTTTTAGGATTCAAGTGGGTTCAATTGGTGATAAAAAATGTTAATTTGGTCGATGACATCTTGGTTGAATTTATGGGGACCGATTTAGGCTCAATTGGAAAGGAATTTGGTTCAATTTAGGGGAATTGGTCCAAAATTCGTAGGCCAAGGGGTGTGCAACATTCGCACCACTTGGTGAAGCTTCTAAGGGAAGTCTTGGGCTGCAAATTGGCTTGGATGACAGCCAAGACAAATGGGGCATTGCCAATGAGTGTTTAGAGATAGAGAGGAAGACTTTGAGGCCAATGGGACCCCTAAACCTTCAGCTGGCTTTTTCTTCTTCAAAGAGGTTGCTTTCCCCATTGTTGTCCCTTTTGAAAGCTCAAAGTTGCAAAGAAACCAGCCAAGCCTCCCCCGCAGTCGTCGACCACCCCTAGCCGCCGTACTTGCCCGTTCGTGCCTCCCGCTGCCCGTCGAGCGCCGCTGAAGCCCGCACAGCAATCCGCCTGTCCGCCGCTCGTTTTACCTCCAGCTCTCGTCTTTGCGAGTGCAACCGTTGCCTCGACGTGTTCGAGCCTCCTCCGCCGTTGCCCTGGTCGCCGTCGTCCCTATCGAGCCGCTAGAAGCCTCCGCTTGCCCACCTAGCCGCCTGCCTCGTCGTTTCCAGCCCAAGCCAAACCCCTAGCAGCCTTTTTCGGCCCAAGGACAAAGCCGAAAGCCCTTAGCCCAGCCGTGAGCTGTTGGGCCCGTTTTAGGCCTGTCTCGTCCTCGTTTGGTGTTGCCATAGGGTCGTTTGTCGCCCGTCTATGCGTCGCCGTTGTCGTGGACTCACCGGATCGCTAAACTAGTGAATTTACTTGCTAAACTCTGTTTAAGGAGTTAATGATGCTTAATGGATGATTAGTTTAGGCTAAGTATGGTTTAGGTGGTTAGTTAGAACGGATGAACGATTTAATTATTCGATTTTGCATGTTAGGTGGATAGAACGGCTTAATTAGGAACTAGATAAGTTACACTATTTATCTAGATAGGTTCGGAAATTTTCCGGACCCGTTTTGATGTTCAATTAGGCATTTCCAGCCTAAGTTTCTATTTTTGGTAATTAATTGCATTTATTTCATTTTTTTGGTATTTATTTAATTATTTATTATTTTTCGGAAATTACAACGGGATAACTAATGACCGGAATTTCATGCTGATTGCAATGGTGTGCTTGGTTTATTTAATTGAGTGTTAATTTGTGCAACTTGAGTGGTAATTGTAATTTTGGGTATTTATTCCAAAATTGTGGAATTTCGATATTTTAATTAGAAATTATCGGGCGCCAGTTGTTAATGCAGAAAATGTGTTTATGCACTATATAAATAGTGGGATTTTCTAAAAGAAATATATTGCATTTTTGGCTCAGGTCGACCGTGTACCCACACACGATTATTTTTATAGGGTATTTCTAACATTGTGAATCGTCAGCTTGTGCGAGCATTATTATATTGTTAGCTTGTGAGAGCATTATTAAATCGTCAACTTGTGAGAGCAGTATACTATATCAGCCTATGTGAGCGTTGATATGTCAGCTTGTGAGAGCAGTATACTATATCAACTTGGGTGAGCTATAATATATATTAGCTTGTGCGAGCTACCATCTATATATCATCTTGTGAGAGCTATGCCTATCTATTTCAGCTTGTGTAAGCAGTGATTGCATCGATTGAATTTATAGATGTTATTGATTGATAAATGGTAGCGATTGTATCGAATTGAGTGGATCGATGGAATGGATTGAATTGATTGGTTGAGATTATGAACTGTATTGACGTGCATGAGGGAACTGAAGCAAGGTAAGTCTTTTGACTTGTGTGCATAGCTGCCTCTAGGCATATTTCCTTCCTAGTCAGAGTTTAGAGGGTGAACTTGCTGAGACATTGTCTCACCCCATCGTGGGCTCAACCTTTTCAGGTCCTTAGATGGCAATTCCTCTGGAACGTTTTGGCTAGCCTAAGAGGGTCATTGAACAGGTCACCGAGATTCCTCTTCCTAGGGGTCAAGGAGCCTGGGTCTACGAACTCGTGAGGACCATCGTTTGGGTCGATGCGGGTCTACCTCAGAGGGTACCCCATCAATTCAGAGTGTAGTATTGTCGCGGGCAAAATGGACCTAGAGAAGGTCCCCTGCAGGATTCTAAGGTCCTGGTGTCGGTGTTAGAGATTGCTTTTGGCGAGGGTACAGCTGACTCTCCTGGTGGTGTAATGGTGGACCCAAGTCCCCAGGAAACCTCGGAGTTTTTCAGTTGGGGATTGAAGCGCCTAGAGGACTTGTAGACTTTTCTACTTGAGTAGACTTTTGTCTATAGACTAGTATTGTATATAAACTAGTCGGCTGTGTATAAAGGCGTGTTTTGGTTGTGAAATTGTGGTCCTACTTTTCTATCCCATCTTTGTGTTGTTTGGGAATATATTTATATGCTTCCGCATGCGCATTAAAATGAATGGGTCAGCGACACATCCTGAGACATCGCAATTTTATAGACCACCGAGAGATGTGCACGCGTTCAAAGATCAGAGCGTGACAATAATATGTTTGTTTTTTTAGGGAATACAAAAAATGAAAAAAAAAATTATCGATTGGTCCTAGGTTGACCCTAGAACCGGACCGAAAGCATAGGGTCGGTTTGGTCCTTGATCCTAGGCTCAACCGGCTCGGTCTTTGGTCCCAAAAATTGGGGACCGACATTATGTGGGTTGGTCCCTGGATTAGGTGCTGAATCGGCTCAATCCGGACCATGATCACTCCTAGGAGTGAGGCCTCAAGAGTTGTAGCATGGGACATTGCTACTGGTTAAAAGAGGGAGAAGGAGAATCCAGCACTTCGATGACCTTGGCTGGAAAAGAGGGGCGAACAAAGTACTTCCTATGGCTGTGAAGCTTGGGGTATTGGGGAAGTGGCCTATAACGGCAATCGGTGAAAGAGAGAGGAGTGATTATTCATAGAGGAAATCGAGAGAGAATCACAACTAAACATGACAATTCGTTCCCTATACTCTTTCGTCTATTCTCTAACGTTCAAATGCGAAGAGTCTAAGGTTGTTGGCGATCGGAGACGAGCAGCCGCCACTGGTGGAGTGGAGGTGGCAGAGTGTGAAGAGGGAATCGCAACATAGAACTAGAAGCTCCGGGCGGGGTCATCCCGATGCACGTGCACCCAGGCAGCCCGGTGTTCCTCATCTTCCTTCTAGGGTTGATCTGTGTCGAGTTCATCTCGTCGTCCGCAAACACTGTCTACTTGAAGAACCTCGACAGAGGGGATAGCATGATTTTCCCTCGGGGGCTATTGCACTTCCAATTGAATGCTAGTAAAGGTCCAGCTCTTGCTAGAGTCAGCTTCAGCAATCCAAGCCCTAAGACTCAAATCTTGGACCTTGCTCTATCCGGTTGGAGGCCACCACTTTCCTTGATGATGCTCAGGTTAAGAAGCTCAAGGGTGTTCTTTGTGGCACTGGTTAAGTGGCTAATTTCACTTTAGTAGAGCTACCATCCACTGAAGAACACCACATTTTCAAGCCTCTTCAGAAAAAAGATAAAAAGGAGGAAAATAATAATTCGACTTATATGCTCGTCGTCAATGGCTTTCCATGAATTTTTTCTTAAGGTTGTATTTGGTTTGCTTGTGGAGCAAATGGACCAATTTATTGAGATGAACTTTTCTATGCATGACAAAATGAAGGAGGATTGCCATGTGAGTTATGCACAAATTCCATACATGGAGCCCCGGCTTTCATTTTTCTAAGCACACTAGAAATTTGTTGGCGATCACTTATGTAATGAGCAAGTATTGGCCATATTCAGATCATATGAACCTAGCTCGCATCTGCCATTAGATTCGGTGAATTTCATGTGGGACCCACTTTATCTAACGGTGCATGAAAGATGCCTCACATTCATCGGGTGCTTCTAACATTTTTTTCTTCTACATCACTCGATGTGCATTAATGTTCAAGGAGTTTTCGGTTTGATTGGCCGTTTGACTAGAAGTTCATAAAATTTCAAATGCAAGTACCTTTTAAATCCATTCTTGGATTTCTGCAACCCTCATGCCTTTGGAAATGTCTGGACTCATTATTAGGTATAAGTTTTGTTCAGTTTAGATCCTTGCGTTTCGATTTAACCCTGCAATTTTCCTCGAAAGGTGGCCATGTTGGTTGGAGACGAGCTGATGTTGGGTGAATGATGTCTTATTATTATTTTTTTTTGGTCGGTAATGATGTCTTATTGAAAAGCTTAAAATAAACCTAGATACTCTGGAAGTTTTGGGTGAGACAAGCTAATTCAAAGAAATTATACTCACATAGAAATTTCAATGTGTGTATATATATCACGTGAGGTTGATTTGTCACGCCCCGAATCTCGAGCGCACGCACATCCCTCGATGGTCAATAAAATTGCGACGTCTCAGGACGCGTCACCGACCATTTCATTTTATTGCACATGCGGAAGCGTATAAACAAAACCCCAGACAACACAAATATGGGATAGAAAAGCAGGACACAAATTTCACAAAACACTTTTATATACAAACTAGTCTATCTACAAAAAGATCGGCTTTCAAAAAGAAGCTGTCCTACAACCTACTAGTCAGACACAGTCACCAATCCTTCAGACTCCAACTCCACAGGCTCTGGGGGCTTCAGGTCCTCCACAACCCCATCAAGAGGGTCAGCTACACCATTGCCCAGAGCGGCGTTGACCGCAACGGCAGGGATATCAAATCCCCGAAGGGGACCTACCCTATACCCATTGAGTCCATGGCAAAACCATGCCCTTAATCGATGAGGTACCCTCTGAGGTAGGCCCTCATCTGTGACGTCCCTGTAGCGTCACATAATAAGCGCAAGCGGATTTTACATAAGTTATCATCTTACAGGACTTAAAAGTTTCAATCGTTAGTCTATAGTATTCACCTTTGAAGGTTAACATGTATAATATGGATAATTTTAAAGTCTAAGCTTTAAACAACAAAGTTATCCGGTAATAGTCCTGTCAACTAACATGAGATAATTGAACCAGGATCATATATAAAGATCATGAGAAGCTTCATTACTAAACTTGTTGTTATCGTTCGGGCTTACAAAAATCAACCTGGACTACTTACAAGTTTTTCTCCTATTTACATCATACATACAAGTTCAAAAGTAAAGGCGTAAGTAAACAGCTAGGGAAAAGGGTGAGGGGGTATCTAACTCCACTATCCTATCCCACATAAGCCCACGTCCATCAAAAAACAAAAGACGTTCCTCTAGCTTCTACACGATCATGGGCGTTTAGGCGCCATCCGTCCCAGCTCCAAGTCCTCCAGCACCAAAAGGAAGAGGGCCAAACATCTCCCCTTCGTGGTTTATAAACCATGCGACAAACCTCATCGGAATCATCTCAACTCTACCATCATCCATCCACAGCGTAGCCTCATACTTCGAGAAGGTCATCTCGACGTTAGGGTCAAACACATCAAGAAAAGAAACCTCGAGGCGTGCTACCACCCCGTAACGAACTACCAGCAGCACATCCATACTATCAATCTGAAAAATATAAGGAATGAGCAAAAACAATGCCCAGTAAAGAAATAATAAGACTCTAACCTAGACAATCCACAACTATCAAAGAATACAAGAGAATCATAACCAAATAGCTTAAGATACTAAGACAGGATTGTCACTGGTATAACTAAATGAATATTGATGCATCACATGTATAACCACTTTATACAAGACATACTAAATGCATACATATATATATATATATATATATATATATATATATATACCTATCACATTCTCATTCTATACCGAAATGAAATGCAACAGTAATATGCACAACTCACACACCAAGTAGATATTATGATTTAGTGTAAATATCAAATCCACCCTCGATCAGTTTACCCACCGGAACACAGACGGCCCGATCGAGTCACTTTCGGAATCCCACATCCGGACTTCCACAATATTTCAATCATGGGCTTCTCACTCCGAGGCATCCCAGTATCACACAACCAGGGCATCCCAAGATCACTCAGCATGGGGCATCTCACTCTGAGGTATCTCAGTATCCCACAACCAAGGCATCCTTGATCACCTACAAGGGCATCTCACTCCGAGGCATCTCGGCGTCGTGTTCAACCGAGGCATCCAAGATTACACAGCATGGGCATCCCACTCCCCGGGACATCACCGGCATCTCAGTACCGATGGAAATCTCTTACTCATTCAAGCACACATTTCACACATCACACATTCGATTAATGTCATCACAGCATGCACAAGACCTCAAGTATAATCTATACACTTAACTCCCGTGTATCAAGCACACGTGCATGTCCAAATTATAAGATAAAACCCATTTTGGCACATCCCATACCATGCCTAACAGTTTTTACCCCATAATAAAGCACTATGCATCACACTCATTGCACACGCATGCCACCTTTGGTATCTATACCATAACCATACTTCAAATGATGAATGAGATATGCTCATGCACAAACTAACCACTATTATGAGATCACTAGACTCCATATGTATCACGAGAGTCAAGTACAAGAGACACAACAACTATTGCATATTCTCGGATCAAAGCAGTCTATGGACTAAAATGAGCAGTTTCGATCCCAGACACAGAAACTATACTTAATCTTATCGGAATGTTACAAAATTTCAGTATGTTATAGAAGAAACATAGATTAACATTTTCCATGCAGAAACCTAAGTCTATATCTCAATGTATAAAGAGCAGTAATTGCTGTCTTCTTTCCTAAAATTTTGCAACAACTTTCAGATTTAGTACTTACAAAAGAAAAATCGTTTCACTACCCGAACCTTGTCCATTTGTTCTCAAATTTTAACATGTTATTCCTAAGATGTGTTCTACAACTTTCATGAAGGGTTTAAGGTTCAATTCTTTTTAGAAAATTATAGAAAATTCGTAGAATCATCGAAGGTCTTGATGTCTTCTACAATACAGCTTACTGTTTCAAAGAGAATTACTCCCACCTACACGTTTTCGCATCCCTTTGGCGATAACTAGAAGTCAAATTTAATATAATGAATGTTCTCTTAAATAAACTTGTTCTTTTCCTTATCTTCATCATAGAAATCAAGGCGACACAAAACAAAAGACTTTCCATCTATATTTCTTTAGAACAAGAATGTTTTGCACCGTTTTCTTCATCTTTAGCTCAACTAAACCATTAGTTTCTCTAATAGTCCCTCTTGTAGTATCTCGACACTCTTCCACAGCATCTAAGGGTAATTTCAGTAGGTCTTTACTTACATAGAACCTTCCACAGCTCGGTTCAAAACAAATACTCGCACTTCAACTCATCTACCGCAACTTGTATCACTTTTCCTCACTCGGCAACCACCACTACACCTTACTCGACAATCACAGCTCACTCACTCTCAAGTTCTGAAACATGCAAGGCTCTAATGCAACATGCAATGACTTATAGCCTCAATCTAGAGCTCATCTAGCTCAATCCAACACAAAATAGCAACATCACACCTAATCCTCCACCATTTGGCTAGTTCCAGAAGTTCCTTGACAAAATCAGTGGATAACTTCTAGTTTAGAGGCTCATCTTTCCTTACCTTCGTTCAGCTACTTGATGACTCAAAACTTTTCAAAGATCAGCACCTATTCTCGCGCAATAAGAAGAAAGATTGCTAGAGTGCTGCTAGTTCTTCGTTGCTCGACCGAGAGAGAGAGGGGAAGAAGAGAGAAGTTTTCGGTTGCTTTGGAGAGAGAGAAGAGATGGCGAGAGTTATGAGGGGAAAGAGAGCTATAGGCTAATCCCTAGGATAGGTTAATCATTAGCAAATGGTGTCTCCCTTTGGCTATTTCGGTTTTTGGAAGGAAAAACCGTGGGAGAAGAGAGAGAGAAGGGAGAAGAGAGGAGGGGGTCGTGGCCTTCATGCACGACTTCTTCCGACATCTGGCGTTCGATATCAATTAGTCTCTAATCCGTTTCGTTAGTCGATTTATTAGTTTCTAATGCTTTTCACTTAATTCCATTCCGAATCCACTAAATTTCAATTCTCTTGTAATTACACAAATTTATGAAATCATATGACATATTAACAACTCAATGTTAATCTACGAGGAGTTTATCACAAGAAATGCAAAAGTTAGAAATCGACGTTAGCATTACAATCAGTAATCAAATTATCCTAACTATAATCTATAAACTTAATCGGAAATGAAATTACTCGGGCCTAAATACCCGTCTCTGGCCTAACAGGCTTATTCTATGACAATTATGGCCCACTGTTGACACCTAAATTTTACATTTTTATTTAGGATTTAATCGTGTATAAAATTAGGAATTAATCGCTAAAAAAAAGGGAAAAAAGGGAGAAAAAAAAGAAACAAAAAAACAACAACAAAAAAGACAAAAAAAAAAAAAAGACAAAAGACGCGAGAGGAGCTAGGTTGGGCCGAATCTGGCCTTGGCCCAACTCGGCGCTCCTCCTCTCCTCCTTTCCTCGGCCTGGCCCGCACTGAGCTTCCTCCTCCTCGGGTGATTTTCAAGCAAAAAAAAAACCCTAGGGAGAACAGATAGAGAAGGACGGGAGCAGGAGAACCGGAGAGAAAGGTAGAAAAGGAGAGAGAGGAGTGAAACCATAGAGAGAGAGTCGGAGAGAGAGAGGCGGAGGGAGAGATCTCGAGAAGAGGGAGCCGTGTCGCCGCCACCGTTGCCGACGAGCCACCCGATCGACGCCATTCGTCGTCATCTTCCCTGGAACCTAGATCTGAAGAAACGGAGGGGAGGAGGGCAGCGGCGGCGCTGTTCGACGCCGTCTGAGCCGCTGTCCTCCTCGCCGTCTCGACCTCGACGCCGACGAGCCTCCGCCGCCTTCTGTCCCGACGCGCTGCGTCCTCACCAAGCCGTACCGAGCACCCCCAGCCGCGAGCTTTACTGTCCCGAGCTCGCCACCTCCTACCGGCGCTAGCAGCCCGTGCCCCGGCGCCTGCGACCCGCTCGCCACCCTTTTCCTTCGGGTGGAGTTCCGAACACCAACCCCCTGCACTCACCGCTCTTACGCCTGCTGCAGCCGCGATTGCCCCAGACGGCAGCAGATCCAGGGCCAGCCGCCGCGTTGTTGCCATCGACGTCCTAGCCAACCCCTTCGGCGCCGTGGGTCACCGAGCTCGAGGGTCCTAGAATCCGGGTCACGCGAGCCGAGCCGGGTAAGGTTCTCGGGTAGGGTTTTTGGTTCGTTTGGGCCTGTCACGACGGGCCATTTGGGCTTTTGGGCTTTTGGGCTTGTTTTGCCTTGCGGGCCGGTTTTGGGCTTTTGGTTTTTTTAGAATTAGTGGGCTTATTTCTTTTTAAACAAAATTAATTAGACCGAACTAGGCCTGCACATCAGGCCCAGCGTGGCTAGGTTTCCGCCGGCCTCGGGTTCCGCGGCCCAGCCCAGTCCCGATTCGGGCCGTACGGCCCGATCCCGAGCCCTGTTCACCGAATCGGGTCGGACCTTACCCGGGGATCCGACCCGGTTCGTTTTAAATATATTATATTAATATAATATTAAAATAATATTTTAAATAAAAAATAATTTTTTATTCAAAATTTTTAAAAAATTATTAAAAAATTAGGCCTTTAATTGCTCGTATATTGATTATATTGCATGTTTAATTTACCTGTTTAACTATATTTGCAATTGCTTAGCGGCATGTGTTAGTTTTACTGCAATTAGGATCTTAATAGCTATGATTGTTACTTTAATGATTGTGCACCCGCATGATCACCTCACATGTTAGTGGATAGGTATAAAATCAATCCAAACTGTCTGCCAAAAAATCATTTTGTTAAAATGAACAAGATTAGGTATCGAAAGGGCACTAATTGATCAATTAGTGTAATCAAGTCCCCGACCCTAGATTCTCTGGTTGCGTAGGAAGTGTGGCATACTCCCGTGTCACACTTGGTTTCTAGCCGACCCCAATAGGCTAGTGGCGACTCCTTATTGCAAAATTCCTAAAAAATATCCAATGTCACGCGGGGTATGGGCTTGGGAGAGCCCATGCCTAATCATGGGCCTTAGGCTCGTCCTTTAGGCAATACCCCTAAACCTGCTCCCTCCCCCCGAGGGTAGGTCGCAACACCCACTAAACTTATTTCACCATTCTAACAGATCCAAGTCTTGGCTCGCTCTAAGCCAAGTCCAAGCACATAATCTCCCATTCGGCTTATCAAACCCAATTCATGTGGCCCGCCAACTTCTTAATCACACACATTACTCACGGTCCATCGGGTTTGCTTTCTGACCTGATTTAAAATAATCCGAGCTCTTAACAATCCGATTATACTAATAGGGTCGGTAAAATTCGGGATGTCACATCATCGACCTAGACAGTGGTCAAACCAAGCGCATAGACCTAATGACTCCCGGGGACAGAGACGTCTATGCTCCATTCGGTAACCCCCCGAGGCTAACCAAAACTTTCTGGAGGGACCGCCATCTAAGGACCTGAAAAGAATGAGCCCACGACGGGGTGAGACAATGTCTCAGCAAGTTCACCTCCTAAACCTTGATTAGGAAGAAAATACGCCTAGAGGTAATCAAACCACACATCACAGAAGACTTACCTCGCCTCAAATCCTTCTTGTACATCAGTACAATTGATATCACATATAACTGCATTAAAAGCACTCATCAATCGGGACGTCTCAACTTATAACCCTAACAATTACAGGGGTCCCGATTATAAGGCCAAATCGTTATGACACGTCTCATTCCGTGCCACACAATTTTGTCCCATAATGAGGCGTGTCAATTTCAATCAATCATGCGTCCCAATTGATTACGACCCAACGGCCACGGCCGACTCGACAGTCCGCAGTCTTCCGGCGTAGCCGGGCGTCGTCTCGCATCATCGAGCACGGCAACGTCTACATCTAGACGGCATTCCATATAGGAGCATCGGTCCAGCCTCCACTGCGACCGGCATCCATTGACTTGGGGCATTCGCGAAGGAGCATCGTCCAGCCCTAAAGGCTTGTGACGGGTTCTCATATGATTCATGCACTCGGCCAAGACATCGTGCTTTGCACTCAAATGTCCAAATTAAAATGATGTACTTGGCCCATTTTCTTCGTATTAAAAACACACGGTAAAATAATCGTGTGTGGGTACATGGTCAATTTCAACCAGAAAAATTGATATTCTTCCTTTTAAAAATCTCACTATTTGATATAGTCTTTAAAAATATTTTCGGTGTCAAAACCCAACATCCGGTATTTTCTAATTAAATACCAAAATTTCATAATTTTAAATAAATACTCAAAATCACAATCATCAATCAAGTTGCATAAATTAACCATTAATGACATAAACTAAGCACACCGCTGCAATCAGCACGAAATTCCGGTAACTGGCTATCTCGGTATAATTTTCAGAAAATATTAAATAATTAAATAAATTACAAAAATAGTTAAATAAACGCAAACGAATCCAATAAATGCACATTTAGGCCTAAAATGCTAATCTAACCACTTAAACGGGTTTAGAAAAATAATGCACCTATCTAATTAAATACTACACTCTATCTAGCCCTTAATTAATCTAATCTAACCACCTAACAATCTTAATTAAGTAATTAAATCACTAATTCTAACTAACTAACCACCTAAACCATACTTAGCCTAACCTAATTACCTACTAAATGTCATTAACTCCTTAAGCAGAGTTTAGCAAGTAAACTCACCGGTTTTGCGGGCCGATGAGTTCACGATGACGACAACGCCAAGGTGGGCGTGAACCAAGCTTGGAGCGACACCAACGGAGGTCTGGACGGGGCCTAAAATGAGCTTTGAAGCTCTCAGCCCTTGCTGAACTTCGGCCTCTGTCCAAGGGTCAAAGGGGCTGAATCGAGTAGCTGGATTGGGCTAAAATAGCCAGGCGGGACTGTAGCGTGAGTAGGGGATCGACGGTGGGGCTTCGGACAGCCGAAACAGCGACGGTGGAGCTCAGGCGGACGGCGACGGGGACTGACGGAGGGCCTAGACGTGCAGTGCAGCAGCTAGAGTTGCGCGGCTAGCGCGGGACGACGGGCGGAGCTCGCGTGCGGCTGCTTGGCTCGGTTTCCTCTGGTTCTAGAGCTCTCAAATGACCTCAACAATGGAGAAAGAAGAAGGCAGGGATGGAGAAGAAGGGCTGCAGTTGGTGAGGGGGCCACAAAATATCCCAAACACTTGAGTTTTATGCCCCACCAACCCACAGCTGCTATCCCTAGCCAAAAACTTTCCTCAAGCTTCCCAAACAAGTCTCCTAAAGTGTCCAAATGTTGCACCCCCCCTTGGCTACGAATTTGAGGCACTCCCCATCCAATTTCATTCAATTCCAACTCAATTGGACTCAAATTGGTGCCCATAAATTCAACCAAGGTGCCCACATCACATTCCACATTTTTCCTTGCCAATTAGTCCAACACGAATGCCAAAAATGCAACAAAAAACGGTCCTCTAATTTTTCGGGTCAAAAAACGCCCAAATTTGATTTTTCCCCAAAAACTCGGGTTCGCAGAAAAATCTTCGGAGGATGAGTCTAAGTTTTAAAATGAATCGTGACATGACAAAAATTTCAATTTTTGAAATCGGGTTCAATTTTGCGGTTAATTTCAATCGAGCGTTATTTTAGCGTGACCTAACCTATCAGGTAGCTTTTAGGAATTTTTTAGTGTAATTGACTCGTGGTCGATTATTTTCGAGCCACATTGTGCATTTTCGACTCATTGACGACTCTTAGTTGTTGTGAAGATATCGAGGTTTCAAATATGGGCAAAGGGTACAAAAATGACAGAAAAATCAGTTTAGTGCCGTTCGACGAGAATTTTACAATTAGGTGGAATCACCCACACTTTAATCATATACCTGAGTCGAACCGACCTACGTCCGATCTTTGATCCATTTTGACAGTTCCATATTGACAATTGCATATTAGCACGGTCAAGTTGTCGATTTCTGGTCGAATTCTCAAGTCTATTGCGTTAAAATCCTTTAACGGCTTCACCAGATAAACTAGTTATCTCATGAGTGATCAACTTAGAGAAAAAGACTATAAGCACTTCAATGAAAAGCCCAACTCATTCAATCGAAAACAGAATCAAAAATTCGGGCTGTCACAACTCTTCCCCTTTCATAAAAATTTCGTCCTCGAAATTTAAATCATTACAAATCGTTAAACAAAAAGGTGGGGGGTATTGTCGTCTCATCAAATCTTCACTTTCTCAGGTTGCTCCTTCTATGCCGTGGTGTTGCCAGACCACTTTAACTAACGGGATCGTCTTGGTGCACAAAATCTGCTACTTCCGATCAACAATTTAAACCGGTCTTTCCACGTACGACACGCTATCGTCCACGTCTAACTCTTCAAAGTTCAGCACATGGGTCGGGTCAGGCTCATACTTCTTCAACATTGACACGTAGAAGACGTCATGCACTTGTGCCAGTCTCAATGGCAGCGCAAGACGATACGCCAAAGTCCCTATTCTCTCTAGAATCTTAAAAGGACCTACGTACTTCAGACTAAGCTTTCCCTTTTTGCCGAAGTGCGAAGTACCCCTCATCGGTGACACCTTCAGATCGACGTGCTCACCAACTTGGAATTTTAAAGGTCTTCGACGCTTATCTACATAAATTTTCTGGCGGCTCTGAGCGGTCTTTAATCTGGCTCTGATAACTGCAACTGCATCCACTGACTGCTGAACAAACTCTGGGCCTGTGATCTTTCGTTCTCTGACTTTGTCCTAACACATCGGCGTTCTGCATGCTCTGCCATACAACGCTTCAAAAGGTGCCATCCAAATACTCTGCTGGTAGCTATTGTTATAGGCGAACTCGACAAGATGAAGAAGTTCCTCCCAGCTTCCTTTAAAGTCTAGCACACACGCTGTCAACATGTCCTTGAGAGTCTAAATTGTCCTCTGAGACTAGCCATCTGTCTGCAGATGGTAAGTCGTACTAAATTGCAGCTTCGTTCCCAAGGCGATCTGCAAACTTTTCCAAAAGGTAGCTATAAATCTCGAGTCTCTATCAGATGTAATCATCACCGGCACTCCATGTAGACGAACAATCTAACGCACGTACAATTCTGCATATCTATCCAATGCAAGGTCCTTTCGTACGACGATAAAGTGAGCCAACTTTGTCAGTCTATCGACCACAACCCAAATAGAATCATTACCCCTCTAACTCCTTAGTAAGCTCATCACAAATTCCGTCGTGATGTGTTCCCACTTCCACTCGGGAATCTCGAGAGGTTGTAGAAGTCCTCCCAGCTTACAATGTTGTGCCTTCACTTGCTGACACGTTAGACATTTGGCGACATGCTTGGCGATGTCCGCCTTCATACCGGTCCACCAATAATGTTGATGTAGATTCTGATACATTTTCGTACTACCTAAATGAATGTTGTAACTGCTACGATGAGCTTCTGACAAGATCTCCTCCTTAAGCTCTGCATCATCAAGTACACACAATCGTCCTCGGAACCTTAGTGTTCCGTCTTCAGAAATCTGAAAGTAAGCCTTTCTCTTTTTGGTATCCTTTCGCAGGATCTTTTGAATCTCTGGGTCTGTTAGCTGAAGTGTCTTGATCCTTATTTGTACTTCTAATTGAATTATGAGGGTGGCCATAAGATTTGAAAGGTGGCCTACCTCAAATTTGAAAACCGAATCTCGAGCTCTTTCGAGTAAGACCCACTCTTTAATCACCATCTGCGCAACTGAAGACTTCTGACTCAAAGCATCTGCGACCTTATTAGCCTTTCCAGGATGATACAAGATGTCGCAATCATAGTCCTTAAGAAGTTCCATCCAGCGACGCTGGCTCATATTCAACTCCTTCTGAAAGAATAAATACTTGAGACTTTGATGATCCGTAAAGATCTGGAACATTTCTCCACATAAATAATGTCTCCAAATCTTCAGAGCGAAAATAATTGCCACGAGTTTCAAGTCATGCGTTGGATAATTCAGCTCATGAGGCCTCAACTAACGGGACACGTATGCAACAACTCTGCCATGTTGCATTAACATGCAACCCAGTCCTCTAAACGATGCATCACTGTGGATCTCGTATCCTCCAGGACCAGATGGTATTGTCAACACTGGTGCGGTAGTCAGCTTCTGCTTAAGCTCTTGGAAACTATGCTCACACTTATCTATCCACACAAACTTCTCTTCCTTCTTTAGTAGTCGAGTCAATGGTGAGGCTAAAGCTGAAAATCCTTCCACAAACCTTCTGTACTAACCTGCCAAACCCAAGAAGCTTCTGATCTCTGTCATTGTCGTCGGTCTTGGCTAGTTGATAACTGCTTCGATCTTGGTCGGGTCCACGGAGATTCCTTCGCCTGAAATCACGTGACCTAAGAATGCCGCACGAGTCAACCAAAACTCGCACTTACTGGACTTGGTGTATAGTTCTTGACTCCGCAGAGTCTGGAGCACCATCCTCAAATGCCTTTCGTGCTCCTCAGGGTTTCACGAGTACACCAAGATGTCGTCTATGAAAACGATCACAAACTGATCCATATATTCTTCGAACATTCGGTTCATCAGATCCATGAAAGCAGCTAGGGCGTTCGTCAACCAAACGGCATTACAGTAAACTCATAATGGCCGTATTGGGTATGAAACGCGGACTTCGGTATGTCCTCCTTTTTTTTCCTCAACTGATGATACCCTGTTCTCAAGTCGATTTTAGAAAATATCGACGCTCCTTGCAACTGGTCAAACAAGTCATCGATCCTTGGTAGCGGGTACTTGTTCTTGATTGTCACTTGATTGAATTGACGATAGTTGATGCATAGACGCAACGAATCATCTTTCTTCTTCACGAACAGAACTGGTGCTCCCCAAGGTGATGCACTTGGATGTATGAATCCCTTATCCAACAACTTCTGCATCTGCACCTTCAGTTCTTTCAACTCAAACAACGCCATGCGGTAAGGAGCCTTAAAGATTGACTCCATCCCGGGGCCAACTCAATCACGAACTCAATCTCTCTTTCTGGCAGTAGACCTAGTAATTCCTTCGGAAACACGTTTTGAAACTCCTAAAACACTGCAATATCTTCGATCTTCAGCTCCTCAACTGTCATATCCACGACAGTTGCCAAGTAACCTTGACAACCCCCGTCTAACAAATGGGTTGCCTCAAGTGACGAGATTTAGGTAATCGAGGGTCCTCCTCGACTCCCAATAAACTCAAAACTTCCACACGCTAACGAGTTAAACTGAATCACTTTGCGATAGCAGTCCATCCTAGCTCGTTGCTTGCTGAGCCAGTCCATGCCAATTTATCATATCAAAATCGTACATGGCTAGGATTATCAAATCTATCCTCCCCTCTCGCTCACCAATCACTAACTTGCAACCAGGACAACTCACCATAGACAACACCTTATCCTTTTATGGTGTAGATATACTAACTACTGACTCCAACATTTCAAAACTTAATCTTACCAACTTAACAAATTGCTCAGCTATAAACGAACGAGTTGAGACTAGGGTCAAATAAAGCATAAGCAGCATGGTCATTCAATGAGATCGTACTTGTGATCACATCAGGCGAGTCCTCAGCCTGTCTCCTGGTGATGGTGTACACTCTTCCTTGCACTGGAGGTTTGTTCAGTCCACCCTATGGTGCGTTCTTATATGCAAACCCCCTATTTTGTCCCATCGGCGGTGGTGGCGATAATTGTTGCCGTCCTATCGGTCTGCAGGGACAATATCTGACTTGGTGGCCTTGCTGGCCACACCCATAGTAGGCTCCCGTCCTAGAATGGCACAAGACTGATCGATGTTGCCTTCCACAGAAGCGACACACACCCATCTGGTTCGATACAGACTTGCCTACCCCACCATTCCTATGAGGTGGAATAGGATACTTTCCTCCGGTCATGGGCTTATTCTCAAACCGGTTCCTATCTCTATTCGAGCCAAACCGCAACCTAGATGCGGCGGGCTTGCTCAATAAGATTCCTCTCTATGAGTTGAGCTCGTTCGTACAAGTCATTGTAGTCCTTCAGGTTGAACAGTACTAAGGGATTCTTCAGTTCTGGTCTGAGACTGTCCCTAAACCTCCGAGCTTTATCTTTAGGATGTGCCATTAGTCTGGGAGCGTACTGTGACAACTTTGCAAATTTAGCCTCATACTGATCTATAGTCAACATCCCTTGACGGAGGCGCTGGAATTCCTCCATCTTCTGCTCCCTTGCACTGTCAAAAAAGTATTTGCCGTTAAAGGCTTCAAGGAAGGCGTTCCACACCGGAACCTCACCTTTTGGGGTCACTCTCCCTCTGGTGGCTCTCCACAAAGTGCTTGCGTTACCCTATAGTTGATATACTGCTAGGACAACCTTCTCTTCTTCAGTGCACATCAGTAGTGCAAAGGCCTTCTCCAAGTCTTGGATCTAGAGCGTTGCAGCATTGGGATCTCCTGCATTAGTGAACCTCGGTGGGTTCAGCTTCAAGAACTGCTCTACGAGCTTGTGCATCGGCCTCTCAACAACCACGCTCCCCGGTGGAACTTCGGCAGGTGCGGTAGCAGCAGCAACGGCAGCAGTTGTAACGGAGGCAATAGTGGTGGCGGCTTGATTCTGGGCCTGCTGCCTCATCAAAGCTCCAAGCGTCTCAGGCGCTTGAACGATCCCATCGATTCTAGGATTGCCAGGGGCTGCTACCCCAACACCTGCTGGAGGCAGTGCTACTCCACTTGCGCTGACTTGAGCCTATTCTCTACCACAGCCACCTCAAGTACCGACTCTTGTCAGCGTCCTACCCCGAGTCACTGGTCCTATGCTCCTCTTTCTAGGCATCCTATGTTCTTGATCACTCATTATGTAGAGTTTCTGTAGAATCTGTTCCCAATTCCATACATAATTAGAAACTAAGTGATCCCCTCAAAACAATCTACAAAACAACTATCAATCATATGCATCAGCATAAAATAAAGGTCGTTCCTACTAACTATCCCATAACCCATCGCACCTTATCACTCCAACTACTGACCAGCTCTGATACTACTTCGGGCGGGGATGTCACGCCCCAAACCTTGAGCGCGTGCACATCACTCGGTGATCGATAAAATTGCGACGTCCTAGGTTGCGCCATTGACCCTTTCATTTTATTGCACATCCAGAAGCGTATAAACAAAACCCAAGACAACACAAATATGAGATAGAAAAGTAGGATACAAATTTCACAAAACACTTTTATATACAAACTAGTCTTTCTACAAAAAGATCGGCTTTAAAAAAGAAGTTGTCCTACGACCTACTAGTCGAACACAGTCACCGATCCTTCATACTCCACCTCCACAGGCTCCGAGGGCTTCGGGTCCTCCACAACCCCATTAGGAGGGTCAGCTGCACCCTTGCCCAGAGCGGCGTTGACCGCAACGACGGGGATATCAAATCCCTAAAGGGGACCTACCCTATACCATTGAGCCCATGGGAAAACCACGCCTTGAATCGATGAGGTATCCTCTGAGGTAGGCCCTCATCGACCTAGACAGTGGTCATAATAAGCTCATAGACCCAATGACTCCCGGGGACAGGGACGTCTATGCTCCATTCAGTAATCCCCCGAGGCTGACCAAAACGTTTCGGAGGGACCGCTATCTAAGGACCTAAAAAGAATGAGCCCATGATGGAATGAGACAATTTCTCAGCAAGTTCACCCCTAAACCCCGACTAGGAAGAAAATACGCCTAGAGGTAATCTAACCACACATCACAAAAGACTTACCTCGCCTCAGTTCCTTCCAGCACGTCAGTACAATTCATATCACATATAATTGCATTAAAAGCACTCATCAATCGGGACGTCTCAACTTATAACCCTAACAATTACAGGGGTCCCGATTATAAGGTCAAATCGTTATGACACGTCTCATTCCGTGCCACACAATTTTGTCCCATAATGAGGCGTGTCAATTTCAATCAATCATGCGTCCCAATTGATTACGACCCAACGGCCACGGCCGACTCAACAGTCAGCAGTCTTCCAGCGTAGCCGGGCGTCGTCTCGCACCATCAAGCACGTCAATGTTTACATCTAAACGGCATTCCATATATAAGCATCGGCCCAACCTCCACTACGACCGGCATCCGTTGACTTGGGGCATTCCCGAATGAGCATTGTTCAGCCCCAAAGGCTCGTGACGGGTTCTCATATCATTCATGCACCCATCCAATCATGTCCAAGACATTGTGCTTTGCACTCAAATGTCCTAATTAAAATGATGTACTTGGCCAGTTTTCTTTGTATTAAAAACACACAGTAAAATAATCGTGTGTGGCTACACGGTCAATTTCAACTAGAAAAATTGATACTCTTCCTTTTAAAATCCCATTGTTTGATATAGTTTTTAAAAACATTTTCAGTGTCAAAACCCGACACCCGGTATTTTCTAATTAAATACCAAAATTTCATGATTTTAAAATAAATACTCAAAATCACAATCATCACTCAATTTGCACAAATTAACCATCAATGACATAAACTAAGTACACCATTGTAATCAGCACGAAATATCAGTCACTGGCTATCCCAGTATAATTTTCGAAAAATATTAAATAATTAAATAAATTACAAAAAATTAAATAAATGCAAATTAATCCAATAAATGCACACTTAGGCCTAAAATGCTAATCTAAACACCTAAACGGGCCTAGAAAAATAATGCACCTATCTAATTAAATACTACACTCTATCTAGCACTTAATTAATATAATCTAACCACCTAATCTTAATTAAGCAATTAAATCACTAATTACAACTAACTAACCACATAAACCATACTTAGCCTAATCTAATTACCTACTAAACGTCATTAACTCCCTAAGTAGAGTTTAGTAAGTAAATTCATCGGTTTTGCGGGCCGATGAGTACACGACGATGGTAATGCCAAGGTGGGCGAGAACCAAGCCTGGAGTGACACAAACAGAGGTCTGAACGGGGCCTAAAACAGGTCTCGAAGCTCTCAACCCTTGCTGAACTTCAGCCTCTGTTCAAGGGCTGAAGGTGCTAGATCGAGCGGCTAGATTAGGTTGAAACAGCCAAGCGGGACAGCAGCATGAGCAGAGGACCGATGGCGAGGCTTCAAACGGCCGAAACAATGACGGTGGAGCTCAGGTAGACGGCGACGGGGACTAACGGAGGGCTTGGATGTGGTGCATCAACTGGAGTCGCACAGCTGGCGTGGGACGATGGGTGAAGCTCGCGGCTGCAGCGACGACGCATGATGGGCGCGAGGAGTTCGGGCGGGCGGTCGACAGGCGTGCGGCTGCTTGGCTCAGTTTCCTCTGGTTCTTGAGCTCTCAAATGACCTTAACAATGGAGAAAGAATGAGGCAAGGAGGGAGAAGAAGGGCTGTATCTGGTGAGAGGGCCACAAAATATCCCAAACACTTGAGTTATATGCCCCACCAGCCCACAGCTGCCATCCTCAGCCAAAAACCTTCCTCAAGCTTCCCTAACAAGTCTCCCAAAGTGTCTAGATGTTGCCACCCCCCCCTTGGCTACGAATTTGAGGCATTCCCCATCCAATTTCATTTAATTCCAACTCAATTGGACTCAAATTGGTGCCCAGAAATTCAGCCAAGGTACCCACATCACATTCCACATTTTTCCTTACCAATTAGTCTAACACGAATGCCAAAAATGCAACAAAAAACAGTCCTCTAATTATCCTGGTCCAAAAACGCCCAAATTTGATTTTTCGCCAAAAACTCGGGTTTGCAGAAAAATTTTCGGAGGATGAGTCGACGTTCCTAAAATGAATCGTGACATGATAGAACTTTCAATTTCTGAAATCGGGTTCAATTTCGCGGTTAATTTCATCCGGGCGCGATTTTAACGTGACATAACCTACCGGGTAGCTTTTAGGAATTTTTTTGTGCAATTGTCCCGTGGTCGATTATTTTTTAGACACATTGTGCATCTTCGGCTCATTGGCGACTCTCGGTTGTTGTGAAAATCTCGATGTTTCAAATACAGGCACATGGTACAAAAATGACAGAAAAATCAGTTTAGTGTCGTTCGTTGAGAATTTTGCAATTAGGTGGAATCACCCACACTTTAATCACATACCTCAGTTGAACCAACCTATCTTCGATCTCTAATCAATTTTGACAGTGCCGTATTGACCCTTGCAGATTAGCACGATCGAGCAGTCGATTTTTGGTCGAATTCTCAAGTCTATTGCCTTAAAATCCCTTAATGGCTTCACCAGATAGACTAGTTATCTCGTGAGTGATCAGCTCAGAGAAAAAGACTATAGACACGTCGATGAAAAGCCCAACTCATTCAATCGAAAATAGAATCAGAAATTCGGGCTGTCACATGATTCATGTGGTAAACTTAGGTGCCAGTTTTATCTAGTGATTTGTTTTCGATAGTCAGTTTAGCAAACCTCTAATGCTAGCTAATATCTAATCGTAGCAAATATCTAAATTGGCAGATCTAATTCTTATGCTTACTTTGATAATAATTTTCTATCAAATACAAAAAATAAGTATTTAAAGAAATTATTCATTTATATATAAATATATATTCTATTTAACTATTTATCTATATATAATTAGATGAATGATCAAAGATATATGATAGGTTATAATTCCACATATTTTATATAGGTCATAATTCCATGTGCCTCACAATTTACGTGGACAAATTCATGTATCTGGTATATTTCCAATTTTATAGTTACTTAGAATAAAGTCATACGTCTGGTATCATGTCTATCATCGGTATTATTTATATGTAGATTACTTTGATTGTCAAACTATTCATCTGAAGAGCATCTACAAAGAAAAATCAAATGCTGATAAAGTTATTCCATGATGAAAATTATATTACATGATTGCACGTATTTTGTTTAAATGTTAAAAAGTAATTGCTTGTGTATACCTAGATTCTATTATGAAAGATCTAAAAGTAACTAATGAATGATCAGACATTTATGGTAGGTTTAATTCCATCTATTTCACAATTAATATAAACAAAAGTCTTATAAGTGGTATGATTCCAATTACTTTATAGTTCAAAAGAATGAAGTCTATATTTGGTATAATTCTTATCAACGTAATTTTGTATCATATACATATACATATACAGAGAGAGAGAGAGAGAGAGAGAGAGAGAGAGAGAGATTTCTTCTATAACTAATTGTTCATCTCTAATTCCATGATGAAAGTTGCATTATATGACTACACGCATGTTGGTAATAAACGTTTGAGATAATTGTTTACATAGATTATATTTTGAAATACCTGGAGGCTGAATGTTTAAGCTTATGGAAAAAATTTCAAAATACCAGGAGGTTGAATGTTCAAGCTCATGGAAAAACATAAGGCTAAAAAAAACTAATTTTCAAAAGGTTATTGTCACGCCACGAACCTCGGGCACACGCACATCCCTCGGCGGTCGACTAAAATGCGACGTTCCCAAAACGCGTCGCTGACCCTTTCTTTTTATCTTTCCATTAAGCACATGCGGAAGTGAATTAAATAAACACCCGGACAACCAACAAATACAGGGATAGTCAAAACATGCTAACGCCTTTTTTCAAACCACACTTTATAGACATACCAAGTTAACCTAAGGGTTCATATTTACAAGTATATATCCAAAAAGAAAGCCCTAGGCCACCTACGCTCCAGACCCTTCCGCCTCAGGCTTCGGGTTCTCCACAACACCATCTGGGATGTTGATGCCATAGGGTGGGCTACCTCCCTATCCTCGGCTTCAATAGTAGGTCCATTAAAACCCTGCAAAGGACCCTCTCAAGCCCCGTTAGGATAGCTGATGAACCACGCTTTGAAGCGATGAGGTACCCAGTGATAAAGACCATCATGGACCCAAATAGTAGTCACAACTAACTCACGGGTCTGGGTGGTCCTGAGAATAGGGAAGTAGGGGGCTCGTACTCTATTTCCTTCGGTACCCCAAAACGGACTGGTCGCCTCTCCATACTAAGGACCTAAAAAAGGGTTAACCACGACGGGTGAGATAAATCTCAGTGAGTCAAAACCCTAAACCCCAATTAGGACGTAAATTCACTCAGAGGTAGCCTAAACAGGCGTCACACACAAACTTACCTCGCCTCAGCACGTCCCTGCATATTAGTGCTCCACATATATCATATGCATACAACAAACGTATTTAATAACTGGAACACTTCATTCATCTTGTAAACAATCACATGGGTCTCACTTATAAGGTAAAACCGTTATGACACGTCCCATTCCATGCCACACAATTTTGCCCCATAATTAGGTGCAGCTATCACAACCACTCAGGCATGTTCCAGTTATTACGACTCATCAGCCACGGCTAACTCAACAGTTGGCGGTCATCCAGCATAACCAGGCGTCATCCCGCTCCGTTGGGCACGGTAACGTCGACGCCTAGACGGCATTCCACACAGGAGCATCGGCCTAGCCTCCACTACGACCGGTATCCGTTGACATGGGGCATTTGAACTTAATCAGGCATCACCTCCCCGACTCTTGTCAAGTGACGGGTTCCGATAGGACCACACGCTCACATATACTTGGCCAAGAATACCGTGCTTTGCATTCAAATACCTTGTATTTAAATAATAAAATTCAACCATTTTCTTCGTATTAAAATTCATCCTAGTAAAGTAATCGTGCGTGGCCACGTATTTAAAATTTGACGTCAAAATCGACAGCCGGTATTTTTTTTTTTTAATTAAATACCCATAAAATCGGATTTTGAAATAATAATTACTAACTATCACCAAGCACTCAATTGCACGTATAAGCAATCAATTTCACATATAAATTCAACCATGAGAATCAATGTAAAATTTCAAGAAACGGCTATCCCGTTACTATTTACGCTAATTACGATTAATTAAATAAATAGCAATTAAGTAAATAAATCCAATTTAATTAAACTAACCATGATTAATTAAACTAACCATGATTAATTAAACTAACCATGATTAATTAAACTAACCATGGTTAACTAACTAACCCAAATTAACTAATCTAACCTAGGGTAGGCTAACTAACTAAACTAACCACCTAACCAAACTAACCTAACCAATCCTAACTAACTAGTTACTCTAACTAGATTAACCACTAATCCTTAATTAATACTAACCTAACATACTAAGTGTAATTAACCACCTAATCCGGGATTAGGGAGCTAACTCACCGGAATTCAACGGCGGCGGGCTAACGACGACAACGATGCGGAGGCGGTTAGAACCCGAGACTACCATGTCTCCAACGGAGGCTCACGGTAGCTGAAAAGCAGCAAGGGGCTCATGGCTTGGAGCTGATGGGTTCGATTTTCTGGCTGAGGGCTGAGCTGGTCGGGGTTGAGGTGGTGCTGGATGAGCGGATGACGACTAGGGGTGGCTGAGGTTGCTCGGACCTGGGACAACGGCTGCTAGGCTAAGCTGGGTAGTCGGCCGAAGCTGGCGGACTGCTAGTTGGATACGGGCTGGCGAGCTCGGGGACGGCCGGCTGAAACGGGTGGCTGAGGTCGCTTGGCTGATGGCGGCTATGGAGGCCTGAGGCGATGAGGCGGACTGGTCGATGGTGGAATGGACAGTGGTGGTCGGCTGGGCGGTGAGGAGCAGCTGAAGGAAGAAACTGAAAATGGAGCAGATGGGGGATTCGGCTGAGCAAGTTCGCACACGCACAAGAGGGAGAGAGGGAAGAAGGAGGGGAAAGGAGTCAAACTTGTAGCTAATTGAAAGCCAAGGGAAAATATCCATGCACTCAAGTGCCAAGGCCTCAAAAGTCTTCAGCCCACAAAGTCCAATGGCCAACCAATGAGAAAACTAGCTTCAATTTCCCCAAAACAATCCATTTTGGCAGCCAAAAATCCTATTAAAGCAGCCCATCCGAATTTCACTCTTATTTTAATTTGCCGAAAAATAATTTTTCCGCAAAATTCTGAGCTCGACGGAATTTCTCCAAAAGATGAGATGACATCCTAAAAATATATCATGACATGCTGGAATGTCCGATTCTCCAAACCGAATCCAATTTCGTGGTTAAAATTGACCGACGCAATTTTAGTACAACCTAACCTATCAGGTAGCTTTTAGGGATTTTAGCGCGTTTGATCCGTGGTCAAAAATTTTCAATCCACGTTTGTTCATCTTCGACTCCTAGACGACTCTCAATTGTCGTAAAAATTGCAAGGTTTCAATTACGTGTCCCGAGTATAAAATCGATAGAAAATCGGGTTAGTGCCATTTGACGCCAATTTCACAATCATGCGGAATCACCCGCAATTTAGTTATGTGTTTCCATCGAATCGACTTATATCCGATTTCAATTCGATTATAAAGGTGTCGTATTGACCCTTGCCCATTATTATGGTCGAGCAGTCAATTTCTTATTGAATTCTCTAGTCTGTCGCGTTTTATATCCCTTAACGGCTTCACCTAATAGATTAGTTAACTCGTGAGTGGCTAACTCAGAGTAAAATGACCATCGGTGTGTCAACCAAAACAACAATTTCCTATTATCGAGACAGGGTTGAAATTCAGGATGTCACAGTTATATTCCAAGATTGAGCATATTTTGGTACCGGATGCTAAACAAAAAGTGTTCATGCATGTATTGATTCAATTTTGAAGTATCTATAAGCTGAAATTTTAAATTGATCAAATCATTCTATAAATAAATCTTTGGTAACAACGTAGGGAAACATGATACATAGTAATTGTTCAAATACTTTGAGGAAATACATTTAGTATCGCATTGGCCCAGCTACAAACAACCAACTATAATGAAGACAAGCACTCTCAAATCAAATTTGCCAATCACGTGATCACGTCCAACAATTATGCCTCACTACCAAATGCGCTCAGGACAAAAGATGCCGGGTCCATGAGTGGATTTAACCATTTGGAATAGCAAGGGAAGCTATAGTACTAAGAATAAAGCCACGAGAACAGAGGCCAGCAGAGTGACAGGAATGAGAACCCACTGCAGTCTGTTATCCAGCACAATTGTAAGAGTTACAGCAAAGGCCACCAGCATGAAATCCAAGGAAAGAAAGAGAAAAGAGAGTCCCATTATGATTTTCTTCGGCAACGATTCAATAAAATCTTGTGGCTCATACTGTGAAGTTAGGATAGCTAGGAATAGCAAGATGGCTGTCACAAAGGAAAACAAACCTAACGCATATGAAATTGTGAAAACTAGGAAAGAGTCTTGTCCTAACAACAATGGGACTCCATTATTGCTGTCATTGCCTCCAGGCACAGTGAAAGTAGTAGCCAACAATACTGTGGCAAATAGAGTTGAGACGAGCATACATTTATCTGCTGTGTGCTTCACCCACTTCTCTCCTTTCTCAGGAGTATGCTTTCTTTCCAAGTTTGAAGGTTCTAAAATTAGGTTAAAGCCACCTTTCCACAGCCTATGCATAAAAGTCAAAAACATGAGTTACAATAAGTGGACCAAATATTGAAAATTGGTAAAATTTTAAATAATAATCTGATGTGGAGCCATTTTCTCAAAACAAGGCCTAGATTAGATCTTTCTCAAAATATGAGTATGAAGTGGCTAATTTAGTCTTAAATAAGGGCCCGAGTTTATTGGCCAGCTTGCATGTGCGATTGACGTGCTTATTATGAAGGCAACATTAGGGCAATTTTGTCCGTAAAGTTCCTCAATTAAAGAAGCCCCTAATTTAAGAGGGATCTTCCGAGGGCAATTTTCCTCCTACCATCGGTAACGTAGCTTCTCTGCTTCGGTTGTCTGTCGTTCTTGGCTCCGTGATCTGAAAGATGTCAGATTTGTTCTTCAATTCACACCAACTCACTTTGACGATTTTAGTTGATTGAGTTCAGTGATGGCCTCCAATGGAGAGACAGCAGCGTCACCTCAAGATTTATCCAATTCTCCGGACAGAATCAAATTCGTGAAATCTCCGGTCGATGAACTATTGGCGTTCGATGGATTTTGTGCTCGTCATGGTGTTGCTCAAATCATATTGCCATGAAACCGCAGGAATCGGAGAGCGAGAGAGGAAGCAATGAAAGGCGCTGCTGGAGGAAGCGGAGTAAGCAAACAACGATGGAGGGGCCAGCTGATTGGAGTGTTAGGCCTCGTTGCCCTCTCGATGCTCATCCCTTTCGAAGTCTTGTTCGTCGTCAATTCGGGGCTTCTTCAATTCAGGTAAAACCGAAACATTTCGGACAAAATTGTCCCAAAAGTTGTTGAAATAAACACATGAGTCGCACGTGCAAGGGGACCGACCCGTGAGCTTGGGCCCTTATTTAATACTAAGTTGGTTACTTTTAGATCATTATTCGAGACAATATCTACTCCGAACTCTCTTTTGAAAAACATGCCTTATTTCAAGCCTTTATTTAAAATATTTCAGTTGAAAATTGTAAAAGAACTACTGAAGGAACATGTCAATGAGATTGAGGCTCCATTTGGTTCAGCATTTAGAATGGCCTTTGGGGCTCTATAGTCCCTTGGACAAGTGCAAATGACGTTTGGTTCCTTTTTTGGATAATTTTGGGGAAATGCAATTACATTTCCATATGCCTCTCCAAGGCAGGTCCAGAGGTCATTTGGAAAGTAACATTTTCAGAATGCAAGTCTTAACACTGTTCATTTCCCCATGGTTTGGATACAGAAGTTGGACGGAGGCTAGCAACTCCTACCTCAGGGTTGCACGACCCCAGCCGATGGGGCCGAAGGTCCCACAAGCTCAGGTGTTGCCTGGGTTCGCACGACCCAGGCAACGGTCCTTATGGTCGCACGAACCCACTCAACTGTCGAGCGGTGATTTACATAGCTGGTAACCCAAGGTCGATTTTTTTTAGGTAGTGAGGATATACCTTTCTACACCCCTATATCCTAAATAACCTTTACACACCCTATATCCTCAGGTGGATCTTTTAGGCAGTGAGCATCTACCCTGAAGTGGATTCCTTATGTAGTAAGCGTTGCTCTTTTCGCATTTGCGTCGCCTCCTAAACCTCCGACCCCTCTAATATAAGTTTGTATCGACCCTAGGTTATGCTGGTTGTCCTCTTAGTGTACTAAATGGTGACCATCGCAATGTCGAGCTGGAAGATTTGAGAAAATAAGCAGCACAACCCTAAAAATAATTGGATAAATCTCATTTGTCGAGACATGGCAGCCCCGCCATGACAGTAAAGAAGGAGACCAAGAAGAGGAGATTACCCCTTTCATGACGTATGCTTTGACACATCTTGTGAAGAGGTGTTAGAATATTTAAATAATAGACCACGCCTTCGTCTAATAGTTTAAGCTTTTAGAACAGTTAACGGTAGTCCCACCAAACTCACATGATGTTAGAGCTAGAAGTCGCAAGTTCAAATCTTTCCAGACCCCATTTGCCTTCCCAATTAAATTTCCACACTTAATACTAGGCAAAAGACCAGGCTAAGCATGAGGGAGAGTTTTAAAATATTTAAATAATAAATTACTTGTTTATTTAATAGCTTAAGTTTCTATTTCAGTTGGCATTGGTGATGTTAACTTAAAAGTTTAAGCTTTTAGAGTAATTTGCAGTGGTCTCCATCGTCAAAGGAGTAGTAGTTCTTGTGGTTTTGATGTCAACGTTGACATCTTGAAAGACTTTATCTACTGGCTCGTGACCATTGAAAGAGGTTTTTGGTAACAATAACATTGTCGAGAATCAAGAACATGAAGCAAATAAAGGAGATCCCAATCAGGTTGCATCCTTCATTTGACGACACCCATGATGCTATGTTCAATGATATTGATATCCCATTGGGTTTTCCTCTTAAGGGAGAAGTTTGATGATATTTGATTTTGTGCTCAATGCTTTTATCTCGACCATAACGGCCTATCAAATTAATCTTAGAAAGTAAATCTTTCTAGGCTGATGGCTCATTTCGAGTCTTAAAGAGAGTTGATGAAAATGTTTGCACGATCGAATGGCCTGACAATCATGGAGTCTTGACTGCTCTTCTGTCATTAATTTTTTGTCTGTACATCGATAATGAGAATGAGACAGGCTTGAGAACAAGTCTTTTCATCGATTTTGTGAGAATGATAAAAGAACAAATCAAGGAGATTAAGACTTATCCAACACTCAATGTAAAATTCTTTAGAGGTTAAGTCCATCTCTACGGGAAGAACTTCAAGCGTCACTTTCATCTGACCTTTGATGATGATATTGTGCTTCAATATAGTCAAACAACATATGGAGGGAAAGCCCCACGTGTCCACTTTCAAATGAATGAAGTTTCATACATGGAGTATTCTGGAAGAAGTTATGAACAAAATACGAAGAGCTAGTAAAAAATCCGAAAACGAGTTAGTACTTCCATGTGTTTTTTTTTTTTTTTTAGACCAATACATTGCATTTTATTTCAGAGTTGGGGAAAGGATGTCACAAGTGTCATAACATTTATATAACGCTCATTGGAGTATCATAATATTTTTGATCGCTTGAGTGCCATAATTTTTTGAAAAACTTTCACCACAAGTATCATGCCACGGCAGATTTTTGACACTTAAGTGGTTGATTAAAAGTTGTGGTATTCACATAAATACCTTCTTCTTCTTCTATTTTTTTTTTTATTGAAGTTATGACACTTAAATGGTTGATAAAAAGTTATGGCATTTAGGTAAACACCGCACGAATGTTATAACATTTATGGTCATCCCACTAGAGTTGGAGAAAATATTCAGTGGTATGTGCGCGCCACGTCATGTGCTAACATGGTGTGCACATACCACTCAAATATTGACACGTATCCTGTGGGCGACCCACTGAAAAATGGAAGGGCTAGCTCGGCTTGGCTCACCTTGTTGGCAGAAGAAAAGACGTGTCATGCTCCCGCCCAAAAGATTTCTCTCTCTCTCTCTCTCCTCGTAGGAGAACAGACAGAGAATGATCAAGACCTATGTTTCCTTCTCCACGCATCCCACCCCCTCCGCTTCCGCCTTCGGCTCTGGCTCCGCCTCCTCAAAAGTCCCCCGGTCATTTGCCTTTGGCACGTCAGAGCCTCACCAGTCACAGTCGGAGCCCAATACCCTCTACCTCCCTCCCCCAAAAGCCTCGCCAATCATCTGCTTTTGGTACGTCGGAGCCTCATCAGTCACAGTCAGGTCCTAACCCCCTCCACCTCCGACTGTTCCCATGTAGATCGAGGACAAGGTTTGTGTCCGCCTCTGGCTCCAACTCTGCTTTCCTCCCCCAAAAGCCTCGCCAATTATTTGCCTCTGGCACGTTAGAGCCTCACCAATTGTAGTCGGGTCCTGACCCCCTCCGCCTCCGACTGTTCCCGCAGAGATCAAGCACAAGGTTTGTGCTAGCATTGTTCTCTTGGCAACTCCTGGACCTCCTTCTGATTGCGTCCCTTCGACAAATGCCTCATTAGCTCCGACTCCGAGCCGTCACGTGGTCTTTGGACTCTATGTCCTTGAGGTCGATGATCGGGACCTGAGGCTTTATGCTTCTTGTGACATCCTGAATTTTCAAGTTATGTTTTCAATTGAATGAATCGGGCTTTTCATCGATGCACCTATGGTTCTATTCTCTGAGTTGATCACTCACGAGATAACTAGACTATCTGGTGAAGCCGTTAAGGAATTTTAACGCAATAGACTTGAGAATTCGACCAGAAATCGACTGCTCGACCGTGCTAATCTGCAAGGGTCATGACGGTACCGTCAAAATCGATTAGAGATCAGAGATAGGTCGATTCGACTAAGATATGTGATTAGTGTGGGGTGATTCCACATGATTGTAAAATTCTCGTCAAATGGCACTAGACCGATTTTTCTGTCGTTTCTGTACCCTATGTCCGTATTTGAAACCTTCAGATTTTCACAACAACCGAGAGTCGCCAATGTGTCGAAAATGCATGATGTGGCTCAAAAATAATCGACCACGGGTCAATTGCACCAAAAATTCCTAAAAGCTACCCGGTGGGTTAGGTCACGCTAAAACCGCTCCAGATTGAAATTAACCGCGAATTTAAATCCGATTTCAGAAATTGAAAGTTCTATCATATCACGATTCATTTTAGGACCATTGACTCATCCTTCGAAGATTTTTCTGCAATCCGAGATTTTTGGCGAAATTTCAAAGTAGGCTCGTTTTTTATCGAGAAAATCAGAGGGCCGTTTTTTGTCACATTTTTTGCCGTCAAGTTTGTTCAATTGATGAGGATAAATCGTGAGATGGATGATGGCACCTTGACTGAATTTTTTGGGCTTCAATTGGATCAATTTGGAGGAGAATTGAAGTGGAATAGAATGAAATGGGATGCAAATGTTCAAAATTCGTAGGCCTTGTGGGGAGCAACTTTTGGACCACTTGGATGGCTTGCTAAGGAAGATTGAGGGCTGCAATTTGGCTGAGGATGACAGCCAAGAGTGGTGGGGGCATGTGATGAGTGAAATGGATAGAATTGTGGACTTTGGAGGCCAAATGGTGGTCCCCCCTTCAGTAGCCATCTTCTTCTTCTTCCTTGGCTTCACTTTATCCATTGTTGTGGTTGTTGGAGAGCTCTGATACCACTCCTCGAGCGTGTGCCCATCGCTCGGTGGTCAATAAAATTTGTGACGTCCCAGGACGCGTCGCCGACCCATTCATTTTAATACACATGTGGAAGCGAATAAACAAAACCGTTGACAACAACCAACACGGGATAAAAAAGCGGGGAATAAATTCACAACCCAAAACACTTTTATAAACACCTCAGTTTATATACAAGACTAGTCTAAAGTCAAAAGTCTACAAAAGTAGACAAGCCTACAAGTCCTCTAAGCACTCGAATCCCCGACTGAAAACTTTAAGATCTCCTTGGGACTTGGGTCCAGCACTGCACCACCAGGAGGGTCAGCTGTACCCTCGTCAAAAGTGACATCTATCACCGAAGCTGGGACCTCACAATCTTGCAAGAGACCCTCTCTAGGTCCATTGAGCTTGGAACGATACCACGCTTTGAATCGATGGGGTACCCTTTAAGGTTGGCCTGCATCGACCCAAACGATGGTCGTCATGAGTTCATAGACCTCGGCCCCAGGAACAGGAATGTCAGTAACCTGCTTGGTAACCCTTTTGGGCTGCCCAAAACGTTATGGAGGAACGACCATCTAAGAACTTGAAAATATTAAGCCCATGACGGGGTGAGACAATGTCTCAGCAAGTTCACCCCTTAAACTCCGACTAGGAAGGAAATACGCCTAGGGCATCCTAACCACTCAGCCACACAATCACAGAGACTTACCTTGTCTCAGATCCTTTCTGCATGTCAGTACAGTTCATATAACAGACATAAACAACATTCATGCTCAGACAATTGGAATACCACAATTCATCTCTCAAACAATCACAGGGGTCCCGATTATAGGGCCAAATCGTTATGACATGTCTCATTCCCTGCCACACAATTTTGTCCCATAATCCAGCGCGTTAATTTCACTTAGCATGCGTTCCAATTGTTAATCACGGCCACACACGGGCACGGCCCCATCGAGTACGGCAACGTCACTACGTCGATGGCATTCCATAAAGGAGCATTGTTCCAGCCTCTACTGCGACCGGCATCCATTGATAGGGCATCCCATATAGGGGCACGTCCACCTGACTCATTTCGAGGACAGGTTCTTTTAACCAACACATGACCATTCAATCTCTGCCTAGGACACCATGCATTGCACTCAAATTCCTCAATTAAAATAGTGAACCTGGCCTATTTTCTTCGTATTACAAACACACGGTAAAATAATCGTGTGTGGGTATACGGTCAATTTGAACCAGAAAAACTAATACCCTTCTTTTTAAAATCTCACTGTTTGATGTAATCTTTAAAACTATTTTCGGTGTCAAAACTCGACACCCGGGATTTTCTAATTAAATAATGAAATTTCACAATTTTGGAATAAATACCCAAATTTCTAATCACCACTCAATTTGCACAAATTAACACTCAATTAAATAAACCAAGCACACCATTGCAATCAGCATGAAATTCGATCACCGACTATCTTGGTATAATTTCCGGAAAATAATAAATAATTAAATAAATGTAATTAAATACCATAAATAGCAACTTAGGCCGAAAATGCTTAATTGAACATCGAAACGAGCCAAGAAAATTTTCGAATCAATCTAGATAAATAGCACCATCCATCTAGCACCTAATTAAGCCGTTCTAACCACCTAACATGTACAAACGAATAATTAAATCACTAATCCGTTCTAACTAACCACCTAATCCCTAATTAGCCTAAACTAATAATCCCTTAAGCATCATTAACTCCCTAAGTAGAGTTTAGCAAGTAAACTCACCTATTTAGCGATCCAGTTAGTCCATGACGACGGCGACGTGGAGACGGACGATAAATGACCCTACGGCGACACGAAACAAGGCCGGGAAGAGGCTCGAAACGGCCCACGAAGACACACGGCTGAGCTAGGCTTCTGTCTTTGGTCTTCTAGTCGAGGGAGCTGAACTGAGCGGCTCGGCTGGCTGGAACGGCCAAGGCAAGACTAGGCAGGCAAGCAGGGGCAACGGCGGAGGCGGACAATAGCTGGACGGCAATGGACAGTGGCCTGGCGAGCTCAGGACAGCAAGGACATGAGCAGGAGGTGGACGGAGCAGAGCAGCTCGCGGGCGGCGCGGTGAGGCATGACGATGGCAGGTGGGGGTCCGGTGGCTCGGCGGGCATGCGACGGGCTAGGGAAGGGAAATGGCCGGTTTCTTCTAGTTTCTTGAGCTCAAATTTAGACAACAATGGAGAAAGGTGGGCTGGTTGAGGAAGAAGAAGCTAGCTCAAGAGAGAGGGGGACCACCAAGCCTAAATATCTCCTTTCTACTCAAGTTCATGTCCCCACCACCTTAGCCCTATCCTCAGTCAATCTTGCAGCCCTCAATCTTCCACAACACACTTCCTAAAGGGTCAAAAAGTTGTGGTGACCATGGCCTACGAATTTTGCAACAAAATCCCCCAAAATTGAATCAATTCCCCTCCAATTGGATCCAATTTGATGTCCACAAATCCAACCAAGGTGCCGACACTCAATTTCACATTTTTCCTAGCCAAATGGACCAACTTGAATCACAAAATTCGACCGTTGATTTTCCTGCTAAAAAACGGCCCTACTTTGAAATTTTGCCAAAAATCTCGGTTTGCAAAAAAATATTTGGAGGATCAGTCGACGGTCCTAAAATGAATCGTGACATAACAGAACTTTCAATTTCTGAAATCGGATTTCAATTCGCGGTTAATTTCAATCTGGCGCGATTTTAGCGTGACCTAGCCTACCGAGTAGCTTTTAGGTATTTTTAGTACAATTGACCCGTTATCGATTATTTTTTAGCCACATCATGCATCTTTGACACATTGGCGACTCTCGGTTGTCGTGAAAATCTCGAGATTTCAAATACGGACACATGGTACAAAAATGACAGAAAAATCGGTCTAATGCCGTTCGACGAGAATTTTGCAATTAGGTGAAATCACTCACACACTAATCACATATCTCAGTCAAATCGACCTATCCTGATCTCTGATCGATTTTGACGGTGCCGTAATGAACCTTGCAAATTAGCATGGTCGAGCAGTCGATTCTCAAGTCTATTGCGTTAAAATCCCTTAACGGCTTCACCAGATAGTCTAGTTATCTCGTGAGTGATCAGCTCAGAGAATAGAACTATAGGCGCATCGATGAAAAGCCCGATTCATTCAATTGAAAATAAAACCTGAAAATCCAGGATCTCATAACTCTTCCCCTCTTATAAAAATTTCATCCTCGAAATTTAAACCATTACAAATGTTTAAACAAAAAAGTGGGGGTATAGTTGTCTCATTGAATCTTCACTTTCCCAAGTTGCTCCCTCTGTGCCATGGTGTTGCCAGACCACTTTAACCAACGGGATTGTCTTGGTGCGCAAAACCTGTTCCTTCCGATCCACAATATGAACCTGTCTTTCCACGTACGACCCTGTCGTCGATGTCTAATTCCTCAAAATTTAGCACGTGGGTCAGGTCAGGCTCACTCTTCCTCAACATCGACACGTGAAAGATGTCATGCACTTGCGCCAACCTCGGCGGTAATGCAAGACGATACGTTAGAGTGCTTATCCTTTCCAGAATCTCAAAAGGGCCTATGTACCTAGGACTCAGCTTTCCCTTCTTGCCGAAGCGCGAAGTACCCCTCGTTGGTGACACCTTCAGAAAGACGTGCTCACCAACTTGAAATTCCAAAGGTATTCGACGCTTATCTGCGTAGCTTTTCTGACGGCTCTGAGCGGTCTTTAACCTATCCTTGATGACTGTAACTGCATCCACTGACTGCTGAACCAACTCCGGGCTTGTGATCTTTCGTTCTCCGACCTCATCCCAACAAATTGGCGTTCTGCACGCTCTGCCATACAACGCTTCAAAAGGTGTCATCTGAATGCTCTGCTGGTAGCTGTTATTGTAGACAAACTCGACAAAGTGAAGCTGTTCCTCCCAGCTTCCCTTGAAATCCAATACGCAAGCTCGCAGCATGTCTTCGAGGGTTTGAATCGTCCTCTCAGACTAGTCATCCATTTGAGGATGATAGGCCGTATTGTACTACAACTTTGTTCCTAAGGCAATCTGTAAACTCGTCCAAAAGGCAGCTGTAAATCTCGGGTCTCGGTCAGATGTAATTGTGACATCCCAAATTTTCAACCCTATTTTCTACTGAATAAATTGAGTATTTCATTGACCGCCTATAGGGCTGTTCTCAGAGCTGATCACTCTCGAGATAACTAGAATATCTAGGGAAACCATTAAGAATTTTAAGACAAATAGACTTGAGAATTTGACCAGGAATCGGCTTCTCGACCGTGCTCATCTTTAAAAGCCATTACGGCACAGTATAAAATCGATTTGAAATCAGAAATAGGTTGGTTCGACTGAGATGTATGGCTAATCGTGGGTGACACTACTAAATTGGAAAATTCTCGTCAGCCAGCATTAGACTAATTTTCTTATTATTTTGGTACCCTGTATCCGTATTTGGATCCTTGAGATTTTCACGACAATCGAGAGTCTTCAATGAGTCGAGTGGGTTCATTGTGGCTCGAAGAAAATCGACCACGGGTCACTAGCCCTTAAAAATTTATGAAAGTTGCCTGGTAGTCTAGGTCATGCTAAAAACGCGCCAAATGGAAATTAACCGTGAATTCAAGTCCAATTTCAGAAATTGAAGTTTCTGTCATGTTATAATAAATTCTAGGAGCGTCAACTCAGTCTCAAAAGATTTTTCTGACACCCGACACTTTTTGGGAAAAAGTCGTCGCCGGGTCGTTTTTGTGCAGAAAAAGCCGAGGGTGGTTTTTGGTTGCAAAATTGGGAAGCAAGATGGATATGTGAGTGAGGAGAAATGCTAAGATGATCAATAAGGCATCAATTGATTTTATAGAGACCATTTAAGGTTGAATTGAGGAGAAACAAGTGTCCAATTGAAGAGAGATGGTGCCAATTTCGTAGCTCCCCTCCTACTAGCTATTTTGGACCAATTGGGAAGTCTTGGAGAGTGTAATGGTGGACCATTGGAGGCCAAGGGATTATGCTTGGCCTAGATTGAATGTTGAAGATATTTCTTGTGGAAAAACAAGCCAAGATGCCCCACCTCCCTCTTATCCCATCATCCTCTCCATCTCTCACTCACTCCACCATCCACCTCCATTCTCTCCTCTCCATTTCGCACGCCACCAGTAGAGAAAGAACCGGAGCAGCAGTCGCACGCCTAGCCCCTCGCCGAAGATCGCCGGTCATGCCACCGCCCCCACCCGTGCTTGGCCGTTCGTCGCCGTGCCCTACTCGCCTTCTGCTCCGCTGTCTAGCAGCTTGTCCAGCCATTCCAGCCCTTGTTCAGCCGCTGCAAAGGGCTGAGGAAGCCTCCCTAGCCACCGGTTTGGACCCAAGACCACCCCTCCATCTTTCCCCTAGCTTTGTCGGCCTTCTCAACTTGTTTTTCCTCTTTTTTGCAGCAAGACCAGCAAGCCAAGAAGTGGGTATCACAGCCACTTCTAGGCCCATTTTATGGTGCTTGTGGGCTTTGGACCATAGGCCCGCTTTGGAGAAAAATGTCTCCTGCGACGTTCCCGACGCTTCGATCCGAGCGGATCGTTAAACAGGTGAGTTTAGCTCACTAATTCCTGCTTATTTTGCTAATGATGCTTAAGGGTTGATGAGTGTTAATTAAGTAGGATTAGGTGGTTAGATTAGAGTAGATTATCGATTATTGATTAATTATGATGCATGTTAGGGTTATGGTTAGTGCACTTAGCTAGAGGATAGTCTATAGTATTTATTGAATGCATCTCGGGCTTTTTCCCGACCCGTCTTGGGCTCCAATTAGGCTTTACGGGCCTAAATTGGATTTTTAGTATTTATTTATTAAATTTCGAAATTAATTAGTTATTTATTTATTTTCTAAAAATTAGATCGGGATGGCCACCGACCGGAATTTTATGTTGATTGTTGTGGTGCAGTCCGTTTATTTAATTGAGCTTTATTTTGGGTTGAATTGAATTGTTTGTAAATTTAGGATTTATTTCCTAAATTAAATAATTTTGGATATTAATTGGAAAATAACCAGGCATCGGTTGACAGTGCCAAAAATATTTTGGTGCGCTATAGAAAATGGTGGGATTTATGGAAAGGAAATTACTGTATTTTGGCTAAAGCCAACCGTGTGCCCACACACGGGTACTTTTATCGGAAATGATGAAAATGGTAAATTGATTGTGTTTTCAGAATAAAAATATTATAACGGCTCGATGATTCGTATGTCATCTAGAGAATGGACGTTATACTATTATAGCTCGATGACTCACATGTCATCTTGAGAAAAAAATTGCTTATTTACCGACTCGGTGACTCTGTATGTCATTTTGGAGAATGGACGGTATACAATGTCGGCTCGGTGACTATAGGTCATTTTGGAGAATGGACAACATGCCATAACGGCTCGATGACTCAACAAGTCATTTTGGAGAATGGACGTTATGATGAATATACCCGGTATACAATGTCGGCTCGGTGACTATAGGTCATTTTGGAGAATGGACGACATGCCATAACGGCTCGATGACTCAACATGCCATTTTGGAGAATGGACATTATGATGAATATACTCGGTAGCTTGGTATGTCATTAAGGAAAATGAATCCTATAATACATTGGCTCGGTAACCCGATAGGTTATTTTGGAGAAGGGACAATATTACTTGAAATGACCAAGAATGGTTTGTTTAACATGAAATCGACTAGGTCGATTGATCGAGGTATCGATTCATGATGATATGATTGGGCGCCTATTTGAACTGTGCTAATATGCAGGTGGAATCTGAGGCCAAGGTAAGTCCTCTGACCCATATGTGCATAGGTAGCCCATAGTGTATTGGTTTACTAATCGGGTCTTAGGGGGTAGAACTCGCTGAGACGTTGTCTCACTGGTTATTATATAACCATTCCAGGCTCCTAGATGGCAGCACCTCCACCTCCTCGTCCTCCGATGCATTTTGGTATTCCTATGGAGATCACCGAAGTAGAATACCACTTCCCGATAGACCACCACCTAGAGGGACTAGAGTATGTGTTGATAGAGTCCAAGGTGTGGGTTGAGGTGAATAGAATCAACTTGGTACCCCACGAGTATCGATCATGGTAACGTCACTACCATGATGGACGAAGAGAATGTCCATCCCGAAAGGCGATGTGCCTCTGTACGTTTTGGAGGCAGCATTCGGACGGGGGACGGCAGACCCTAAGGGTGGGTCGGTAATGGAGGCAAATGATCCCAAGCTCGAGGGCAATCCTCAGTCACCAGTATACTCAGTCGAGGGTGCTAACTGGAGTGAAGAGGAAGGGGAAATAGTTGAATAGTATGAGCATGGGAGGAAGAAGACGAGGAACCTGAGGTGAATTTTGAGGAAGAAGAGCTCGAGGATGAACTTGAAGAAGAAGAAGAAGAAGAATCTGAAGAAGAGGATGATCTAGAGGAGGATCCAGAGTACGACCCGGATGAGGACTGAGATCCCATCCTGTTTGCAAACCTGGGTTGGGAACTGATGTGTGATAGTTCAACCTTTAATATATAGTATTGTATTATATACTATGTGGTTTGCTTTGTATAAAAGTGTGGTTATGGTTTTTCATGTTGGAAAATGTGGCCTACTTTTCTACCCATTATTTTATTGCCTGTGGATTTTCTATAACTGCTTCCACATGTTCAAATGAAAAAGAATGAGTCAGCGATGCATCCTGGGACGTCGCTATTAATCGACCAGGTGAGGGATGGGCACATGTTCGAGGATCGGGGCATGACGGTAATCGTCACTAGCACTCTATGCGACAAACAATCTGACGCACGTACAAATCTACATGCCTGTCTAAATCAAGGTCCTTTCGTACAGCGATGAAGTGAGCCGACTTCGTCAATCTGTCAACCACTACCCAAATGGAATCATTACCCCTCTGACTCCTTGGTAAGTTTGTCACAAAGTCCATTGTAATGTGTTTCCATTTCCACTCGGGAATCTCGAGAGGTTACAGAAGTACTCCCAGCTTACAATGTTGAGCCTTTACTTGCTAACACGTCAGACACTTGGTGACATGCTTGGTGATGTCCGCCTTCATACCGGACCACCAATAGTGCTAACGTAGATTTTGATACATCTTCTTATTGCCATGATGAATGCTATAACTGCTACGATGAGCTTCTGACAAGATCTCCTCCTTAAGCTCTACATTGTCAGGTACATACAATCGTCCTCGGAACCTTAGTGTTCCATCTTCAGAAATCTGAAAGTCAGCCTTCCTCTTTTCGGTATCCTCTTGCAGGATTATCTGAATTTCTAGGTCTGTCGGTTGAAGCGTCTTGATTTTGATTTGCACTTTCGGTTCAATTCTGAGGATGGCCATAGGATTCGAAAAGTGGCCTACCTCAAATTTGAAAACCGAATCTCGAGCTCTCTCAAGTAAAACCCATTCCTTAACCATCATTTGTGCGATTGAAGACTTTCGACTCAGCGCATCTGCGATCCTATTCGCCTTTCCAGGGTGATACAGAATATCACAATCATAGTCCTTCAAAAGTTCCATCCAGCGACGCTGTCTCATATTCAATTCCTTCTGAGAGAATAGATACTTGAGACTTTGATGGTCTATGAAGATTTGGAATCTTTCTCCACACAAATAATGTCTCCAAATCTTCAAAGTGAAAATAATCACTGCGAGTTCTAAGTCATGAGTCGAGTAGTTCAGCTCATGAGATCTCAACTGACAGGAAGCGTATGCAACAACCCTACCATGTTGCATCAACACGCAACCCAGTCCTCTAAACGACGCATCACTATAGATCTCGTATCCTCCAGGACCAGATAGCATGGTCAACACAGGTGCGGTAGTCACCTTCTGCTTAAGCTCTTGGAAGCTACGCTCGCACTTGTCTATCCACACGAATTTCTCTTCCTTCTTCAGTAGTCAAGTCAACGGCGATGCTAATGCTGAAAACCCTTCCACAAACCTTCTGTAATACCCTGCCAAACCTAGAAAGCTTCTAATCTCTATCACGGTAGTCGGTCTTGGCCAGTTGATAACTACTTCGATCTTGGCTGGGTCCACGAAGATTCCTTCGCCTGAAATCACATGACCTAGGAACACTACACGAGTCAACTAAAACTCACACTTACTGAACTTAGCATACAGTTCATGACTCCTCAGGGTCTGAAGTACCATCCTCAAATGCCTCTCATGCTCCTTTGAACTTCTCGAGTACACCAAGATATCGTCAATGAACATGATCACAAAATAATCAAGATACTCTTTAAACACTCGGTTCATCATATCCATAAAGGTAGCTGGGGCGTTCGTCAAACCAAACGGCATCACTGTGAACTCATAGTGGCTGTATCGAGTGCAAAACGCTGATTTCGGTATGTACTCCTTCCTGATCCTCAGCTGATGATATCCCGTCCTCAAGTCATTCTTAGAGAATATCAACGCCCCTTGCAACTGGTCAAACAAGTCATCGATCCTCGGGAATGGATACTTGTTCTCGATCGTCACCTGATTGAGTTGACGATAGTCGATGCACAAACACAACGAACCATCTTTCTTCTTCACGAACAGAACTGGTGCTCCCCAAGGTGATGCACTGGGATGTATGAATCCCTTATCCAACAACTCCTGCATCTGCACCTTCAATTATTTCAACTTAGACAACACCATCTGATAAGGAACCTCAGAGATTGGCTTTGTCCCTAGTGCTAACTCAATCACAAACTTGATCTCTCTCTCTCTCTCTCTCGCGACAGACCTGGCAATTCCTTTGGAAACACATCTGAAAACTCTTGTATAACTGCGATATCTTCAATCTTCAACTCCTCAACTGTCGTATCCATGACAGTTGCCAAGTAACCTTGGCAACCCTCATCTAATAAACGGGTTGCCTCAAGCGATGAGATTAAGGTAATCGCGGGTCCTCCTCAACTCCCAATAAACTCGAAACTTTCACTTGCTAACGAGTTAAACTGAATCGCTTTACGATAGCAGTCCATCTTAACTCGTTGCTTAGTGAGCCAGTCTATGCCAATTATTACGTCAAAATCATACATGGCTAGGACTATCAAATCTATCCTCCCCTCTCGCTCAGCAATCACTAACTTGCAACCAATACAACCCATCGTAAGCAACATATTATCCTTTAATGGTGTAGATATACTAACCACAGACTCCAACATCTTAGGACTCAATCCTATCAGCTTAACAAATTGCTCAGCTATAAATGAATACGTTGCACCAAGGTCAAATAAAACATAAACAACGTGGTCGTTCGGGGAAACAATACCTGTAACCACATCAGGCGAGTCCTCAGTCTGTCCTCTAGTTATGGCGTACACTCTTCCTTGCGTTGGGGGTCTGTTATGTCCACTCTGCTGTGTACCCTACGGTGCGTACCCTCTAATCTAACCCATTGGCGGCGGCGGCAACTGATGCAGTCCCATAGGTCTTTTGGCACAATTCCTGGCGATGTGACCCTGCTGGCCACATTCATAACAAGCACCTAGCCTGGAATGGCATGAGGTTGATCCATGTCGTCTTCCGCAGAAACGACACACACTATTCTGTCTTGGTGCCGACTTTCCTATCCCACCCTTCTTATTAGGCGGAATAGGGTACCTTCCTCCAAGCATAAGTCTCTTCCCAAACCTATTTCCACCCTATTCGAACCAAACCGCGATCCAAATGTAGCGGCTTGTTCGTTCTGGTCTCTCTCTATCAACTAGGCCCGTTCATACAGGTCGTTATAGTCCTTCAAACTGAATGGCACGAGCAGACTCCTCAATTCCGATCTGAGCCCATCTCTGAACCTTTGAGCTTGATCTATCGGATCCTCGATCATCTAGGGGCATATTGCGATAATTTCAGCGAACTTCGTTTCGTACTGGTCTACTGTCATTGCACCTTGGCGAAGGCGCTGGAATTCTGCCATCTTCAGTTCCCTGGCACTGTCAGAAAAGTACTTGCCATTGAACACTTCAATGAAGGCGTTCCACTCTAGAACCACACATTCTGGAAACACTACCCCTCTTGTGGCCCTCCACCAAGTACTAGCTTTCCCCTGCAGCTGGTATACTGCAAAGACAACCTTCTCCTTCTCAGTGCACCTCAGCAGTGCAAATGCCTTCTCCAAGTCTTGGACCCAAAGTGTTGCAGTTTCGAGGTCTCCTGCGCCAGTGAACCTCGGTGGGTTCAACTTCAGAAATTGCTCAACGAGCTTATGCATAGGTCTCTCTCTCTCAACAACTACGTTCCTAGGTGGAACTTCGGCAGGTGCGGTAGCAGGTATGGCAACGGCTGCGGCAGTAGCAACAGCATCAGCGACGGCATTGGCGGCAGTAGTGGCGATTGCGGTAACCGCGGCTAAAACGGTGGTGACAACAGCTTGATTCTAGGCCTGCTGCTCGACCAAATTCCCAAGCGTCTCTAGCGCTTGCATGATCCCGACAAACCTTGGATCACTAGGGGCTGCTACCCCAGCACCGACTAGAGGCGATGCTACTCCACTAACGCTAGCTTGAGCTGGCGCTCTACCACATCCCGCTCGGGTACCGACCCTAGTCGGCGTCCTGCCCCGAGTTGCTGGTCCAATGGTCCTCTTCCTAGGAGTCCTTTACTCCTGATCACTCATAATGTAGACTTTCTACATAACCTGTTCCCAACTCCATACAGAATTAGAAACTGAGTGATCCTAACAAACAATCTACCAAACAGCTATCATTGACATGCATCAGCATAAAATAAAGACCTTTTCTACTAACTATCCCATGAACCATTGCTCCTTATCACTCCAACTATCGACTAGCTCTGATACCACTTCGAGCGGGGATGTCATGCCCCGAACCCTAGGCGCACACACACCCCTCGGCGATCAACTAAAAAATTTGTGACATTCCTAGGACGCATCGCCAACCCATTCGTTTTATGCACATGAGGAAGCATATAAAACAAATCCCCTAATAGCAAACAACATGGGATAGAAAAGCAAGATAACAAATTCACAACCAAAACAAACTTTTATATAAACAAACTAATTTATACACAAAGGCCAACTCTAGGGTCTATGTACAGGAGGTCTATCTCCAAAAAGAACTACTGAGCCATCCATGCTCCAGACCCTTTCGCCTCAAGATCCGAGTTCTTCACACTAGGGAGCTGAAAATGGTAACCTATGACGGGGTGAGATATAAATTTCAGCGAGTTCACGCCCTAAACCCCGATTAGGAAGATAATACACCGAGAGGTAGCCTACACACACAACCAATGAGACTCACCTTGCCTTAGTTCCTTCATGTACATTAGTACTGTTCGTAAAACATATGCATATAATCAATGCACTCATCAATTGGAACATCTCACTATCAAATCAATCAACACAAGAGTCCCGATTATAAGGCCAAATCGTTATGACACGTCCCATATCGTGCCATACAATTTTGTCCCATAATCAGGCGCGGCTAAATCATTCCATCAAGCAATTCACAAGAGTCTCGATTATAAGGCCAAATCGTTATGACACGTCACATTCCGTGTCACACAATTTTATCCCATAATTAGGCGCGAGTAACTCATATCGGTGGTTCAATCGACACCCGATATTCACTCTCAATATTCAAATTCCAAATTCAAACTCAACATCCCAACTCAATATTCGACCCAATAAACAAACTCAAGGCACTAGAGATGGCCCCCACGAAGTCACGCTATAGAGTAGCACTTAGCCCTTAACCACATATAGCAATAGTGCAAGGCACTAGAGGTGGCTCACACGAGTTTCGATATCGTGTAGCACTTAGCCCTTCACTATGCATGACAATACTGCAAGGCTCTAGAGGTAGTTCCCATGTGACTCAAGTCGCCATGTAATACTTAGCCCTTGATTACAATAAGCAATAATATAAGGCACTAGAGGTGACTCACACGAAGTCTCGCTATCGTGTAGCACTTAGCCCTTTACCTGCTCACAACCTATTCGCATCTCGCCACGCACAAGTTCCAAGCATGTCACAAGTCAATCACATCATCAGATATGCATTTTCTAGCAAGTATAGCATCAAGAACAATCACGAAATAATACCGGTCCTAACCGGCAGAAACGGCCCACTCGCGCTTCTCCGAGTTTAAATCCATAAACCTAATAAAACGAGTTCGGAAAATTCCCAAATTTGAATATGTTGTAAAGGACACCTTAACCTAGATCCTTCTAGACTAAGTTCAGTAAATCGCTCAATCTAGTACAAAAACTGAGTCTGTTTCCAGAAAGTCTATTTTCCAAAATTAGTTTGGTTTGAGACCCAAAACTTGTCTGTTTGATCTAAAATTTGATTATGTTAAACTAAAAGATGTGACAAACAACTTTTGTGAAGAAACCATTTCAAAATTCGAACCATAAGAGTTGATAAAAATCCCTTGAATCCCAAAATGTCACAAATTCCAGCACAAATAGAGATTTTGTTTGCAAATGACGAATCTGATATCTCATTCTTTTAAATCACTCAAAATATTGAGTAAAATATATGTTCTAGCTGAAGATGTCTAAAACATTTCGCAAGATGAATCAACTTCAAAATCTTAACACATTTTGATCCACAAAAATGGCAAACGGCGAGGGTCTAGAAAATAGAACTGAAGAAAGTCCACTAAATTGGACTAATCCATCCTCAATGGTGCTAATCTCACTAATTAGATTAACACTTATCCATTCTAAGGCTAATATAACATATATTTTACTCAAGATTTTTAGGGATTTAAAAGAATGTGATATTAGCTTCGTCATTTGCAAACAGACCCTCTGTTTGTGTTGGAATTTGTGACCTTTTGGGATTTAAGGGATTTTTATCAACTCTTATGGTTCGAATTTTGAAATGGTTTCTTCATGAAAGTTCTTTTTCACGTCATTTAGTTTAACATACTCAAATTTCAGATCAAACGGACAATTTTTAGGTCTCGAACCAAACTGATTTAGGAAAACAGACTTTTTGGAAACGGACCCAATTTTTGTACTACATTGAGCAATTTACTAGGCTTAATCTAGAAGGATATGGGTTAAAGTGTCTTCATAAAAAAAAATGTTCTTTTATGTGTCCTTTACAATATATTCAAATTTGGGAATTTTCCCAACTCTTTTGATTAGGTTTCTGGATTTAAACTCGGAGACGCGCGAGTGGGCCGTTTCTGCCGGGTAGGACTGGTAGTAGTTCATGATTGTTCTTAATGCTATACTTGCTAGAAAATGCATATCTGATTATGTGATTAACTTGTGATATGCTTGGAACTTGTGTGTGGCGAGATGCGAATAGGTTGTGAGCAAGTAAAGGGCTAATTGTTACACGATAGCGAGACTTCGTGTGAGTCACCTCTAGTGCCTTATACTATTGCTTATTGTAATCAATGGCTAAGTGTTACATGGCGACTTAAGTCGCATGGGAACTACCTCTAGAGCCTTGTAGTATTGTCATGCATAGTGAAGAGCTAAGTGCTACACAACATCGAAACTCGTGTGAGCCACCTCTAGTGCCTTGTACTATTGTTATATGTGGTCAAGGGCTAAGTGCTACATGATAGTGTGACTTCATGGGGGCCACCTCTAGTGCCTTGAGTTTGTTTATTGAGTCGGAATATTGTGTTGGGATGTTGAGTTTGAATTTGGAGTTTGAATATTGAGAGTAAAGATCGGGTGTCGATTGAACCACCGATATGAGTTACTCACGCCTGATTATGGAATGAAATTGTGTGATACGGAATGGGACGTGTCATAACGATTTGGCCTTATAATCGGGACTCTTGTGAATTGCTTGATGGAGTGATTTCGCCGCGCCTAATCATGGGACAAAATTGTGTGGCACGGTATGGGACGTGTCATAACGATTTGGCCTTATAATCGGGACTCCCGTGTTGATTGATTTGATAGTGAGATGTTCCAATTGATGAATGCATTGATTATATGCATAAGTTTTACGAACTATACTAATGTGCAGGAAGGAATTGAGGCGAGGTGAGTCTCATTGGTTGTGTGTGTAGGTTGCCTCTATGTGTATTATCTTCCTAATCGGGGGTTTAGGGCGTGAACTCACTGAGATTTATATCTCACCCTGTTGTGGTTACCATTTTCAGGTCCTTAGTGTGAAGAACCCGGAGCTTGAGGCGGAAGGGTCTAGATCATGGGTGGCTCAATAGTTCTTTTTGGAGATAGACCTCCTGTACATAGACCCTAGAGTTGGCCTCTATGTATAAACTAGTTTGTTTATATAAAAGTGTGTTTTTGTTGTGAATTTGTTATCCTACTTTTCTATCCCATATCGTTTGATGTCAGGGGATTTGTTTTATACGCTTCCGCATGTGCATAAAACGAATGGGTCGGCGACGCGTCCTAGGAATATCGCAAATTTTTAGTCAACCGCCGAGGGGTGTGTGCGCGCCCGAGGTTCAGGGCGTGACGCTTCTTTTCCTCCTCCGCCTCCCCAAAAGCATCACCGGCCATTTGCAAATCGCCTCCCGAGAGCCTTGCTCATTGCAGCTGGGTCTCGAGCCCCCCTCCTCCTCCTGATCGCAATTGGGTCTCGAGCCCCCTCTACCTCCACCTCCGCCTTCGACCGTTTCCAACACGGAGATTGAGGAGAACCCCAATGCTTTGTTGAATTTCAGGATTTCAGACGACTTGAGGTTGAAGTTGAAGGACAATGGGATCAAGGTACTTTTTCCCATTCAAGCCATGAGGTTTGACATCGTCCTTGATGGGACTGATTTGGTGGGCCATGCCTGCACTAGCCAGGTATGAAAACTTTTTATTTGAATTTTGCAGGATTGACATGTCGACGGTTGCGTGCTTGGTTGAAATCTGCTAATTAACTGACAAATTAGAGAAGTGAATGGTCTGGATGTTGCAGTAATAACAACGTGTGATGTGGAAAAGGGTCACGAAGCTGACATATATGAAAAGAGAAGTAGATTTTATCTGCTCTATAAGTAGTGAATGGTTGATATATGGGCTTAGTGAATGTTGTTTTAATTAACGGCACAACAAAGCAATTATGGTGTCGAGTGTAGCACAGTGCAAATGGTTCGTGAAATCTCTTTCGTGCATTTTTGGTCCTAAATCCCTGTATTTCAGCCCATGATTGTCATTGTAAAAGACAAATTCCGGCTGATCTTTTCAGGCATTCAAACCTACAGCCAATAATTCGACCAAAAAATGTATAGCTAAATAAATCTTCTAGTTTGTGGCAAAGTCATCTGTACATTAGTTCACTGGTGTTATTTGATATATAAAAACCAAATGTGTGTGTAGACTATTTGGCTGCAGTTGCATTTCAAGATTGGCTGCCAGGAACATGAGTTTTCAAACTATTTCCTCATTTATGTAGTTGATGGGTTTTAATTTTCTAGCACTTATTATCACCTTGTTCATTGTGTGAATTGTACAAGGGAAAAAGTATGGCTTTTGTCTTGCCCATTTTCGAAATGACGAATGAGCCTGCTCACCTCAAGGAAGACAGGATATGGTAGGCCACCAAGTGTTTTGATGCTTTTACCTACTAGGGAATTGGCTAAGCAGGTATTGCAATCAAGTTAATAGAAATAATCTCATCTCTTTACAGACAGAGATGTCTGACATCATTTACTCTATTATTTTAGGTGTTTTCTGATTTTGAAGTTTATGGTGGGGCAATGGGCTTGACATCGTGTTGTTTGTATGGTGGAGCACTTGGCCGTGTGAAAGTAATTCATTGAATTGGAAGCTCATTTGGTTTTCTTTCATCCGCTGGGAATAACGCATGTTCACAGTTGTTATACCTTGTGGCAGGACCACATTAAGAGGGAAAATATTGACTTGAGCTCTTTAACCTTCCGTGTCCTTGATGAGGCTAATGAAATGCTAAGGATGGGTTTTGTTGAAGATGTGGAGCTAATTCTTGGTGTGTGTGTGTACTAATTTTTTTCACTATGAAGTTTCTGGTGGAAATATGCTTTACTTATTTATTGCAATTACAATTATTATTAGTGATGTTATTTTTTGAAATTTGACAATAGGTTTTTCAAATTCAGCATCATGCAGCTTCTTAGAACCTTTTAAAAAAGAGATTTCTAAATCTTTTTTTAAAAGCAAGATCTTTATTTTCTTTGTGCCTTTTAAATTCTCTACTACATGTAACATATCTCTTATTGTGCATATATTAAGAGGGGCTCAAACCAATATTGCTATTCCTCTAAGGCATTATCTAGGCTGCAGTTTGAAAATCGATAATCTCCTAAAATATTTGGAGAATTTCTGTCTCAATTAAGTGTTGTTTTTTTTTCGATTTAATCACATTGCTAATAGATGTGGATATACTTATCCTTCAATTCTTATGGTTCTTGCAGGCAAGGTGAAGGATACAAGTAAAGTTCAGACGCTGCTCTTTAGCGCTACTTTCCCAGAGTGGGTGAAGGGTGTATGTAACTCAATCTGGCAAAATTGTTTTGTTGTTCTGAATTTATCTTGGTTGTCAATGTTTGGTTTTCCTTATTTGCTGTCATGCAAACTCATCTTCACCCAACTTTTCCTGATGGCGCGACTTTGCATTTCCAGATTTCTTAAACAAAACAAGAGAACTATAGATCTTGTAGGTAATGAGAAAATGAAGGCCATCGCCAATGTTAGGCATATTGTTATTCCTTGTACAAGCTCGGCTAGACCTCAGCTTATCCTAGACATAATACGCTGTTACAGCAGGTTAGTTGTTTCCATTTTCATTTCTTCAATGCTGTGCTCTTCTGTTAGTCACGAGATTTATTTGACACTATACAATTTTTAAACTTTCTTCTCTAGTTGGATTTTCTTTAGTGGAGGCCGTACCATAATTTTTACTAAGACAAAGGAATCTGCTTCTCAACTTTCGGGATTGTTGCCTGGAGCACGGCCCTTGCATGGAGACATACAACAAGCCCAACGAGAGGTAAATGATGAATGTGTAGAATCTTTAGAATCTTTAGACAAGCATTGTGTCATTATTTGAAGAGGGGCCACTATCATAGAAGCGTCGATGTTTGAGGATTTTTTTGCCATTTCAAAAAAAAAAATAATGATATACTTGTGAACAGTAGGTTCTAATACCATGAAGAACTGGACAAGAAAATCTCTATTGTTATTTGTTACATGTATTTAGAATATAAGGTAGTTAATGGCTTATAGAAAGACATCAACTAGAATAACTATAATACAATAACTGTTCTAGTAATGGCCATTATATAGAGAAAGATAAAATCATCTACACAAAGAAAGATCAAATGAATTTGTTAGTTTTGGAAACTCTCACTGCACTTGCCAAGAGTACAAGAATTGCTTGACAAGTCTCGATCTGATTGAGAGCAATTTTTGGAATTGCCTTGCTAATGAGATATATTTTCTCCAATAGTTTATGTCTTCAAGCTCTGGGTTGATTCTTGATTTGCAGTTTGTCATATTTTGTGTGCATATGATGCTTTATTGATAATACCAGGGTAAAGATGAAGACTGAAGAGGATAAGTTGTGAGTTTTGATCATATTTTGCGTCTTTTAGGAACTGTTCGGGCAATCAAGGAGCTACCACAAAGCCGGTCTCTTTTTTTCTTTTCTAGTTATTCTCTCTCATTTTAATCTACAAAGCAGCAAGTTTGTAGAGAACGAGCTCTTAGCTCAAGCTAGATCTGTGAGAAGCGAGGAAGTTCAGTGGTGTCTTCTTGTTCCTCTTCAGCTTCGGTAATTATTCCAGAAGACGTCTTGGAGTCTCTCAGGAACGACGGCCGTTTGAAGATCTTCAATCAGCTCAAAGCCAAAATAACTACCTCTCTCTTTCTGTGGATGCGACGGTGGCCAACGCTTTCCGTGGTGGTTGATGGTCTTCACCCACAAGCGGAAACTTTGGTGGCGCCCCGAGCATCTGCAACCCTTCTCTCTCCTCTGGTTTGATTTTTGGGGGCGATTTTTTAGTTATTTTCCTTTTAAATCCAAGCGCCACTTCAGCCCAATTTATTCTTAAAACAATTAATGATGCCGAGTCAGCCTTGATATCAAATTTTAAGTGGTGCTTATTGAAGGAGGGTAAATATATCACAGGGTACAAGTTTGGAACTTTTGTATTACCAAAAAAAAAAAAAAAAGAGATATTGGAGTAAATGTATCACAATAAACATAGTTTGGGATTTTTTGTTGGGTTTTCCCTTATTTATATATGGACTCTATTTTGAAATATATATATATATATATATATATATGTGTGTGTGTGTGTGTGTGTGTGTGTGTATACATTGAATGATCAAAGAAATATGACAGGTATAATTCCTTGTGCGCTACCAGATATATGTGGACAAAGTCCTATAAGTGATATAATTCTAATTTTACATAAGAAAAAAGTCGTACATCTGGTATCATGTCTATAATCGGTATTCTTTACATATAGATTATTTTTATTGTCAATCCATTCATCTCAAGAACACCTATAAGGAAAAATTAAATATTGTAAAAGCTATATCCCATCATTGTTAATATTCTGGTAATAAATATATTAAAATAAATGTTTATGTATGTAAAGCTTCTATTTTGGATTACATAGAAAGATTAAAAGTTTATGAAATTATTCCTCGATGATAGTTATATTCTGCGATTGTGCATATTCCGGTAATATACGTTTAAAATAATTGTTTGTCTAACATATAGGTTCTACTTTGTGATATCTGGAGGCTGAATATTCAAGTTGATCGAAAAATTCCTGCATCTAAATTATAAAAAGAATAACTGAAGAAACCAAATTAATAAAAAAAAAGTTATATTCTACGATTGACATATTTTAGTATCAAATGTTTTAAAACAATTGTCTACGTATATAGATTCTATTTTGAAACTTCTATAGATTGAAATTTAAATTGATCAAATCATTCTATAAATAGATCTTCGTTAACAAGGTAGGGAATCATAATTTTGCATAGTAATTGTTCATATGCTTCAAGAAAATACATGAAGTATCTCATTCGCACTGCTACAACCAGCTATAATGAAGACCTATGCCCTCGAATCAAATTCGTCAATCATGTGATCTCGTCCAATAATGATGCCTCACTACCAAATGTCCTCGGCACGAAAAATGCTCCGCCCATAAGTGGATATAAACATTTGAAATAGAAGGAGAAGCTGTAGCCGTGCAAAAAGAGCCACGAGGAGAAAGGCCAGCACAGTAAAGGGAATGAAAATCCATTCCAGTCTCTTATCCAGCACAATTGTGAGAGTTGAAACGAAGGCCACCAGCATGAAAGCCAAGGAGAGGAAGAGAAAAAAAAGGCCCATGATGATCTTCTTAGGTAATGAGTAGAGAAAATCTTGCGGCTCATAACGCGAAGTTAAGATAGCTAGGAATTGCAAGATGGCCGCCACGGAGGAGAACAAACCTAATGCATCCGAAATTGCGAAAACAAGGACAGAGTCTTGTCCTAACAATAATGGGACTCCAGTTTCATCATTATTGCCTCCAGGCACAGTGAAAGCAGCAGCGAACAATACTGTGGCAATTAGAGTTGAGACAAGCATACATGAATTTGTTGTGTCCTTCACCCACTTCTCTCCATTCTCAAGCAGCTTTTTATGCTTCTCCACGAATATATTCCAAAACGGCTTCCCCTTGTATTTGCGAATTCTGACATCTGGAATAATCCAGCTTTCTACAGCCTATGCATAGAAGTCACGAACAAGAGCTACAATAAGTGCATATCTATTAAAAATTCTCAAAAAGACTGACGAAGGAACATCTCAAGGAGATGAACTTAACCAACACTTCATACAAAATTGCTTAGAGGTTAAGTTCATCTTTTCTAGCAAAATTTCAAGTGGCCAATAAAGGCAGGCGTTGCCAATGCTGGGCGAGGCCGACCCTCGCCAAAATTGGCGAGGCCTCACCGTCGTTGGGCAAGGCTCGCCCTCATCAATGGTAAGTGGGAGGGAGCCTTGCCATTGATAGGCAAGCCTAACCTCGTTGGCCTTTGCCTTTGATGGGCAATAGTTGGCCAGAGAAAGAAGGAAGGAGAAAAAAAAAAGAGAAAGAAAAAATTTAAAATAAAAATTTATTAAAATATTGTCCACGTCAGTGTTCACCGAAAGGCTGGCACCGACTGTCATCTACGTCAGCGTCGATAGGTCAAAATTGATCGAATGAACTGAATTGGCACAAATGCAAAAAAAAAAAAAAAAAAAAAAAAAAAAAAAAAAATAGGGTGGCAAAAAAATGATTTATAATTCAATTGACACAATTATAATATGTTTAGAACATTTTTCATAATTTTCCCAAAAAATTCTAGCCATTACATTATATGGAATTTTTCAAGGAGACATGGTAATTATCATAAAGCACGGTTATTGAATATATGAAAAGAAAGATACTTACCTTAAACCATTGGAGTTCTCTTTGCATTTGAAATGTTGCTCCAGAGATTTTAGTTATAGCATCCAAATTAGGATTGTACTTTGCTGCTGCGAGCATCGTCTCTATCGATTTTTCCCGATTAGGCATTGCAACTAATGACAACTGATTGGGTGAGCGGACCTTCAAAAAGAGTCCGAGAGTCCTTTCTTGGCGATGCGTCACAGCAGTTATCATCAATTCCCTACCCCGAGGGGAAATCCATATAAGCTCCGGGAAAAACTGAATACATAGTTTCACGAGTTCATTGATTCCCCTGGAGGTAGCTTCAGTCAACAGATTGTTATTTTGGAGAAACTTGGTGATCTCGGTAGTTTTCATATTAGAGATCTGCTTGAAAACTTTATTCGCCAATTCAACAGCCGCCTCGTTTCTCAGCTTCACCTCATGAATCCTCTTGATTGTGGGAACTACCAAAAGTTAAAAAGAAAAGAAAAAATATAGTAAAAAACGAGGAGGCAGCAATTGGATTTTACCAAAAAAGAAAACAAAAGTTCTCCGGCGTTGCATCCCACATTTCTTTTTGAGACACCAAATTGCATCTAACAACAGTTTACAAATTGTCATATTTTCCCACAAAACCCTACCACATGTAGAGCTTGGGTTGGGGGGCGATTGGGAAAACGATCTCATTCTTTTTTCTTTTCTTTTTTTTTTTATTGTTTACGAAAGATATTTTGATCCTTTTTCCCCTTTTGGAACTGTCCTAAAATGCAAAGCGGGGGTTTTAGTACTAGCTGATGCCTAGTACAAAAAAAATGGCGTAATTTCATTTTTGGCGTTTTCCAAAAAAAGGTTTACATCATGTCCGGATGGAATAAAAATAGTACGATGGGAAGAAAGCAGAAGTGAGGAGAGCGCAAATGAAGAAAGTAAATCATGATTAAGAGAATATAATTGTTAGACTTGACCTGACAGAACAACTCTGAAAATAACCACACTAATTACATGTCTAACTAGAGTTAAATCGGAGTAATCTTTGCATACATGAAACTATTATAAATGATATCATTCAAATGTACATAGTAGCTTGTAATAGAAAAAATCATATTAACCGTGCAATCCTTAGTGTTTGCTGTTTGTGCTCGATACAAGAGCAAACATTATGTTTTTGTTCCATTCTGTCCATCTCCAATGAAATCAAAACTTCCACATGAGGTCACATAATGGTATGTCACTTTCGAGTTTAATTGTTATACCATAAAGATAAAATGAACTACAGTTAACGCGGCTTTGTTCTAAAATAACTTTTTATCTAATAAAAATACACAATGACACCCTTCTGTTTCCTTTACGTTCTTTGACCAAAATAGGAAAATTAGGGATAAAGGTTAATAGTAATTTCGAATACATACAAAAGTTGGGTGAAGATGATGAGATGAGTGCAACTATGGGATTTTTTTTTTTTTTTTTTTTTTTTCAGAATCAAGTCGTATCTGAGCCAACATTTGTGCACCTTGAATGATCCAGCTTCTTGGGTAATCTTAAGAGGGCATTTCCCCATATCAACTTGGGGTATTCAAAAATTTATATTTGGATTGTTCTCAATAAGTGTTGACTAGAGAATCACCAAGTAAACTCTCTTGTCATCTAGCCAACATAATGTTGGTACAGGATAAATAATTGGGGTGGAATTCGAGGGCCCATGAAAGTTGCTCCTGCTGAAATCTTCTTCTATTCCAAGCCCTCCCAAACAAATATGGTGATTTTTCCAACCTGATTTCTTCCCCCTATTCCTATTCCTCAAGCCTATTTAAAGTTGCAAAATAATATTGTAAATTTGCTATATCAAATGCGTTTCAATGATAACCCATTACCTCCATCGATTGCAACCTTATTTTACCAATGCTGTGGAGGGAATAGTTAATGACGCCGGGGGCTTGCCCCCAGTCCCATTCCCAATTCCTGTACCCTCTCAACATATCGTGTCGTGACGAGATGAATTAGCAGTTGGAGAAACTAATATTTAGAGAGAGAGAGAATATCTTCATAAAATGGAAGCATACCTCTAATTTTGGCAGCATTGCAAAGTGATCTTGTAAGATATTGAAGCACTACAATCAAGTTGCAAAGAGAACCGGGTCACTAGATATAAAATTATTGTATGCACGTGAAATGAAGATTTTTTTTTTTTTTTGGTCAAAACAATGAAGATGCTTTACTACATTGATTTCAATAACTGGTGTCATGTCTCTCAGAGGTTGATAGCCCTAGATATTAAAACAAACAACATTCACATTCCCATATATTAATGGTTGGACAGAGATATGGATGAGGATAAAGGACCCCCAATCAGTGTAGCTCCGCTTCTTTTTGTAGCTCCTCCCATATTAGTTGCACTGTAATTCGTTCGTTAAACGGTCCATTAAATAAGTTATACAATATTTATGCATTGGGTTGAATGATATGAGGTTCCCAGGGGCTAGCTGATCCATAAAATAGTTCGATTTCAAGCCATTATTCGAGTAAATCTAGGTAAAGGAACCAGAATATATCCTATAGGGAAATAATCACTTTCAGTTTCCTTTGCTAGTAAGAAGGGAATCGATCTAAGAAAATTGACTGAAGTTAAATATCATGGAAGGTCCTAAATTACATAGTGCCCAATGGTAAAATGCATACACACCCAGACCCGTTGATGTCTGCATATTCCTTGAATTTTCATTTGTTGGTTTGTCGTTCAAGTCCACCGGTATACCTTCAGTTCAGATACAAAAGAGCAGGTGATAAGCCCAGTATGATCTTCTTTAAGGTAATTAATGAAGGGATGCGAGTGCAGAGAGTACGGACATTTGTATAGTAATTTTTCCACAACATTGAGGCTGGTTCCGCTGAGAAAGTGGGACTTCATCCTCGCCAACATGCTCAGTATAGATAATTCTCCCCCCTCTCCGCCTTTCATGGTGATTAAGTGAGGGTATTGCCCAACTAAATAGAGAGTGATGTCTATCCGAATTCACCAGCAAAGTTGATCAGGAAAATAAGCTTAGTCTAGAACGGACGAAAAAGCATGTGGAATTGAGATGAAGAGTGATGGTGATCTTACCATAATGACCAGCTAAGATGAGATCTATAATGTAGTAAATCGTCTCGTCACTGTTGAATGGATCATTTGGCCCATCGTTTGTTGTTTTTTTGGCCAAGAACCAGGCAATCTCCTTATGCATAGAAGCTTCCCGAGCAGATATTCCCAAAGGAACACGTTTTTCCTTATCTTGAAGTTGCGTCAACCTAGGATTACTTCTAACTAATGCCTTTACCATACTTATCCTTCCACATAGGACAGCATTGTGGAGGGCTGTGCGGCCATCACAATCAACCATTTCAAGCGCTTCCGGACGCGGAGACAAGAGGTCAACCAGGTTCTCAAGAAATTGGTCTTGTGCACTGAAAGTGGCTATGTGAAGCACTGTTTCGCATCTGCATGTTATTTTGGCTGTCTTTGAAGCACAATCTTGTTCGAAAAATCTTTCAGCAGATTCCCAGTCACTCTTGAATGCAGCTTGCAACAATGGTCGGTAGTAGACTCCATCCACATCCCTTTCCGACATTCCTGCAATGGATGCAAACTATCAGACCATTTTGTTATTAATTTTTCCCTACACACATTAAAAAGTGTGCCAAGAAAGATTTTCATCAATGTCCACTCCAGAATTTTAATTTTCCCAATGAAGTAACCGTTTTGAGAGTTGACGCATCTGGAGCACCTCCGGGTTGAGAAGGAGCTGATCAAAGCTTACACGTACCTCTTCAATTTATGTCGGAGAAAGAGTGAGCCCAAAGTCCTTCTCATACTAATTTTTTTCCTCTTTCACCTAGCCGTGGTAAGGCTTATGTTTGTTTGATGATAAAGTAAAGAAAAGGAACCACGAGAAAAATACAAGTTCCAGCCCATTTTCTGGGTTGGAACTAGAATATGTACCTGGTGATGGACCTGCATCAATCAAAATTTCTGGTGTTCCACTTTGATGTGTTGCCATTGCGTTGCTCTCTTGGCTACAGTCTCTGAACAAGAAAGAAAACGAGAATGCAAAAGAGACTTTCTACTTTCCTAGAAATGTTGAAGCTGTGATGTCTGTCAGCTTAAGTTGCAGGGCCCTTATACCATGTGTTTTTTTTTTTTTTTTTTTTTTTTTTTTTTTTTGGGGGGGGTGTGTGTTGTCTCGATCTTAAAAAATGTGGTCCATGTTGATAAAAGGTGGTTGCTGATGGAAAAAGACAAGTTTTTGCGACATGAAATTGAGGGTGTGATTTTTTTATGTACATGGGGGGTATGCGGTACTCACGGGAATTGAACCCTAGATACGGTACTCTCCGTCCCTACCCCTAATCCCATTACCAGCAAAGCGGCCTGCCTGTTGGCAGCATATTAACCTTTGGGGATAAGAAATTGTTGGACTTCAATATAGTTGCTCTTTCAAGGCCGCCTTTCTCTCCTCCCTTTGTTTCCACTGGCGTCCTCGCTCCTTTCCACCTCCAGATCGAGCATCTGAAATCGACCGTGTTCAGCATTGCTCGCCGTGCACCGGACCCACAGAAGAGACGCTGGTGGATGCTGTGAGGCTTAGTGCTGGAAACGGCAAAGCTAAAGTGCAGTGATACTGCAGTAGCCGTGATTGAATTAGTTGAGACAGAAAGCAAAAAAGAAAGCGCGTGGACGGATTTTAGTTTTATCTTTTCCCTTTTCTTTATTTTTTAATAAATTCCGGTCATGATCAAAGGAAAACATTTCCCTGGTCAAATCAATTGGCCAGATGTAAGTACAAAAAATGGTCAAGTTGGATTTCTGGGTTGTAGAGCCTTATTATTGGTACCCAAATTTAACACTTCCATTCATTACATAAAAAAATTATAAGTCAACCCGATCGCTGAACAAAAATAATTAATTTACATTTACATGTTAAGAGCATGTATTATAATCGGACTAGACATGGTGGTCCTGTGCTTAATTAAATTAACTAAACTAAGCCTGGGGAGTATAAACTTCGGTCAAGCCCATTGAATCTCCTTAATGGCCGAAAATTTCATGTGCTTGGGGGGGGGGACTTTGGAAATTAGAAGAAATAAAGTTATTATCCTCGATAATTTTAATTAAATGAAGATCATTCTCAAGACTAATTAAATTTCTAGAGGTTTGAGAATCCATATATCCCCTTCGAGCTAAAATAGGAAAGTGATATCTTGAGAGAAAGCCTCAACTCTAAGCCTATATAAATGAGATGGTAACAATTTATCCTAGCCACATTCGGTAGCCAAGATGAAAGTCGGGATTAGGATAAAATTTATCATATCCTATCTTTGATTTCTATCTAAGATAGGATAAAGTCGGATAAAAGATAATATAACGTGGGTAAAAATATCCCATGAGAATGTGGAATAAAGGTAGATATGATTTCCTATATTCATAGCATAAAAGATAATTTTCTCGAATAACAAACTTTTTAAATTTTAAAAATAAAATAATATTTGCAATCCAATATAAAAAATTACAAATAACAAAAAAATGAAAGTTTTTTTATTTATTCGTATATTTATTTATAAATTTGAATTTCTATTCTATAATATATATATATATATTCTATATAGATTTAGTATCTATATTTATTACATATTTTGGGTATTAATTGTGACATCCTCAATTCGGACCCCCATTTACACCATGAAGAAGGGACAAAGAATCGATTTGGTTCAATTGAGAATGAATTTAGAAGCCAATGAGATTCCCCTATATGGAGATTTGCCACCTTTGGATTCTTATGTTTTAACTTAGATTTCCAGTTTTTTGTAATTGCTAGACCTTCGCCGTTTTTTTCCAATTTTATAGAGCTATTTGTGATTTGAATATTGCAAAACTTCCTCATGAAAGTTGTTCAAAACATCATGTTCAAAGCATCTGAAATCGACTCTGTTCAGCAATTTTTGGAGAAGAGAAGAGGCAAGAATGTCTGGCCAAAAACGTCCTCTTGGATTCGATGGCGTCTTTTGAGTCACCCAATGTTGGGCCAAAAAGGGTGCCGTAAAAAGGACGTTCTTGTGTTGTGCGTGTATCGTTAGAGAGAAGATAAGGTGCTCAATAATGTGGTCCACGTTGATAAAAGGTAGTTGCTGATGGAAAAAGACAGGTTTTTGTGACATCAAATTGAGGGTGTGATTTTTTTTATGTACATGGGTGTATGCGGCACTCTCGGGAATTGAATCCTAGATATGGTACTCTCCGTCCCTACCCCTAATCCCATTACCAGCAAAGCGGCCTGCCTGTTGGCAGCATATTAACCTTTGGGGATAAAAAATTGTCTGACTTCAATATAGTTGCTCTTTCAAGGCTGCCTTTCTCTCCTCCCTTTGTTTCCACGGGCGTCCTCGCTCCTTTCCACCTCCAGATCGAGCATCTGAAATCGACCGTGTTCAGCAATTTTTGGAGAAGAGAAGAGGCAAGAATGTCGGGCCAAAAACGTCCTCTTGGATTCGACGGCATCTTTTGAGTCACCCAATGTTGGGCCAAAAAGGGTGCCGTAAAAAAGACTTTCTTGTGTGGTGCGTGTATCGTTAGAGAGAAGATAAGGTGCTCAATAATGTGGTCCACGTTGATAAAAAGTGGTTGCTGATGGAAAAAGACAGGTTTTTGTGACATTAAATTGAGGGTGTGATTTTTTTATGTACATGGGTGTATGCAGTACTCACGGGAATTGAACCCTAAATACGGTACTCTCCGTCCCTACCCCTAATCCCATTACCAGCAAAGCGGCCTGCCTGTTGGCAGCATATTAACCTTTGGTGATAAGAAATTGTCTGACTTCAATATAGTTGCTCTTTCAAGGCCGCCTTTCTCTCCTCCCTTTGTTTCCACTGGCGTCCTCGCTCCTTTCCACCTCCAGATCGAGCATCTGAAATCGACCGTGTTCAGCATTGCTCGCCGTGCACCGGACCCACAGAAGAGACGCTGGTGGATGCTGTGAGGCTTAGTGCTGGAAACGGCAAAGCTAAAGTGCAGTGATACTGCAGTAGCCGTGATTGAATTAGTTGAGACAGAAAGCAAAAAAGAAAGCGCGTGGACTGATTTTAGTTTTATCTTTTCCCTTTTCTTTATTTTTTAATAAATTCCGGTCATGATCAAAGGAAAACATTTCCCTGGTCAAATCAATTGGCCAGATGTAAGTACAAAAAATGGTCAAGTTGGATTTCTGGGTTGTAGAGCCTTATTATTGGTACCCAAATTTAACACTTCCATTCATTACATAAAAAAATTATAAGTCAACCCGATCGCTAAACAAAAATAATTAATTTACATTTACATGTTAAGAGCATGTATTATAATCGGACTAGACATGGTGGTCCTGTGCTTAATTAAATTAACTAAACTAAACCTGGGGAGTATAAACTTCGGTCAAGCCCATTGAATCTCCTTAATGGCCGAAAATTTCATGTGCTTGGGGGGGGGGGGGGGGGGGGGGGGACTTTGGAAATTAGAAGAAATAAAGTTATTATCCTCGATAATTTTAATTAAATGAAGATCATTCTCAAGACTAATTAAATTTCTAGAGGTTTGAGAATCCATATATCCCCTTCGAGCTAAAATAGAAAAGTGATATCTTGAGAGAAAGCCTCAACTCTAAGCCTATATAAATGACAATTTATCCTAGCCACATTCGGTGGCCAGGATGAAAGTCGGGATTAGGATAAAATTTATCATATCCTATCTTTGATTTCTATCCAAGATAGGATAAAGTGGGATAAAAGACAATATAACCTGGGTAAAAATATCCCATGAGAATGTGGAATAAAGGTAGATATGATTTCCTATGTTCATAGCATAAAAGATATTTTTCTCGAATGACAAACTTTTTAAATTTTAAAAATAAAATAATATTTGCAATCCAATATAAAAAATTCCAAATAACAAAAAAATGAAAGTTTTTTATTTATTCGTATTTTATTTATATATTTGAATTTCTATTCTATAATATATAAATATATATATATATTCTATATAGATTTAGTATCTATATTTATTACATATTTTAGGTATTAATTGTGACATCCTTAATTCGGACCCCTATTTAGACCATGAAGAAGGGACAAGGAATCGATTTGGTTCAATTGAGAATGAATTTAGAAGCCAATGAGATTCTCCTATACGGAGATTTGCCACCTTTGGATTCTTATGTTTTAACTTAGATTCCCAGTTTTTGAAATTGCTAGACCTTTGCCGTTTTTCCAATTTTATAGAGCTATTTTCGATTTGAATATTGCAAAACTTCCTCATGAAAGTTGTTCAAAACATCTTGATCTACAACTAGTTTAATTTCAGATTTTTCTGAGGTGAAATGATTAATACGGAAGCCTAATATTTTACTATGTGAAAGCTATCCAGTGTAGTAAAAATGGTGACCTGTTTGTATTCTTGAAGTTCTATAAAAACTTTTCTTTGGAATTTGAGCATCCTTTCTTCACAAAAGTTGTAAAGGACATCCATGTCTACAACATATTAAAATTTGAAAGTGTTTTATGAAGATTTCGATTTCGAAATGGGTTTTCTTCTATGATCATTGGAACTATTCAATGGACGAAATTTTGGGTTGTATTTGATGATTTATTGCTCTTTATAAAAAATTAATTAGGCTTGGTTTCTTTCATAGAAAATGTTATTTAAGGTGTTCTCTACAACATATTAAATTATTATAATTTTCTGAATCCGTTTGATAAGGTAATGATGCTGATTTCTAAAGTTGCTCAAAACTGTTCTTTGCATTGGAGGGAGAGGGCCACACGCCCACCCTTGAAGGACAAGCTTAGGCAATTACATGGTTGAGATCAACCCTTGCTCCCCAACCTTAGGCAATTTAATGGTTAAGATCAATGCTTGCGCCCCAAGTTTAGGAACGGACCAATTTGCCCTTGAGTCTAGCTAATAACTTATATTGCAAGAAGCAATCCTAACATTCGATCTTAGATAAGGCGCATGGCCTAATGGAGGGGCAAGATTTGTTCTTGAACTCCAAGTTTGGGGCAATGATGAATTGAGGACAATAATGAAAAATTGCATCGAATGTCATAGAGACCATTTCTCTCTCCTTCATTCCTTCTTCTCCAAGTTCTCCCTTTTTCTCTCATTTCTCTCTTTTTCCTCCCCCTTAGCCAAACCTCATTCTCCGCTCTCTCTCTCTCACGCCATCTCTCTCTCTCTCTCTCTCTCTCTCTCTCTCACTCTCTCACTTTTTTCGTCCATCATGAGCTGCTGTGAGGTGCCCACTACAGCGTGCCGCCTCACTGCCGCCTCATCTCCGCCTCACCGTGCCGTCATTGCCGCCGTGAGCCGCGCCTTGCCAAACCACTGCACACCATTCGCTGCGCCATAACATCACCGCTGTCCACATTATCCGCCACTCATCGTCGAAGCCTAGAAATTGATCATGTGAGTAACTTCCTAACCCTTATTTAGGGTGGTAATTACACTTAAGATTAGGGTTAGATTAAGGTTAATGATAGTTAGATTATGTGATAAGTGAATTTGGATGATAGGTTATCATTGATAAGTGATGAGTACAAATTATATGTTATTGAGAATAGTGATAAGTTGATGTAATAATCTATTGTGAATAGTGATAAGTAGACGTGATAACTTATTATGAATAGTTATAAGTACAAGTGATAAGTTATCATGAATAGTGATAAATAGATGTGATAACCTATCAAGAATAGTGATAACTACAAGTGATAGGTTATTCCGAATAGTGATAAGCTGCGTGATAACATATCATGAATAGGGATAAGTATAAGTGATAGGCCATCGTGAATAGTGAATAGTGAATAGTGAATAGTAAATTTGATAGCTTATCAATAAGGTGATAAGTGCTTATCAAATCTTAATTTTAAATGTGAAAAATGCATATTATATTGCAATTTCAAATGTGATAAGCACTTATTAAATTCCAATTTTTGAAGTGGTAAGTACTTATTAATTTATAATTTCTAAAGAGATAAGTACTTACTAATTTCTAATTTTTAAAGTGACGAACAATTTAAATTGATTTCCATATTAGGCTCCACCACTCTTCTTCTCCCCCCCGGCACACACCTCCAGGGCTTCCGGCACACACCTCCGGGCATCCCGACACTCTCGCAGCATCCGGCACACACACTCCGAGCATCCGGCACCCACACTCCGGGCATCCCGACACTCCCGGGGCATCGTCGGCTCACACCTCCGACGGTATCATCATTATCATAATTTATATTCACATATGTGTCTCATTTTCAACATGGCATTTGATGCAATAATATCAAAGGTCTAAACCAGTTTTTTTTTATGTTATATGACATGCCAAATGTCACCACATATGCAGCATAATCAACCACTCAAGACATTATATCACATAGAATAATTCATTTATTTTTGAAAATACAGTAATTTTCGGATAAAACATAATGCACTTCTTTAGTTAAAATTCTAGAAAAATTAGTAAACGGTCTTAATAAATTCTGAAAATTTGATATATTATAGAAAATATCCAGAGGAAAATATTTCATGAAGAACACCATATCAAAAGAGATTCATAAAAATCGGTACAGTTCGTGCATCACAGTCTTTAAAATTTCAGAACATCGCCATTGCACAGTTTCATTCACAAATTCTGTAAAAACACTAAATCAGCTCCAAAAATTTTGAAATTTTGATATGTTATAGAAAAAACCTAGAAGTAAATATTTCATGCAGAACTCGAAATCAAATTCGTGATATATTAAAAACTATAATTACCATAACCGTCCCTAACCCTCGGCGTCGAATTCCAGATCTAACCATTTCGGATAAAAATCGTTTCACCGACCTACACCCCTCCGTTTCCTCTCAAATGTTTATATGTTACTCCTCAATATATCATATACAACTTTCCTTAAGAACACGAGATCAAATTTCAACCAGATAATTTTATAAAATTCACAGAATCACACTAGGTCTGTATTACGATTTTCAGATCTAACTTCTTCAAAGAAAAATAGATTCACCGACCTATACTTGTTCGTTTCCTCTAAAATTTTGATATGTTACTCTCCAAGAAGTCCTCTACAACTTTCATCCATAAGTCAAAGCGAGATTCCAACTAGAAAATTACATGCAGCTTACGAAATCATCAAAGGTCGGACTGCCTTTCTAGAAGACAGAATGCTAGGCTAAGACACTTCTCCCCAAAGCTTCGAAAATTCCTCACCTCTACCACATCCGAAGTTTACCATTCACCATACACACATCACAGTAAGCAAAGTGTAGATCAATGGACTCTACTTGCCTCTAATCCACAGAAAATCACGGCAAACACGCGGCGGGGCAAGGCGGGCTTGATCGACAGTCTCCTCTTCCTCTTCGGCTCACGGTCGACTTCGGCTTCCTCTCTTTCTCTCTTCCTCTCTTTCTCTCCCTCGCGCGACACTACTCTCTCTCTCGGTTCAGTCTCTCGAGCAATCCACCCCCTCTCTCCTCTTCTTTCTTCTCTCACCCATGATTAGCAATCATTAGATTGCATGCAATGGCCACTTGGTTGCTCCCTCATGCCACTTGTCATCTTTCTCATGCAAGATGATGGGCTTTCTTTGGGCCGGACTTCTCCATCCGCCTCCTCCTTCGGTCGACAGCCCATTGGGCTTCTTGGGCCGGTCGAACGGTGGGGTTGTGGGCTGGGTTTTTGGGCTGGTTTGGCCTAAGAGTTTCGGCCCACTTCCTCCTTTAATAATCTACCCTTAATCCCCACTTATAACAAAATACCTAATTGCAAATTAATATGGCCAAAAGACTTTATAACATTAACCCATAAAAATCAAACCTATAAAGTGCACGGTCAAGAACAAAATTTTTCCTTATCAAATTATCCTTTAGCACACTCTTTAAATCACCCATGGACATAGGATATATAATCCAACCAAATAATTGTCCATTAAAAAGCTCAGCTTAACCTATTGTAATTCATTGGTCTAAAGGCCATAACACAATCCGATGGCACTTCCATCACTTATTCATAGGTCGTAATGCATCTAGAGGTCGCTATGAAATTCTAGGATGCCACAAAGGGCTAGCTACCTTAGCACAGCTTCCATCTTCATGTGCTTCCAAGATGGGTGTGTCCAAGAGAACTGATTCATCTATGTTGTCTTGAGCTGAAATTCGCATATCATAAGGATTATAACGCTTGAGTTTCTTTGCAGGACCAATCTTTTGGAGTATGGTGAGTGTTTTTTATTTTCTTGGCCTGCGGTAAGTTGATCGACTGGACCTGAACCCCCTTCATCTTTTCTGCTGCAGGTATCAGTGCAATGGTAATGATGCTACTCGGTAGAACACCAGCTTGATAGTACTGATCCTTTGGAGCTATCGATGAAGTGCTTATGGCTGCAATAGGCTGCAGCAGGGGGGCTGCTTCTGTGTTAACTGTTGGCGGCATTAAAGGGAGATGGTGAGTGGTTGTGGGAGGTGTTTCAGGTACAACCTCTTCCAAATGTTCCTGTTTGTCCTTCGTTTCATAGTAAATCCGCCAGTAAGGGTTATGCTCCTTGACCTCCGCACGAAGCCATTGTCCGTAAGCCATCATCTCCTTTCCTTCAAGTTTCGCTTCATCGAAAGGAATTTCTTTGCAATACATTGCGTAATGACCTAACTTTCCACACGAATAACATAAATGGGATAGCCTCTCATAACAAAAATCTAGCCATAAAGTCTTGTTATTGATTATGATTAGTTGGCCTATCTTCAACGGTTCATGTAAATTAATTTCGACTCTTGCTCTACCTGCTCTAAGGGTGGAACCTTCTTTTGTATCAGCTTTCACTTCTATCACTCTGCCTACATTTTTAACTGCTTTGCGAATCATTTGTTCAGTGCACCACTCCAAAGGTAGACCAAATACTTGCACCCAGAAGGCGTAGGTGGAAGAATCGTAGCAATGCAGCGGAGTATTCGGAATCCATGATTTGAAAACTACCGGATGACTGGAAAATAGCCAAGGTCCGCCCTCTAGAATCCTTTGTTTATCTGTCTCCGACTGAAATTTTGCCACATATAGTCCAGCCTCTCTTTACGAAATATCAACATGTTCTATTCTCCATGCCCACTTCAACGTACTTTGAAATGCTTGAAAATTGATAGAGGGATTAGAATGAATTTTACCTATGAAAGTTAATCTGCATTCCTCCAATTTTTCAAGGGATGGCTCATCGTTCCAGACCTCGATTTCTTGTTTTGAGCAGAGACGTCCCAATCGTTGATGATGGAATTCAAGTCGGTGGAAGACGACTTACCTGATTCCGATGCGCAAACAATAATTAACCCCGGAACGAATGTTGAATTGCGGATGAATCATGAACAACACTACCTCACGTTGGTCTGAGTGCAATCACGAGGAAAGCACCCATTTTCCACGGCGTAAATGCCGATTGCTCTTGTAAAGAAGAAAATGGAACGCCTTGATGGAAAGGGGAGAGAAAAGAAGAAAATTTTCTGAACATACGATGTTCCAACCAGTCCAACGGTTGTCTTCAAGGGTCTTTTATATGACCCCATCACACCCCTTCATCGTAGCATATCAAGGCCAAATGGTGCGGTCCAATCGCACCCATCATGGACGTCTAGCTAAAGTACAACATCTCCCACTCAGACATGATGGACTTGATAGCACTCTATCGAGAATATAAGGCATTCAACATTCATCAACTTTACAAAATAATTCATACTAGCAAATAAGCCGTGCGACCAGTGAGTACACCTGCACTTGGGAGCTCAAATTATGCACCTGTTAGGGATGACATAATGGCTACAACTCCGAAAAGAAATAAATAATCGATGTCTCACAGTGCCCCGGACATATTTTGTTACATCAGTCCATGTATACCCATCCCTTAAAGGCTATACTTGACTATTCTCAAAACACCATGTATTTACAATTATATCCACAACCACGAGAGGGCGATATAATTGGTCGACCAAATAAATACATGTGATAGATGTAAAACAACAATAGTCTTCCTTCGCACTCATGTCTCTCTCCATTTCAGAACAACTACTATCCTAGACACGTCCCATAAAGCCACATCCATTCATGACCGCCGATAACATGCTAAAGTAGCAACATTGATCTTTCACTTCGAGAACATAGTCAGAAGTAACATAGGGCACAAAATGAGATAAATTATAAATTACCTCAAGGGTTCACACGATGAGTAAATAGGGAAAATTTTACTAATCTTCCCTTGTTAGTTGTACAATGCACATGTAGTATGAATTACATGCTATAGTGGATTTCTCTTTCTATAAGAGCGTATGTCATTTATTAAATATATACACTATACGGATCTTAACCTAAACATAGTCACGTGATCCTCACGTACTCATGTTTAGCTCGAGTGTTATATCAGCTCGCTTTCTATAGCACCTCAATTAAGTACTCGCATCCGGCATCTTTCAGGCATACATGATTGTGGGACTATCATGTTCGGTCTTATTATTAACAAATCACATACCTCATCTTCACTCCAATCAAGGTGACATATTATTTCATGTACTAAACTTGCTCTTCAGCATTTACTTGTACATAATGTCTCATCTCAACGTGCTTACTATAGCACTTGAGGTGATTGCTCTTGTGAGTGAGCCAATCATTATCTGCTGGCATACTTATCAATAATATATGTGTGTATGTGCTAGTCTCATAGTGGATTTGTATTTATTGATAAAATATCAAATCACTAATAAACAAACAAGTACAATACATATGTCCACAAATACATAAACCAATGATCCTCTACAATAACACATGTCACATTTTACGCAATCCTAGTGACATCCTGTGGGTCAAAAATACGTCTCTAGGAATAACCTTCGTAAATGGATCAGCAACCATTCTATTGGTTGAAATGTATTGTAGGATCACATAATTCTGTGCTATAATATCTCTGATGAAGCTGTTCTTTATGTCAATGTGCTTCGTCCTTCCATGATACTTGGGATTTTTCACATAGGCAATGGCTCCTTGACTATCACAATAAACTGTCACCAGTCTTGGAACCTCAGTGATAGTGGCTAAATTTTTCAAGAAACGTTTTAGCCATACTGCTTCTTGCACTACGGCAGAACATGCAATAAATTCTGCCTCCATAGTAGACAAGGCTGTGCATGTCTGTTTCTTGCTATTCCAAGAAATTGCACCTCCATTGAGCAAGAATACATATCCATAAGTCGATTTACGCTAATCCAAGTCTCCACCTCAATCAGCATCTAAATAGCATAGTAGGCGTAAATCACTCTCTTAGTAACAAAAGTCGATAGTCCATGGTGCCTTTCAAGTATCTCAGGATCCTCTTCACTGCTTTCCAGTGAGCTTGACTAGGATTTGATTGATATCGGCTCAACAATCCCACGGCATAACATATGTCAGGTCTAGTACACATCATAGCATACATCAAACTTCCGACCGCACTAGCGTAAGGAACAGTTTCCATTACTTTAATTTCTTCTGGAGTCTTAGGACACATCTCAGTACTTAGGCCTTCACCTTGCATGACAGGGATATCAATGGGATTACAGTGCTGCATATTGAAACGTTCAAGAATCTTCATAATATAAGACTCATGTAATAAAGTAAGGAGTTTCCTTGATCGATCTCTTTCAATCTTAACTCCTAATATATAAGTAGCTTCTCCCATGTCCTTCATTTCAAAATTGGAGGACAACCATTCTTTTATGGTGATAACTAAAACCTTGTCATTTCCAGCCAACAGAATAGCGTCCACATAAAGTGATAAAATCACAAATTTATCATCGGACCGCTTGACATATACAAAGTGATCTTCTTCGATCATCGTGAAACCAAAAGTTGTTATGGCTCGATAAAAACGAAGATACCACTGTCTACATGATTGCTTAAGGCCATATATTGAGCGACGAAGTTTGCAAACTTTATGCTCTTGACCTTTAGCTATGAAACCTATTAGTTGTTTCATATAGATTTCCTCATCTAGTTCTCCATTGAGAAATGTTGTCTTTACATCCATTTGATGTAATTCAAGGTCCAAATGTGCAACGATGGCTAGAATAAGGCGTATTGAGGCAAACCTTACAACTGGTGAAAAGGTTTCCTCATAGTCTATACCCTCTTATTGAGTATAACATTTCGCCACAAGACAAGCCTTATACTTTTCAATGGATCCATCCTCCCTTCGTTTAATCTTAAAGACCTATTTGTTTCCAATGGCCTTACGATTGGGTGGTGGATCAACCAAGTCCCAGACATGGTTTGCCCTCATTGACTCTATTTCATCTTCCAAAGCATTTCTCCATTGTTCCTTATCAGAGAATGAGAGAGCCTCTTGAACAGCCTTAGGCTCAGCATCGTCTTTCTGAGCAATCATAAATGCTTCCCCTTCAATCTCAAAACGATGACGATGAATGCTTTTACGATTACTTTTACGCAACTGAATTTCTCTTGAATTCAATTCGTCAGGTGATGCTACACTCCCACTAGGTCTTGTGTGTCAAGGTAAATCTTCATTTCCCTCTACAATATTAGTAGGTGTGTTATCAGGATCTTCCATCTCATATAATTGGAAGTCCTTATCAATCTCACCTCTGCTAGGGAAATCGTTCTCCAAGAACATGACATCTCGTGACTCCATTTCGGTCACACTTCCATCAGCTTGTTCACTTATGAACACGTATCCTTTGGAGTGTTCAGACTATCTTATAAAGATACATTTCTTTCCTCTTGGTCCTAATTTGTCATATTTATGGGAAGAATCATGAACATAAGCTGCACATCCCCATGGACGTAGACTACTCAAGTTTGGTTTCCTACCAGTCCATAATTCATAAGGGGTCGAAGTGACCGATTTTGAGGGCACTCGGTTCAGTACATAGACAGCAGTCAATAATGCATCTCCCCAATAGGAGATAGGTAAATTTGCTTGCGCCATCATAAACCTAACCATTTCCATTAGGGTTCTATTCCTTCTCTCAGCTACCCCATTTTGTTGTGGAATACCAGGAATAGTCAATTGTCGTACAATTCCCTTTTCATCACAAAGAGCCTTGAATTGCTACAATAGATACTCACGTCCACGATCGGTTCTCAATGCCTTTATTGTTTTGTTCAATTGATTCTCAATCATCGCTATATATCGTCTAAAGCAGTCTAATACTTCTGACTTATGGGAGATCAGAAAGACATAACCGAAACGTATGAAGTCATCTATGAAAGTGATGAAATATGAGGCTCCATGCCTTTCCCTCACATTCAAAGGACCACAAATGTCAGAATGTATGAGATGCAATGTAAATTCCGCTCTAGTCCCTTTACCGAATGGTTTTCTAGTTGTTTTTCCCGCTAGACAATATTCACATACGGATAGACTAACATTAGTGAGTGACCCTAAAAGGCCTTCTCTAGCTAATATTTGCATTCTTTGCAATCCAATGTGACCTAATCTAGCATGCCAAGTACTTGCATCAATCTCAACATTACTAGAAGATGCGATTAAAGAAAAACAACCATCGACCTTAACATTATACTGATCATAGTCAATGTCTAACATCACAAAACCATTCGATACATGACCTAAACCATAATAAACTGTTTCATACAAAATGTCAACACAATCACCATGGAAATTCAATACATAACCTAAGCTAAGAAGAACAACTACAGAGACCAAGTTTCGTCGAATATCTGGCGCATAAAGGACATCATGCAGAAATAGGTTTCGACCACCACGTAAAATCAATTTACATGTGTTGACACCCTTCACTTCAATTCGTGAGTTATTCCCAACATATATCCATCTTCTTCCAGATTGTATCCGACGATACTCCACAAATGCTTCTCAATCTCCAGCTACGTGATTTGTTGCTCCTGAGTCTACAGTCCACATTGGACGAGATTCAGCAAGCATCACAGTGCTAGAAACAAAAACACTACTTAAAGTAATGGAGTAATAGGGTACCTCTTTCGCCTCAGTGCATTCACGAGCAAAGTAACCCATCTTGCCAGAATTGTAGCACTTCATCTTGGCCTTGTCCTTCTTCCCACCACGCTTATTGCGTTGGAAGGTCTTAGCTCTCTTAGGTGCCTGATCAGTCTTCTTCCCTTTGTTGTTGAATTGAGAATTCATTTTGCGCTTAAAGCTCGAAACTTTGCGCAAACTCGATTCAGCAACATAAGCATGGGTAGAGGATCTCGCAGCCTCTAGGCGCTCATCCTCTAATTCCAAATGACGCGGAATATCATCAAAAGTGACAATATTCTCATTATGCGTCATATTGATCTTCATATGCTCCCAATTGTCAGGAAGAGACCTTATAACAGCCTGAACTTGATGTTCATCAGTAAGGGAGTGACATGCCGACTTTAGCTCACGAATCATGTTTGACATCTCCCGAAGATGCTGCCTCATCGTTACATTTGGGCGCTTTTGAAATGTGTCAAACTTGATGGTGAGTCTCCTCAGCTTAGTGGCAGATGTACCCCCAAACTTATCTTTCAAGGCAACCCACATAGCTTGAGCTTTATCATAACTTTCAAACTCACACATGAGATCATCTTGCATACAGCTCAGCAACGTGATGCGAGCAATGCTATTTTTCTTTTTCCAAGCTTGATAAGCTTCTAGATCTCTCCTGTGTTGAGCTGAAGTTCCATGCTCAGGTTCATCCATGGTATGGTTGAGGGTTTCCAAAACCTCTTGCTCCTCAAGGATGTACTGAACATTTCGGTGCCAAATATCATGATTGTCACCGTTCAGCTTCTCACCCTTATTGAGGTCAGCCACAATGGTCTTGGATGCCGAAGCCATAATCAATTTCTATAACACATTGACATAATAAATGCAGAATCAATACTAGCACACTTTATCAGAGTAACACACATATTTAATTTGCAGCAAAGACAAACTAAATTAATGATAATTCAACAAAAGACACAGAAGCAAAAGTTCACTATGTTCCCAATCAACTTCTATGTACAATTCTTCTATTATCAATACTTAGTTTAATTTGCGCAAATTTTAAGTTCTAGGTGAGAACTCCTTCGAATTCTAACCTACGAACTCCCACTGGGAAAAATAATTACATGACCTCATGTAATTTCTATAGTTTTTTATTAACACAAAACATAGCATGATATGAACTAACGTACAAACAACAATCATGCTTCAACTATATCAAAATTGCAATTTAACATGTAATGGATTTCCTACCATTGTTCGAATTTTCTAGCAACTAGAAAATTGCAAGTATATTAAACTATATACATGATATCATCGAACCAAGCTCTACACAGCATATCTGACATCATTTGCACACAAGCTAGCTACTGTATTTCCTAAACCACAAGAAAATACAAGCTACAAATGAATAAATTGGATTAAACCCAAAAAAATACGCGTACTTAGGGTTTCCTACGCATTTTCATACATTTATAAAATTCAAAAGTATAAAATAATTATACCACAGTGTAGACCACATTCATACGAACCAAACACCACCGACCACGCTCCAATCGAGCTCCCACGTGCCTACACTTGCCGCCTGAGTGCGCGGCACGTGTGGCGCACGCGCCAGCGAGCCAAACAGCTCCTGGCCGGTCCGACCGGTTTGACCGCCGGACCGGTTGATCGGTCCAACCGTTGACCGGTCAACGATCGGGTCGGGTCGGGTCGGATCTCGAGTCGGGTCGCTGGCCGGTGACCGGCCGGCCAACTGCCACCGGCGATGACGTCATCCCAACGGTTGCCGATGTTGGGTGACGTCACGATGACGTGATCACGCGCCGGTTCGCCGACGGGCGCGTGACGCGTACCGCCGGTCGCGACCGGCGCGCTGTGGCACACGCGCGGCTTTGCCAGCGCTTCAGGCGCGTAGAGCCCACGCGCAGCGGCTTCTGGCCGCGCAGGTGGGCGCATCCAGCGTCGTCCGGCAGCGCTCGACCCATCGACAGACTCGTCTCGACGAGTACTTTCACCTTGTGTATTCAAAAGTTGATTTTGGCCAAAAAAATATTTCGAAAATTGGCCAAAACCGCACGGATGCACGCGACCCCGAACCCGTTCTTCGCTTTGGTTCGATTTTTCAACGATTCATATATCAATTTCGATTAATAAACATCCAACCAGTGTAGATATCATGCTCTTGATCTCAATATTAAATGGTAATCCAGAAAGTACGATGAAAAATAAGGCAGAAATCACGACCGCGCTCTGATACCAATGATGGAATTCAAGTCGGCGGAAGACGACTTACCTGATTCTGATGCGCAAACAATAATTAACCCCGGAACGAACGTTGAATTGCGGATGAATCACAAACAACACTACCTCACATTGGTCTGAGTGCAATCACGAGGAAAGCACCCGCTTTCCACGGTGTAAATGCCGATTGCTATTGTAAAGAAGAAAATGGAACGCCTTGATGGAAAGGGGAGAGAAAAGAAGAAAATTTTCTGAACGTACGTTGTTCCAACCAGTCCAATGGTTGTCTTCAAGGGTCTTTTATATTACCCCATCACACCCCTTCATCGTAGCATATCAAGGCCAAATGGTGCGGTCCAATCGCACCCCATCATGGACGTACTACCTAAAGTACAACAGTTGACATAATGCAGCAAGTCAGGATGAATTCTCATCTTCTTCGTGGTCCATGAGCTGAATGGACAGAGTCAAGTAAAAGGAAAGCAATAGCAGGGTCAGAATGTAGCTGCTAAAGCAGAGGCAAGCGAAATCTGGAGTGTCGATTGAAATGAGGAGTCTCGGAAATGGCCAAACGAAGCCATGCAGAAACCAAAAGAAAAATCTGAAGGTAGATGAGGTGATGAGCAAACAGAATTGAGGCAGAAGCAGGGTCGAAAGGGTTAGGGTGTGGATGGGGAAGAAAAGGATCGAGCAAAATGTGACCAGTTCAGGTGAAGGCAGCGATTTGGAAGACCAACGATGATAGCATCAAGGAAGGATGTAGGTGGGAATTCAAGGTAGACGAAATTGCCATGGCTGAGATACAGATTTGGTGGAAGGAAAGTATTAGGGTTTAGGGTTTGAGCTACCATTAAGGTAGAAGATGAATCTACATATCACAAGATTTCTTTGGAAAACCTATCACAAGATTGTTTGAGCTAATGCCAACAGCAACTTGCTTCAGAGGTTAATTGTTTATGTTGGTGGATATTCGCCGCTCCCTCGGCGAAAGTGCAGTAGGGATTCTGGAGTCACTCGGGAATCTTTCCTTACTTGACGGTGCTTGTGCAACCAAAATATTAGAAGCAGGGAAACATGTGATTGACTCTATCCTTTGAATCATGTCTTCTGGAAAGGAAACCAGAAGAACCCCTCGCAGATCGGGTTACCAACTTTGCCTTTTTGGCATCATTCTGCTGGACAACCTTGTCTTCTATCTAGGAATGCAATGTTTGATTATTTTTTCGGGCCAATGAATGTGGTGTTTGATATATTATCACATTCTGTTCATAGTTTCACAAGTGACAGAACTTGTTCTTTTTTCCCTCCAGCTAAACAAACTCGTGTCTTTAATCACCAATCAATTGTACCAGGGCTTGTCCAATCTTGACATTGTCCGTTTAGATTCTCATTCTTATTTTTCATCAAGTGAAGCGGTGGCAGTCTTTTTTTTAACGGATCTGCTCTATTTTTCCTGCTATTCTCTCTTTGGCAATCCAAAATGTTCAGCATGGTGATAAGTGCACCCAGACTTACTGCTTGGTTTCATACAAATGAAAATTACTTCATTAAAGTCAAAGCATTCTACTTATTCAATAACGTTTTTCAATTGCTGCTTGTAGATTTATCGTTAATTTTTTTTTTTTTTTTTTTTTTGTTCATCCAGGGATATGAGAAACTCTGTAACGAATTGGAATCCAGGAGCTTAAACTCCCCTAAATCACATAAACCAAACAATGCACACTGAACCGAACAATTTCATCGGTAAATGGAACAGTCTGAACTTTTAATCGCTTCCCTAATGTGTGGTGTCAAATCATTTGCTATGTGAAGTCGTAGCTAACTTGACTAAGTAAAGAGTGCTGAGACGAAGGTATCTGCTCCTCTGTAGCATATGCAGCGCAACAAAAGCAATGCACTCAGCAAAATGATTCCGGCAAACAAACCGCATAAGCCTACTAAATCCGAGTACAATGGCCTTTGAAAGCTCTTAACGATGACGAAGGCGCTAAGTTCATACCAGTATCCCAGGTTCACAGTGGTACCTTTAACTAGTCCATTTGCACTGAAGTTACAAAATACTGTTGATATAGAATCCTGATCAAATTACAGACAACCGGCAAGATTTTAGATGCACCAAAGATGTAGAAAAAGTACAGAGCTGACAAAATTGAATAATGCAAAATCTAATCCATCTCTTCCGATGAGCATGAAAGATAAAGAACCACAAGAAACGCAATTTTGGGGGGTTTTAAGATACTGGCCATGCAGAAAAAGATCCTCACGGGAACCTTGACGAGGCAAAAAGGCACTAAAACTTTTGTAAGGGCATGACCAAAGAGCAAGAAAAACGCCATTGAAGGAGTCGAAACCTGGAATCGGAAAAACACTCGACGGTACAAACAACCACCGTTTGGAACAAATTTGAACTCGTAGTCACTCGCTTTAGTTGAATGAAAGCTCAATTTGGATTAGTCTTGGTCAAACAGTCATGGATTTGGCGAGGAACCAAGAGAGATAAACACTATAGTGGTCCACGTAAGCCATCCAAACAACTGTCTTTTTTTAATTACTCAAGCCACACGGATGCCATATCAACTATATTTGCCTTTCCTTGTCTACATAAGCATCCTTGTAGGATTTTTAACGGTGGTATTTGATGAAAACATGATAGAGGTAGATGTGTCACAGGTAAAAATTTAGGGATTTTCATTATGCAGAAAAGTTTAAAGTAAACGCTTCTAGTTTAGAATTTTTTGTGACTTTTCTTAAAAGAAAGAGGATAAATTATTGAGATGGAAGGAGTAAGGATTAAGCAAACGATATATGGTCTCTATTAAAGGCTGAGCCAATGTCACATAGCATTTATCTATTGAAGAGAACAAGACAATGAAATAACCCAATTACATTCACATCCCAACTAATTTGTTGAGCAGAAGTCAACATCGTCCTGAGGCAGAAGTGCAGTTACATCCCAACCACTTTGGTAGTTGTCTTCCCCATCGCCCAATTAAGACATTGACTTGGGCGTTGAAATGGTCGAAGGCAACATGGGCCAGGAGGAACGTTTGTGATGAGGATCATCAAATATTCAAATGCATCATACTCTTAGGACACTTATTTTCTGTGATGTACTCTGAAACGTGATTCTCGTGGTGGTTAACCATTTATGAGAATTCGAGTGTAGCTACTCCACCGTACTTTGGTTATGGGGTGTTACATGCTGTAAGCGTACCTCGTATCAAACTCGAATTATGGCTATTTACTGGTTGCCAGTGTACCTCTCACGTCAAGTTGTTGTTTGATGTTTATTGTTGCATCATGGTGAGATAATTATGGGTGTGGCCCCTGAATCTATCAACACCCGATATGTGGCAGGAGACTTCTCTACCGGCTGCAAAAGAAGATGATGACAGGCATGACTTTTCTATTTTTCTCCCCCGTTTTTCACGTTGGCAAGGACGAGCTCAGGGTCCAATCAAGGGAAAATTTGAAAAATTTCTCGTAGTCGGTAGAAATCTATAACCATTGGTAAATTTTGAACAGTGTTGATGAAAAAGGTCTGACCTTAAGTTGACTGTCAAACAACTCGTTAATAACTTACGAACATTATTAAGAATTTTTTAACTTCCAAATAAATTAATGCATTATCAACTCTTTTGAAAAATTACTAGCTCCATAAGTAAATTACCAACACTATCATTTAAACAATTTATCGGCTTCTTTAAATTGTTACCCTCACTCGTTAGGATAAAAAATTAAAGCTGGCTTGCGGTTTTTCTTTTCTGTTTTTGCGGATGAAATCATATTAAGTGACATTGGTGTTTCTACTTCGGATAGACCAATAGATTCATCATTACCATGACAATATGGTGAATGCGAGTCATCCTGGATATAAATGAAGGAAGCGCAGTGCTGCGATTTTGGCATTTTGAGTAGCCAATTTTGCTGAAACTTTAAATTGGATTTTTGACAACACGCATTAATGAAATGGCTGATATTAAAAACGCTTGAATCGGATGGCTGACAAGAGTTGTCATGCACGAAAGCACAGGATTGAATCTATATGTGTGTTATCTTTCTCGATCGCTTCTTTATACAATTTTCTCTTGGTCCCAAGAGTAGGGTTAAGGTTAAAAAAAGAAATGAGGAAGACCAAAAAGAAGAGTACCGCCCTTCAAAATCTAAGAAGGGAAGTAAATAGACAATTAACGGGCAACTAATGAAAATTGCATAATTGAGATGAGAAGTTATCATATGCAAAAATTCCTTGCTTGAATCCTAGTCCAACGAATCAAATGCATTACATCGGTTGATTTTGTGAAATCCATTCACATAGAGAGAGAGAGAGAGAGAGAGAGAGAGAGAGACAATTCCGTCGAGAACGTCCTCTCTCGCGCGTGCTCTCCCATTCCAGATTTGTTTCGCTCTGCCTGCCTTGTCTCCCGCGCGCATCGACGGTGTCTTAAGCTTGAGCGAACAAAGGAGAAGAAAATGAGAGAGAAGAAGAAAGAGGAGAAGGCCGGGCTTGGGACTCTTCATGGGCCACCTCCATTCTTGGGCTCAGATGAGCTGTCTTCTTATTAGGTGCGGCGGGCCGATTTCCATTGATGAGCCCAATTGAACCCAACTCGGAGAAGTATCTGGAATCCCGATTTGAACAAATCTTTTGTCAAACGATCACGGATTTGGCGAGGAACCGAGAGAGAGAAAAACAAGGATGAAGAACCCCAAAATTTGCCCAAATCGACCGAAGAGACGAAGCAAACCGGCACCATTGTGGTTCACGTAAACCGTCCAAACGATTTTTTTTTTATCATTTAAGGCCATCTTGACGTGACATCAGCACAGTTTGACTTCCTTTATCCGTGTGTAATCACGTAGGATTTTCAAGTGCTGCAATTGACGGAACCATGACGGAGCCAAAATACAAGTTTAGAATTTTTTATGATACATAAAAAAATGCATCACGATTGACTTAATTTGAGATTTTTTGTTATTTTTTCCCAAAAACTAAAAAGAGAAACTGTTGGGATAAGAGAAGTGGAGATTAAGCAAACAACGGCATCATGGTCTTCGTAAATAGCTAGGCAAAAGTCACATGGCATTTATCTATTGAAAAGAGCAAGACAATGATATAACCCAGATATATTTACATCCCAACTAACCTGCTGAGCAAAAAGTAATGATCTTCATGGGCGAATGGTTGAAGGGAATTTAGTGCATCCAACTACTATAGCTGCCTTCCCCATCGCTTAGTTAAGGCATTGACTTGGGCGTTGAAATGGTTGAAGCCAGATATATTTACATCCCAACTAACCTGCTGAGCAAAAGGTAATGATCTTCATGGGCGAATGGTTGAAGGGAATTTAGTGCATCCAACTACTATAGCTGCCTTCCCCATCGCTTAGTTAAGGCATTGACTTGGGCGTTGAAATGGTTGAAGCCAACTATTGGCTGGGAGTACATTTGTTATGTGGATCCTCAAATGCATCATGGTTTTAGGACACTTATTTTCTGTGTACTGTGAAACGTGGGGAAAAGTACTCAAAAAAGTCCTCAATATATTACATCGGTACCATTTCAGTTATAAACCTTTCAAACAAACCAATTTATTCATAAATATTTTCATATTGATATATATGAGTGCCAATCCATGACTTTAAACAATAGAGCACTCTTTTTTTTTTCTTTTTCTTCCGTTCTTTTGAGTGTGAGGTCCGTTGTTTTATTTTTATTTATTTTTATATGGGTTTGATTTCATGTACCAACAATATTTCCTGATTAATAAAATGGATGTTCGACCATTGTCATGGATCGATCCTTTTAATTGTTATACTCACTGTCCATTTTACTTTTTCACGGTAACACCGACACATCACGGCTTACTCGAGATCACCAATCCCTACCTGCTCTAGAGCTGCGATAGCTGAATATGATGAATAAAGCCGCGTCACTAGCCTTGAGGCTGAAATGGAACTAGTTCTCAATTTGTTCGAGCAATTCACATAGCACGTTTGATTCCCTCCAGGCAAGCATCACCTTGCTTTCCTTGGCAGTTCAACAACGGGTCGAAGTGTTATTACCGCAGCCTTTTTATTTATTCTTTTACTATAGAAACTAACATGAACAGGAAAAACATATAAGTCGGAAACCCAATCGATAACAGGAGTTTAAGGAGGATATCAAATGATTGGTAGAAACTCAAAGCCTTTGATTTTCATTATCTAATTGATAAAAAGATAATATAATTTAGAAACTCGATTAAGCATCACCTTTGCTTTCATTATCCCGATTGCAATATCTTATATGTCCATTTTAATGATGTTGCTTAATATACGAGTTTATCAATAATTCCTTTGATCTTTTGAAAATAGAGAAATTGTCTGGGTTTGACAGAGTTGTTCTTTCGAGCCCGCCTCTGTCTCCTCTCTGTGTTTCCACCAGTGTCCCACCTCTCCAATCCCAGATCGGGTGATTCGAGGTCGGGCATGGGCGGTGACGATTTGCTCGTGGTGGATGGACCCACATTAGAGACGCTCGCGGTGCATGCCGCATTGTTTGCTTTTGTTCTCACAATGCAGGTATTACTAGTATTTAGTTTTTGTACAATTGAATTAATATCACAAAAAATTCCAGATACACTTGTGATAAATTTATGCCAAACTAATTTTTTAACTATTAAACACATGTGATAAATTTACTCCAAACTAATCTTTTGATTACGAGACACCCCAAAATGGTATATTTGTAACAAATTTACCCTCCGTTAGTTTCTGTTAAATTTTATTGTTAAATTACTAAGTTAGATGATACGTGATAATTGACGGATGTACCGATTTGGGATTTTACCCTCCATTTGTTACAAGTGTGTTAGGAGTACGCAGCAAAAGTTCACTATCTTCACCCTGGGGAGATTGCGAGAGGGAGCCTAAATCTGAACCTGTCAATATATCCAGCTTGACCTACCTTCACTAAAAAATTTAAGGCAATATTAACCGATCAACACCACATCAATTCTCTGATGTGGGATTTTTCTAACACAGCTCACACGTGTATCATAACAATATCTCCTTTACATGTGAGCTCCAATGTTAGGTCTGCTTTTCCTTAATTCAGGTATCCTTCTGGCCTAATTTCATCCTTACAGGCCCGCGTTGCTACACCACAATGCCCATCTACCTGGAAACCACAACCATCGGCTTTGATACCATTTGTTGGGAGTGCGCAGTAGAAGTCCAATACCTGCACCACAATGCCCATCTGCCTGGAAACCACAACCATCGGCTTTGATACCATTTGTTGGGAGTGCGCAGTAGAAGGCCAATACCTTCACTTGGGGAAATTGTTAAGAGGGAGCCCAAATTCGAGCCTATCGATATATCCAGTTGAACTTACTTTTACTCATAAACTTAAGCCAATGAGTTATAGACCAACTAGGATATATTAACTACTCAACACCACATCAATTTTCGATGCGGGACTTCTCTAACACAACGTACATGTGTATCCTAACAAAGTGTACTAGTTTGTGGTTTTTTATAGTATTAATTTAATTTAACGAAAATAAATGAAGAGTAAATTTGTCATAAATATATCAAAGGAAAGTCAAAAGAGGACCCTCGACTAGATAGAATTTTGCAAGCTTTTATGACCATTGGAAGTTTAATGAAGCAATAGGCACAACATCAAGGAGCCTCTGCTTTTGGGAATGCCTCTGTGGCTGGAAATGGGAACATAAATAGTGAACGTTCCATGCAAGGATTGTTTGAGCAATTCATGAAATTGTGACCCCCAAGATTTGCCTGGACGGGAGATCCTGAAGAAGCTAAATCATGGATCAACGAGTTAGAGAAAATCTTCACACTTCTGAGGTGCTCCAATGAGGACAAAGTGACGTTGGCGGTGTACTTGTAAAAGGTATCACTAGTCGTTGGTGGAAGGCGACAAAAGGAATATTATTTCCTGCGGATACTATTGTAACTTGGAATGCCTTTGTCAAGGTGTTTAAGGGGAAATACCTTTCTGAATGTACTCACGACAAGAAGATGGCAGAATTCCTATAGCTCTAACAAAGGAATACAACCGTTGATTGATATGAGGCAAAATTTGTCAAGCTATCGAGGTAAGCCTTCAGTTTGATTGAAGATCCAGTGGATAGGGCGAAAAGATTCCGATATGGCTTGAAGTCGGATATTCAAAGCCAACTAGCACCACTGAACCTCAAAGACTACAACGAGCTATATGAACGAACTCAGCTGATAGAAACAAATTTGTTAGAGTGAGTCATCACAGCAATTTACTAAGGAAGGTCTTGTCCTTTAGCTTCTCAAGTCAACCAGCGTCATGGCAAGAGGCCAATGTAGGAAAGAGAATATTCCTTTACTCCTAATAAGAAGAATAATAGGCCAACCTTCGCTCAAGGAGACTTATGCCGCTTTTGCAGAAAACGACACAGTAACGCTCCATGCTCCACTTGAACAAAAACTTGTTTCGACTATGGTCGGCAAGGTCACCCAAGAAGGAATTGTCCGCAACAACGGCCAATGATGCCATTACATGAGCTGCAAATGACGCCACAAGGCAGAGTCCCACAACACGATGATTCCAAGTGTCCTCTGACCCAAAGAAGGGCATATGCAATCACTCAGGAGGAAGTGAAAATTTCCAAGACTATCGTCACAGAATGAAGTACCATCTATTGTAAGATGTAAAGAGTGCAGCATTGTCATAAGTAAACAAGAAGAAATGGTAGATTTAGTCATGTTGGCCGTGTACAGCATTGACAGCATTGTAAGAATAGACTATCCTTGAGGAAGGTTTTACTTTTATTAGAATGCGCAGTAAAAGAGTGATTAAGCCAGAAGTGCTATAGAAAATTTAGGTGCAACAACAGAAGGATGGTCAAATAGAGATGACTATCTAGATGTTGGAAGATATGTTAAAAGCCTGTGCCATCAGCTTTAAAGGACGGTAGGATGAGCAATTACATCTCATCAAATTCGCATACAATAGTTATCAGCAGAGCATCGGGATTGCATTATTTGAGGCGTTATATGTTCGAGCTTATAGAACTCTATTTTGTTAGAATGAGATTGGGAAAGGAAGGCCAATGGTCCAGAGTTGGTCCAACCTATGGTGGACACCGTGTAGGTAAATAGGAATAGACTTAAGACTATCTAAAGTAGACAAAAGAGTTAGGTAGATAGATGATGAAAGCCTTTAGAATTTCACGTAGGCGACCGCATCTTCCTCAAGGTATCACCCATGAAGGATGTATCCCACTTTGGGGAAAAAAGGAAAGTTAAGCCCAAGATACAAAGGACCATTTGGGATCTTAGAAAGGATCGAGAATTTGGCCTATCAATTGGTGTTGCCACCGAAACTTGCTTAGATATATGACGTATTTCATGTATTGATGTTAACAAAGTATGAGTCCAATTCTGCACACGTGCTAAATTTCGAAAAAAATTGAAGTAGACTACGGAGGGTCGTATGTTGAGGAGCCGAAGCGAATCGTGGATTGAAGAGAGTAAGTGATAAGAAGTAAGGTCATTCCCTTAGTAAATGTCCTATTGCGACACCATGGAATAGAAGAAACAACATGGGAAAGTGACAAAATCACGAAATGCATGTGACATCCTGATTTTCAACCCTGTTTTTGATGAAATGAAATGGGCTTTTCATCGACGCACCTATGGCCTTTTTCTCTAAGTTGGCCACTCACGAGATAACTAGTCTACCAGGTGAAGCCGTTAAGGAAAATAAATGCAACTGACTTGAGAATTCGACCAGAAATCGATTACTTGACCGTGCTAATCTGTCGGGATCAGTACGACACCATCAAAATCGACTAGAGACCGGAGATAGGTCGATTCGATAGAGGCATGTAATTAAAGTGTAGGTGATCTACCTGATTGCAAAATTCTTGTCGAATGGCACTAAACCGATTTTTCCGTCATTTTTGTACCATGTGTCCGTAGTTGAAATCTCGAGATTTTCACGACAACTGAGAGTCGCCAATGAGTCAAAAATGTACGTTGTGGCTCGAAAATAATCGACCACGGGTCAAATGCGCTAAAAATTCCTAAAAGCTACCCGGTAGATTAGGTCACGCTAAAATCGCGTTCGGTTGAAATTAACCACGAAATTGAACCCGATTTCATAAATTGAAAGTTCTATCATGTCACGATTTATTTCAAAAACATCAACTCATCCTCCGAAGAATTTTCGGCAAGTCCAGATTTTCGGCGAAAAATCAAAGTTAGGCAATTTTGGACCGAGAAAATTATAGGGCCATTTTTGTGTGGATTTTTGGAGTTCAGGATGGATCATTTGGCAAGGAAAATTGTGGAATGGATGTGGATGCCTTAGCTGGAATTTTTTGGCGTCAATTGGATTGAATTTGAAGGGGAAATTTCGTAGCTATGGGTGGGGTGCAACATTTGGGACATATTTTGAAGCTTGGAGAAGAAGAAGGGATGGGATACTGGTTCGGCCAAGGGAATCCGATCGGCGAGCCGAGGATCGGCAGCCAATGCTCCTCTGTCGACTGGACCCTCCTCGCCTATAAATAGGCGGGTTGCGACCTCCGTCGACGGTGAGCGAGCGAGCTTAGAAAACTTCCTTGGAGAGACTTCAAGGGAGGCTCGAAGAGTAAGCGAAAGAGAGCGGGGCAGCAAGCTCAAATGACCTCCTCAAAGAGACATCAAGGGAGGCCGACGGCTAGCGAACCTGAGAGGGAGGGGCTCCGCACTTGAGAGATCGCGAGCGAGGGAAGAAGAAACCCAAATCTGTGGGTTGCAAGTGGAAGGGGGACAAACACCGCCAACGGCCGCGCCTACTTTGTGACCAGTAACCTGCCGCTATGCTTCCTTCCTCGATGAGCTAGGGTTTGTTTCGTGTTTTTTGTGTCTCGGATTGTCGAGCCAGAACTCGTGGCCATTAGCGTCATGCAAGTTTCGGCCTTGACTATCCGTCGTCCAGCTGCCCTAGTCTCTGCCTATTGTCTACACCTGAGTCCCGCCGCAATCTCGACCTCAGAGCTGTCCGGTTTCTCTCCCTCAGTCGATGTCCCCCAAGTGTTCGGTGAAATGTCCAAGAGAGTCCATGCTTGGACCCTTGAGTTCCGTGCTCACGGCGGTGATGGGCGTTAAGGTCAATAACGGTGGCAGGCTCGGCGAAAGCCGGCTTATCGGCTTAGGGCCGGCTGAGGCGGTGCCGGTGGAGGCCTAAGCCCAAACCGAGGCAAGTGGTGCCGCCATCTCTCTGGCCGCACCGTGGAGCATAGAGGGCACTGCGGAGAGAGTAGGGACGTGAGACAGAACCGGGTCAAGGCTGGGGAGCCGAGTCAAGCGTGGGTCGTCGTTTGGGTAGGGTTTGGTTAGAATCGGGTTGCTAACCGGGTCGGGCGCACGGGTTTTAGTCGGGTAGGGTTTTGGACAATTTGAGTCGGATGCGCTCGGGTCGAGTCTGGGTTAGTTCAAGCTTGGGTCGGGCATTTTTTTTTTGAATTATAAGTGAGTTCCGAGTTGGGCTCGTGTTTCAGGCCCATCCGAGCCAGCCGCTGGCGACTCGGGTCGAACTCAACCCGGAAATCTGACCTAGGTCATTTATATCATATTATAATAATAAAAAATGATATTTTAATAAAAATTTAAAATAATAAAAATAATTTATTTTCGGAAATCAAAAGAAAAATCCATAAATATTCTATGTTTTCCCAAAAAAAAATTAGAAAAGGAAAAATGATTTATATCTTCAAAAAAAGATAAAAAATTCAAAAAATGTTTTTTATATTAAAAAAATAGAAAAAGACCAAAAAATATGTTTTTCCTCCACAAATGCATGGAAACTCCTTTGAAAATCCAAAAAGTCTTAGGGTTTAAACAAGATTAGGTACCTGAAGGGCATTATTGATTAACTAATGTATCCTAGTTTCTCTAGTTGCGCATAAGTAAAATATTTTCATTTGGGTTTCTAATCGACCTATCCCAAATCGATTAGTGAGGACTCCTATTTAAAATTAACTTATAGGTTAAAAACTTATATTATAAGTCGTGAATTAGTAAGCTTGGGAGAGCCATTAAGCTTTAGCGAGCCATTAGCCTCCGCAAAAGCCTCCACAATGGGGCGCTGAAAAGGAAGTCGCGTTAGTGGTGAAAAAGGCTTGAGACGGGACCGTTGGTTAAGAATACTTTTCTAGAATTCTTGCTAGATCAGTTGGAGGGTAGAGGTTAACTTCGCATCGTTGCGCCCTAAAGTAAAAAGCTCACTGGCGTTGTTCTTACGAATGAACTCCAGATATCCAGTGATAGTAGTGTTTCTACTTCGAATGAGAATGTCTATCTTTCGACGATCAAAAAGTCATTAAATTAATCTCGTCCCAACCCGGTGGACCGAAAATGATCCGACTCTAACTCTCTCCCTCCAAAAATCACCCTCGACGTTCATAAAAATTACCGGGGTGCCATTACGTGGAAGTCAAAATGTTTTCGGACGCTATGGTCTATATAGCAAAGCTCGAAGATGAAACCTGTCTCTCTCATGTCCCTTCCATGCAGATGCCTTGTCTCTATCTCTTCCATATCTTTTCATGCGAGACATCTGGCAAGTGTCAAAATCCATGTGAGGGTACGACCCAACTTTCCTCTTGATAATGTTTGCCTCTATGCCTATCTCTTCTTTTTATGCGAGACACCTAGCAAGTGTCAAAATCCATGTTAGGATACGATTAAACTTTCCTCTTGATAATATTTGTCCCTCTCTTCCATATCTTTTCATGCGAGGCACCTAGCAAGTGTCCAAATCCATGCCAGGATACCACGCAACTTTCGTCTAGATGATGTAAGCAATGACGCAACACGAACCTCGAAGACGAAGTGTCACATCCCTGTGGGGAGGAACTTTGGCAGCATCCTTGATTCAATGACATCTTTGAGTCGCCCAATCCGAGGCCAAAAAGGTGTTGCACAAAAGACGTCCTTGCATGACACGTGTATAATTAGAGAAGATAAGGTTTCAATAATTTCCATACATAATTGCCCTTATTCAAACATGTCTGTCTCACAACGCACGTGAAAAACGTTCCATCTTTATTTTTTTTAATTATGAGCTAATTTCATTACTTAACTTCCCCATCTAAATTTGTATCCTCCTCATTTTTCTTGCTATCTGAAAGATAACATAAATTTCATATTCGATCGTTGGACTGTGGTCAGTGAGGGCGAACCTCGCCATTGATCGGCGAGGCTAACCTCGCCTAGCCCTCACCTCTAGCCAACGGCAGTTGGCCAATGGAAGAAGGAAGAAGGAGGGAAAAAAAGAAAATAAAAAATTAAATAAATTTTTTGTAGAATATAATTATTAAAAAATTGTCAACGTCGATATCAGTCAGACAATCGACATCGGCTGATGCTCGATCTGTGTCCATTTTAGCACCGATTGGCCAAAATTAATTGGATGAACTAAATTAGCACAAATATAAAAGGTTTAAGGTTGAATTAGTAAAAAAAGTTTATAATTGAATTGGTACAATTTTAATAGGTTTAGGGTTTTTTTGATAGTTTTCTCCCACGGCCTTTGCTACGGTCGAAAGGCCTTGAGCACTCTAATTTTGCCGTGCTGGTTTGACGCAATGACAAGTTCTTAATCAAATTGCAGACAACACGCATTGATCACATGGCCAGTATTAAAACACTTGAATCGGATGGCATTAAGATTAAACAAAAGAAAAGAGACAATAAAGGAGTGGACCTCTGTCCAAATCTAATAAGAGAAGTAAATAAACAATTAACAACTAATGATGACCGCATAATTGTGATGAGAAGTTATAATCCAAGATATTTCTTGCCTGAAAACGAGTTCAGTGGATCAAATGCATCACAATGATTTAATTTTGTGAGATCCATTCACATAACGATTATGAATTTTTTGTGATTCACCAAATATAAAGGATCTGATTTCAGATGATAAATTTCTTATTACATGATCTATAAATTACATGGATGAAGACTACTTGAACTATTAATTATGTGGGTTCTATTGAAAAACCCATGTAATTAACTGTTTCATGTATTTTTGCAAGGTTATGGTCGCCAGAAATGCAATCGTTTCACTGAATTATTAAAGTCCAATTGAGGATGATTGATGGCTAATTAAATCGTTACATGTCTTTGAGTCAAAAGTGAACGGATTCAAGGACTTTGTAAAATTTTGAAATACTTAATGACACAAAAATAATATATTGGAGACAACAAGAATTTGCATGAAATTTTATTGAACTACAGCAGCTGGCTTACAATCTTGCTGAGCATGTTTGCTCGATGATTGAAGTGGAACATAAACTGCTAGTGGAGATGATTGGAGTGCGTAGAGAAAGTAAAAAGCTGACAAAACACAATTGGAAAAGCCATTATATAAAACTTGCTTGTTGACATCACTATTGTACATAATAGAAGCCTGTTGAAATAAATTTGTACCAGATAAATTGTCAGTATAAAACTCTTTTTACAGAGTCTTAAAATGAAAACATTAACCTGTTTATGGGAAAAGTCTACATGCTAAAAACAAAAATTATATATGTTCGTACTATTAAACTTAATTTTTTAAAGAAAATTTTACACCGCCAGTATACAGAATATAAAAACCATTAGAATATGTTGTTTGCAAAGAACGAGATGGTGGAAGGAAACAAAAAGGATAATTATGTGAAATTACACTTGTATCTTTTTTTATTAAATTTTCCAAATTTGCACTATTGTAAATTAAAGGAATTTCCATAAAACTTTTGAGGTCATAAATTTGGATATATTATATATATATCCACAGGTCGATGTATAAAAAGGGGAGATCCAAGAGATCAGAAAATAACTTCGAATTGACCCACGTAAAAATACTTCTCTGCTTCAGATTTTTTTTATGCTTGCGAGACGGTGGTCTTCGATCCCTAGGACCATCCCTAGCCTTAGAGCCTCTTAATGGGTTAGGACTCAACTCTTGATTATTGGAGTCATTGGCTTCATAATCCTAATGACCAGCCACATTACGGTGAGACATCGTATTCTCCTTTCGCAGTCACATAAAAAACATGTCGTACGTAAATTTTTGCCAAATCTTGATTGCCAAAAACTCAATGAATTTAGGCTCCGTTCGTTTCACGAAAAATGACTTTCAGGAAAACATTTTTCGGATTTTCCAAGCGCTCGTTTCACGGAAAATGAACTAGTCAAGAAAAATGTCTTTCATTATTGGAAAAAACAACCTTTAAAAGTGAGGAAAATATCTTCAACTTTTTAAAAGTGGAAAATATTTTCCATAACTTCTTCCACCTTGCTTCTTTTCACCAAACACATTTGCCTTTTATTTTTATGCTTTCTTTAAAAAAAAAATCGAGTTTTTAATTTTTTTTCCTTTTTTTTTTTCTTTTCTTTCTTTCCTTTTCATCTTCTTCCTTGGCTTTGGCCGGTCACCGGCCATGGCAACGGCCGGCGATCGGCCGCGAGCCAGCTCAAGCCTCGCCCTAGGCTAGCGAGGCTCCGCCTAGCCTGATCTAGCGAAGCCAAGCTCGCCCGAGCCTGGCGAGCTCGGCGAGCTCGGGCCTCGCTGGCTTGGGGCGGGGCTTGGGCCTTGCTAGATTCGGCAAGCCGAGCGGGGCTCGGACCTCGCCCAAGCTTGCCAAAGGTTCGCCGAGCTCGGCGAGTTGCGAGCTCGGCCGGATTTGGCGGTGGAGCTCGGGCTCCCGATCCAGTGAGCCGAGCTCCGCCGCTAGATCCGGCGAGCTCGCGGCTCACTCCTGGATCGACCAAGCCTTGAGCTCGCCGAGATCGGCGATCGCGTCTTGGTTGGCCGCCGGGCAGCCAGCCATCATCGGGCATGCGGTGGAGGAGGAAGGAGGAAGGAAAAGAAAAAAAAGAAAAAGAAAAAGAAAGAAAAAGAATAAAAATTTCGATATTTTGAAAATACAAATAATTAAAATTCATTTTTTTAAAAATATGAAAAATAAAACTAATATTTTGGTCAATTAAAAATATTAAAATTCAGTTTTTTGATAATTTTTCCCAAACAATTAAATTAGCTAACAAACGGTGGAAAATATTTTCCACTCAAAGTTCACGTTTCAGCTGAACATCGGAAAATATAGTCATTTTCCAAGAAAATGGCTTCTTGGAAAATATTTTCTGGAAACATGATATTTTCCACGAAGCGAACGGACCCTTAATTAGTAATTAAAGTCCAATGGAGTGATGGCCAGTTAAATCATTAAATATGACATTGAATAAAAAGTAAATGAATTTAATATGCCTGCAAACATAAAAAAACTTAATAAAATTCAAATTAATAATTAATGCGCAAATAGTAGATTGGAAAAAATTAAGAATTTGCATGAAATTTTATTGAATTAGAACATATAGCTTACATTCTTGGAGGCCATGTTTGCACTATGACCAAACTTACATTCAATATTTCCAACCATCCCGAGGTCTTAGACAGGGAAATCCTCTCTCCCCCTATCTATTCATCCTTCTGGCGAACGTCCTATCACATCTTATAAATCAAGTAGTTACCATGGGCCTTATTACCGGCATCAAACTGAATAGGTGGTGTCCTACTCTATCTCACCTGTTTTTTGCAGATGATGCCATTTTCTTTTTAGATGGTAAACTACTTGAATGTCAGAATTTAGCCAACATCATCAATCAATATTGCTTTGCTATTGGCTAAGCTGTTAATAGGAATAAATCTGGAATCTTTTTTAGCAAAGCTTGTCCTCTTGCCCTACAGGAAAATCTAGCAAGGGAACTTCGAATACCTGTGATTGATAAGGCTAGTAAATATCTAGGTATCTCATCTGATTGGAGAAGATCAAAAAGTGAGATGTTTGCTTGGATATTGGGAAGAGTGCATGCCAAGCTAGAAGGATGGAAAGAAAATCTGATTTCTAAGGGTGGCAAGGAAATTTTACTCAAGACTGTTGTACAGGCAATACCATAGTATGACATGTCCATCTTTAAAATTCCTGTGTCAATTTGCAAATCCATAGAACAGAAAATTGCTCGGTTTTGGTGGCAGAGTGACAGTAAGAAATCAGGCATACACTAGAAGAATTGGGAAGTTCTCAAATGTAGAAAGGACAGTGGGGGTCTCGGATTTCGTGATCTCATTGACTTTAACAAAGCCATGCTTGGAAAGCAAGCATGGAGGTTAATACAGCACCCAACATCCTTATGGAGCACCCTTTTTAAAGGGCTTTATTTCCACTTACAGGACTTTATGCATGCTGATAGGGGAACCAAGCCATCCTGGGGATGGCAGAGTCGGAGTATTCTCCTTGGGAGGGATTCCATATTACCTCACCCGCAATGGTCTGTTGGCAATGGACAAGCTATTAAAATACGGGAAGACCGATGGCTCCCCAAAGGAATTATAGGAGGCCGCGAGCTCTTAAAAACTTGGAAAGTTCAACTAAATCATTAGAAATTAAAATTATTCTTTTTGAAAAGGACTTACTTTAAAATTATTTGGCAAATAACACGTTTTGTCCCTGTAATTTGACAAAGTGACTTTATTGTGACCATAGAACTGTATGAGGATGGGAATTGTATCAAAACGGAATATAAATACCACAAATGTCATAACTTTTGTACGGTACTCACTTGAGTGATATAACTTTTTTCTTCAATAATTTAAGTACTATAACTTTTAAAAAATGTTCTCTTCAATAATTTAAGTACTATAACTTTTAAAAAATGTTCTCTTCAATAATTTAAGTACTATAACTTTTAAAAAATGTTCATTTGAGTGTCATAACTTTTAATTGATTATTTAAGTGCCAATTTTAAATGTTCACTCTAGTATCGGAAATTCGACGTGGCATAGCACTTAATGTGAACGTCTAAAAAAAAATTATGACACTCAACTGATTATTAGAAAGATTATATGGCACTCAAGTAATCGGGAAAAAATTGTAACCCTCAAATGAGCGTCATACATAAGTTATGACACTCGAAAAATTAGTTATAACACTTAAGTGAGCGCTGTAAGAAAGTTATGATACTTATGGTGTTCTTTTTCCATAACAAAACAAAATATAGAGAGTAAAGTGAGATTTCCCAACCTGCAGAGACCAAAAAAATTTCAATTTCCCTGAACTAAAATTGCAAAAGCAATGTGTGGCCACCAAGTACAGCTAATCGATTCATTTTAACTGGCCTATGTACATAATTATTCCTTTCAAGTAAACAGCGAACGCGCCAAATGTTTTACTTAAAGTCAATCTCCTAATTTGGTTTGACTTGGCTCCACAAGTTCCCTCATAGTTGTTAATCATGATGCCACTGCTTTTTGTCAGTCCTAGTTTTGTTACTTACAAGTACTCAATAACCAGTTCATTAAAATTAATTACCAGAATATTTCCTCTTATAAGAGAGCATTGTCCCAAAAATCACCTCATTAGGACTAATTATTTCTATGTTTACTTAGTACACAAATTGAATTTGCAGCTGACTCTCCTGCAAACAATTTCATCAAGGGCAGAGCATAAAACGAATGTCTTCTGGATAGTTAATTATCTATCATTAAGAGACTACATGAGACTAAACTTTTGAAGTGATGATCCTCGAACTAGTCAATTCACTATAGTCATCTCCATAAAGAAATCATGTAATGTAGCTCTAAGCCAAAAGTAAACTGGTCAAAGGAAATGGTTGTCACTGTTACGACAAAGTATAAAGATAAGATTAGAGAAGAGAATCCATTAATAAACACATTGTCCAAGGGACACGGACGTTGAAATGTTCAAACAAGAAAAAGTAATATGAATTTTGTAAGAAAAATTAGATCAATTATTTTTCCCAACCATCAAGTATAAAGTTTAAGCTAAACACTTAGCGAAAAACTCCATGCAATTCATTGCTATGATCATACTAATAATCTTATAAACATCTATCCCATATCAATCGTGACTTATAAATTTATTATATCAATTGATGGAATCGATGTGATTTAAGTTAATTCATTTATGTTTATTTATGTTTATTTATGTATATCTCTTTCATGATTATTATGTGAAATTTTGAAGTTAGATACAATTCCGTCTACTTAATTTATGAATGATATCACAGATAAAATCAATAGTAACCATAAATAAAAACTCACTAAAAAGCACATTGCACAAGATAAGAAGGTAAAGGTCCTATAAAACTAATTTATGATACAATACTATCTCGAAAAAAACTCATGATCTATGTTAAGTTTAATGTTAAATTTTTTTTGTTTAAAAATTTAATTTTTATATAGAAAATTCTATGCAACGACTGAGCCTAACGCTCATGTCGATGATTTAAAGCATACACGGTATAACATTTTCTAAGGTTATTTATGTTCATCTGTCTTTTTGTTATCAAAGTGGCTAAGGAAGAAGGGAATTCAGAAGGCGCGACGACAACTTATAAAGGTTTGTCATTTTGTACTTTTTATTTTTATTTTTTCTATAAATTTGTGTTTCATGCATTTTGACATTTTTTGTTTAAAATTTTTTAAAATTTTTAAGCATAGAAATGCTGACATATAACTTCAAATATAATCTTCATACTTTTTGAAATCTGAACAATATCTTGAATTATAATTAAGAAAGCCCAAATATATATATATATATATATATATATATATTACTTTCAAGGAGTAAATAAACAGGCTTATAGAAAAATGTGCGTTGAGTAAACGACTGCCCCTTGGCTTGCATTTGCATTTCATGGGAACTTTGAGCAAGTGCAATAATTACACTTGACCTAAAAACCAAGAAGCGCATAAGCCTGAGGACTTTTAATGTGTAATTTTTGCAGTCATGCCGACAGCGGTGGTCCATGACAACCATCGACGATTGTTTCGAGCTGCACTCGTAGGAGATTGGACATATGTCCAGAAAGAGGTTTCTCAAAATAAAGAAGCAATGATGGCCGAAGTTATGACTGTAGAACATGAATCCGTTACTGTGCTTGATGTTGCGGTTATTGCCACACAAGACCAATTGGTCGAGAACCTAGTTGAGCTGTTGCCTTCAAGAGATGAAAATTTAATTTTAAGGAGGGCTCTCTGCAATGCTGCTCGGGGTGGAAGAATAAGGATGGTAAAGGCATTAGTAGGCAAAATTGATTTTGGACGTGAAAGTGTAGCCCTTGCCTTATCGACTGCTATTTCATGGGCTCCTATTCAAAAGGACGTTATTGGGTACCTGGCCGGACAGATATCCGCCCCAGATGATAAAATCATCAGCAGCCTTACTATGGCCGGTCATATGGGTAGGATTTAATACTTACTCATCTTATTTCATTTCGTTCGCTGTTTACTTGAACTAACTTTTTTGTTCTTGTGTTCCAAAAGACATAGTCTTCTTTTTACAAATCCAAAACTCCAGGCAAGCGGCAATTGAAGATACTAAAGACGATAGAACGTTGGCAAACTTGGTGCCTATGATGTCTTACTTCCGTAGTAGATATAGACTCAACTTTTGGGAAAAAATTATTTACAATTGTAGGTGCTTCTTGCACTTTCTTTGTTAAATATGTACAATTCAAACAACTTTATCCGCATGGTATTCACTTTATCTGTTATGATTTTTAGATATCCCACCATGCTTGGTCAATACATCATTTGGCAACTATGAAGAAATGAAGTTGCCTAAAGGTATTTCTGTGAATCTGCTTAATTGATGGGCTAACCATGACAAAAAGCATATCATTCATAGATCCTATCGATAAAAAATTGAAGGGACAATGACTACATCTATGTATACAATACATCCAAATCATGAGGTAGGTCACAAATTAAAGTCATATATAACTGTTGTAAAGTAAGGCAAGACGTCTTACTCAATGTCAAATTTCCAGGTAGAATTATTGAGAACTGTAGACTTGGATTTCATCTAGAGGTTCATCAGCCCAAGTTGTTTTCTAACATATTCAAGCATTATTAAATTTCATTGCATGTGCAATTTTCGATTCATAAGTGTGATATGTATCCTTTTGTTAATCATCAATTCCTAACTTGCTGACATGATTGTTCTCTCCTCTTCGTGGCTATAGCAAAGCAATTCATGATATCACTCTTGAATCTTACCACAAAACTAGGTACATGAAATTACCATGGTATTTATAGGAAAAATGACCTCATTTCATCATAGGTAGAGATCCCTAAATTTAAAGTGTAAATTGATATTTCAGTATCCCTTGAGATCATAGGTATTGAGATGGACTGGACCTCAATTAGTATATGAAGATATAATTCAGTTTAATTTAATTCCAAGTCTAAATGATATATATCCTTTACGTGAATCTGTAAAAAAAACTCTATCCAAGATAGAGCTATTGATCCATTATTGAATCTTCCCATTTTTCATAAACAAATTAAAAAAAAAAAAAAAAACCTTTTTTTTCCATAAAGTTGTGTGTGTTCATCAATACATTCGCCTAGTCTCTCATGCATGCATTTTTATTTTCAAGCTATATGAAATTTGTTTTCTTGATTAATATCTTACATCCATCATTTTCTTCTAAACTACTATGTAGATGTAACAAAACAGCCCAAATTCATCATTAATATCTTTGGCCTTTGATTCTTCCTTGTTATATAAAATTGCTTATCTAATAATACGTGCAGATTCTTTCATCCAAAGGATTGTAGAATCAAAGTTGAGGCACAAATTTGGAAATCTAGCTCTTCTCAACAAGATATTTACTATGGATATTCCCAAAATACGGGAGTTTTTATTGACTTCAAACATTGTCATTGACGCTGCATCTCGTGGAATCTCTGACTTTGTCCAATCATGTTTGATGTTTTTCCCGGAGTTGATGTGGGAAAAAAATTTCACAAAAGAACTGATCGTAGAAGTTGTGAAGGGACGGCATGTCGAGTTGTTTAGACGACTGAGCGCACACAACACAACTCCATATTTGACTGATGATGAGTTGACGAGACGTAGCCTGATGGAGGCAGTAGTAGAATGGTCACCAAGATGTGTATCAGCAGATGTTTCTGGAGCAGCTTTCTTATACAGAGGGAACTTCAGTGGTTTAAGGTTGGTTGACCTTATTCGCCAACCACAATTTCGTGCTTTTTAATTTACATCTATAATGATAGGTGTCCTTAATTTTTGTGAAGGTGGTGGAAGATATGAGCGATCCTTCTTTAAAACGTCTGAAGTTTAAGGTCAGTTCACCTTATTTGTTTGCCACCCTTTTGTGAGCTTTAATGTACACTTACATAGGCGCCCTTTATTTTTGTGAAGGTATCGAAAGAGGAAGATGGGAGCGATCCTTCTTTCAAAAGTCTAAAATTGGAAGAAACAGAAGAAAGGAGAGGGAAAACATATTGGGAAGTTTTTGTAGAACAACGCCAAGATTTGCTCAGAGAGGCTGGACAATGGATGAAGAGTACATCATCATCTTGTAGTCTCGTCTCGACTCTCATCATTACAGTAGCTTTTGCTGCTGCTTTTACGGCACCTGGAGGCAACAAAGAGAGCACGGGGATCCCGATCTTTCTGGAGGAGAGCTCGTTTATTGTATTTGTGATTGCAGACGCTCTCGCTCTCTTCTCCTCTGTCACCGCCACCTTGATGTTCTTGGCTATCCTAACTTCACGCTATGCCATTGAAGATTTCGTCCACTCACTGCCAAGAAAGATGATACTAGGCCTCACTTTTCTCTTCCTCTCTTTGGCCTTTACGATGGTAGCATTTGGTTCCGCTCTTACGATCGTCTTAAGGGAACGATTACAGTGGATCTACATCCCAATTACTTTGTTCGCCGCCATCCCTATCATATTGTTTGCAGTCCTACAGCTTCCCTTGTACGTTGAAATGGTCGAATCCACCGGCTGGTCTCCCCTTTACCGTCCCATTAAAATTTGGAAATAATCTCTACTATTGTTAGACAAAGACATCGGTAATGTCATCTTTGTTAGCACTTCTTACTGTGTGTGATGCGAATGTCATGCTACACTCATTTTAAAGACTCGGAAGTGTAACATCAACAATACTTGTACTAAAGGTTAACGTTTGCTGTCAAGTGCACACCTTGCCACAATGTGTTATGGGATTGTTTCCCCCCAAACCGTGAGCAATTACTTCATTGCTCATTCTTGTACAAGGTGAACCCAATTTTCAGAGAATCAGCAACACGATCGTCAAATATTCAATGGGTTTCATCCAGTCAAATAAAAGCGAAGATCCAGACAAATTCTCTACAATGGCCACCCAACTAGCGGCCCAACACAAGTAACTTCCGATGTAGCAAGCGGAGCAAACAACAATTTCAGTTCAATGGAAGCTCAGCCTTCAAAACCAGTCGTCCCACTGCCCATACTTGAACCTCATCCTCTCATCCAAGTCTTTGGCTTTGACCTCCATGAACCTAGCCGCGTTGGCCATCGGTTCCTCTGGCACTTTCGCTCTCCTTATGCTCCGGTTCGTCTCCATCGTGTTCTTTTGTGCACCAACCCTTCGTACTCCCTCACCCAGCGGTGCACGGTACATGTCCGCACCAACACCACCAACTCCAGAAGCACATAACCATCAAAACCCAGCACTCCAGTCTCACCAGGACTTTACCCTCTTTCAGGTCTCTCTGTGGTCTCATAAGCGAAAGGCTTGACGTTTACGCCAGGACGCTAAGCACCTGGCTGGACATCGAAGTAAGGAGGATCAAGACGAGGGTCCTGAAGCAGAAAAGAGTGAGCTAGGAATATGAGACGGGTGGACGGTATTACGAGGAACACAAGGCCGAGCGAAGTTGGGTTACTTGCTAGACCTAGGCGAGGGGCCACGTGCCCTCGCTTTGGCTGGTAAGGACATGGTGGCCCTTGCCAGAGCTAGGGAGGGGCGTGGCGGCCCTCGCCCAGTGCCGGCAGCCCTTGCCGGCCCTACAAAAAAGGAGAGTAAAGAACAAAAAAAGAAAATCAATAAATCAAAAAAAAAATTATTAAAAAGTTTTAAAAAATCATTAAAATATTATTAAAACTACCTAAGTAAATGTCGATCATGCCACATAAGACAGTTGGCATCCACGTAAATGATTTTCAATTAAAATTGACGAGATTGACTCAATAGGTACTAATGCAAAAAAAAATTATGACAAAATTGATCCAATTAAAAGGTGCCAATCCAATGAAATAGATTTGCTATTTATTGTTACTTTTTTCCACCGTGGAGCACTATAAGATAGACCCAAAGTGTCGAGAAACATGAATCATGAAGAGTCATAAATTCGTACATAAAAATTTGAACGCAAATATATTCTTAATTGTTCCGCTTAAGCTCAAGTACGGTGAACGAGGAAACAGAAATTTAAATGGTAGATGAATTAAAATCGCAGTCAGAGCCTAGGAAAAAAAGAGAAAGAAAGAAAAAACAATTTCAGTTTAATGGAAGCTCGGGTGGCGAAATCAATGTTAACCACTGCCCATACCTCATCCTCTCATCCAACTCTTTGGCTTTGACCTCCACGATCTTAGCTATGTTGGCCATATATTCCTCCTGCACTTTCGCTATCCTCATGCTCCGCTTCTTCTACACCGCGTCCCTTTTTGCGCCCAACCCTTCGCACTCCCTCACCCAGCAATTGTGCACGATGCACGTCAGCACCAACGCCACTAACTCCAGCAGCGCATAGCCATCGAAACCCCGCACTCCAGCCTCACCAGGACTTTAGCCTCTTTCGAGTCTCTGCGATCTCAGCAGCGAAAGTCTTGACGTTTCTTTGGTGAACAGAACCCGGATGCTGAGCACCTGGCTGGACAGCAAAGCGAGGAGGATCAAGAAGTGGGTCATGAAGCAAAAACGATGAGCTGGGAATAGAAGCCCACGAAAGAGGAGATGAATAAAATGGACAATATTATGGGGAAAGCGAGGCCGAGCAAAGTTGGGGGTATTTTGAGGACTAGGGAAGCAAGAGACGCTGCAGAGAGCATGCAAAGAATCAAGTGTAAGCAAGAGAGCAGGAGATACAGGAATGAATAAGAACTTCTCAACTTTATGGTAGACATTTTCTTTTTGATACGGGGGGCCTATATGGGAGTTTGTGTTGAATGTAAAAGATAGGCAAAGTTTCGAGTCCAACGATTAGAACACAGGTTGGAGAGGGCACCGCCTTTGCATTTATTACTCGTCTTGGGTAGTGCAATGGGTGGGCAACGCTCGTTTCGCGCTATCCTTAAGTGTTTCAAAAGCCAAAAGACACAATTGTTAGTGAGAGTTCCTTACCAAATTATGAGAGAAGATTGTCTTTTCCAAAATGACATGTGAATTGTAGCGAGAAAGGGAGAGAGATTGAAACAATGAGATAGAACATAATACTGCTAACTACTTAAAAATATATGTTAAAAATACCATTCATAAAGATGCATATAGTCGAGAAAATGTTTTGAGCTCCATTTTCTGGTTCACTTGGGTACGTAGTTTCAACTTTCTAAGAGCGCATTGTAAAGTAGATTAATTAAACAGGGCCAAAGCAACAGGCGCTCTATGATTCACCTCTGGTAGTACATCCCTAGGGATTTTTGCTAGCATGTCTAGGGCATCTCCCTCCTCTAGCAAATGCCACACACATAAACAAAAACCAAAAGGGAAAAAGTTCCATAGAGAGCATATACCATTGGGCAGCAATTTTGAAAACAGAGAAGTGATTGCTCAGTTAAATGATCAAAGTCGTGTATGAAATGCACATGGATATTGCTTGATAGGACGTCACGAAAAATGCCTTATCATCGTTCCAAACTACCGCCTTGACATGAAATTAATCCCATTGATGATGACGGGACCTTTTCTACAAATATCTCGTAGATGACTAAATATTCAGTAAATGTAAAGAAAGGGAATGGAAGTGAAAAATGAAGAGTAAAAACAACTGATGAAACAGATTGCACATATTTTACCACTCCACTACTTCCCTCGCGTACAACAACATTGTCCGACAAAATTGACAATATTCAAAGGCTTCAACACTCATTCTTCACTGTACCACTGAACCTCGTCATCCCTTCCCATATTCCCGCTTCTCCAGCTGAAAATGAAATTCAGGCAAACAATTGATGCTGCAAATAAATATCAACATATGCTAAGAAAAAATGATAAATAAGCAACTTCTGAGGCCAACATGAACACTCAAAAGCAAAACGATCTTTCGCTCAGCCATGTTCAAAATTTTCATGTCAAAGCATCATCCTGTGCACATTAGATGCTAGTAGTTGTCATCTCAATGCAGTTCAAAGGAGCCAACCAATTAACATACCATCTCTTCACCAATATCCTCTAAACAGTATCTGGATAGCTTAAAATGGCTTCCACTCTATCTAGTGACGCTTGCAACTGCCCAGAGTTCATGTTGAATAGTGGCTCATCAGTACCAAGACCCCTGTTACATGAAACACACAACTTGAACCCCAGAAAAAATTAATAAAACAGAGTGACATAAATCATGGAAGCACATGACCCACACCTGTAAGTTCACTGTATGTTATAAACATCATGCTTCGTAATAGCAAAATTTTAATTCGTGACACGAAATAGTTGATACAATTAGAACTTGTTTTGATATATAGCTCATCTAGTTTCTTCCAAGAGCGAAATATATTGTAGTTGAGAAGGAAGAAACTTACCCTGTGATTTCTGGAAGAACGTAATCAGCCCTCCACCCAAATCGAAAATCTACACCTGGACAAAGTCCAAGAGTGGTCTTATTTCTAATTCGAGATACACCGTCTCCACCCAAACATGTGGTGAGCTTCCATTTCCAACTAATTGCATTTAACTGAAAATTGTGGCCTACGCCAACCTGTAATTTTCAAAGCACACCAAGCTGACTCCCCAAAAGCTTTACCAATTACCGCTCAATACCCACAGAAGTTAACAGACTAATTGATGATTGAGATTATTTGGCCACACCAGCACAAAACAGAGGTGAAATCAAAGAAGCCTCAAACCTGGAGATTTAAGAATTTTGTGACAGGAATCTTTTTCGAGAGAATGCGCACGTCTTGATGTATGGGTTCATAGACAAACTTCCACAGACGGTCTGGGGAGAGAGGCTTGAACACAAGCTTCGTTTGAAAATCATTCCTTGGAGCATTGTAAAACTGAATCAAAATATCAAATCAAGATGTCATAATGAGGCTATATTCCATAACTGCATTAACTGAACAAGCAGAGTTACACCAGGCCTTAAAGGCCCCAACAAAAATTTTGCTTGATGGCCAACCGTTGGAGCACCATAAGACAGGCCCAAAGTTTTGAGGACCATGAATATACAAACATTAAACACAAATATATTCTTAATTGTTCCACTTAAGCTGAAGTATGGTGAAGGACACAAAATCAAAATATCTGATGAATTAAAATTGCAGTCAGAGCTTATAGAAGAACAAAAAGAGACAACAAGAAAGAGAAAGTCTATGTTCATCTACTTCATTATGCAACTATTACTGACAGAAGCTCTATTAGGTCAATATAGACGAAACAGCAAACACAAAGCCAAGCCAGGCAATGAATTTACGGAAATTATATTGATTAGCATATGTCAATGGAATCTATGTGAATAACTGTAAGGCTGTAACATCCTGCATGCCAGATCTTATACAAGTCTGATCAACATGCTCAGCCAAGTGAGGTTCAACCTCATAGAGATCAATGAAAAAGAAAAAAAACATAAAAGTGCTCCCGTTAATCTGCTTAACTTCTAACATCTTCACTAATCAAACATCAGTGAAAACTGTAACAAAACCTTTTTTTATCTCCCATGAGAGCATGGATTGATATCTGAATAGTTCAACGCTCTCCGGATTCTCCCTGACATGTGAAGTGACATATTGACTTAACACAGAGCCCTAAAATGGACTTCAATGCACGGAAGCAAATGAGGGGGCCTCGAGTATGTATAACTCATGAAGTTGCCAATGGCAACTTGCCAAGTCAATTTTTCATGTCAATCTATGTGCAAACTTAAACTAGACAGAAGCGTCACTAAAATTCCTTTAACATTTCAAATTCTCTGCCACATGCATGTTAGAAGAGTAGTCAGTAATATAGGAACCAGTGCCGCAATCTCTGACGTTAATTAAACAGCGAAGTTGTGCCATCCGCACACTGAAATATCCGGCACTTGTCTTCAGGACCAAAGAACAGAGTATGCCCCGTATCAAATTAGACAGGAACCACATCCAATATGCATACCTAATCCAGGTCAGCAACATGAAAATTAAAATAAGACCGAACAAGTTATTAACATTAAAATTGACCCAAGCTTCAGATACCTTATGCAGATGACCTCAAAACGAAACATTTCATTCATTCCTTTCAAGCCTTTGCCGAAAATGGTTTGGTTCATCTTTCCACAGCTCTCTCAACAAAATTAAGCCACTAAATCATCCTTTTTCATTCATCCAGGCCAATCGTACTTGCTAGAGACCAAACTTCAAATACGTGGCAACACAAAGGCAAGCAAAATTTAGGCACATCAGAAGAAACACCTCCAGATTAACACCGACTCGGATCCCCTGAATTTCTTTCCGAAACTTGAGGAACAACTCGGAGGGCATCAAATTGATATTGTACCGTTCGTCCCACGAGGTGGGTTCTTCGCCGGCTGGACTCGTCTCCATGTTCAAGCTCCCAGCACTGCAAAAAATCAATAAAGAACGGTTCTTGTCTTGTCTTCATGGTGAATTGCCAATGCAGACACATTAGGCATCGGAGCTGCCATGGCTTGTAGGTCAGCAATGTATACATTGTGTTAAAAATTATTCGTGTCACTACAATTTGTACTTGGTAATGCACTCTGAGTGGAGTTAACTGGTCTTTTCTGTATCCCACTCCTGCCACTGTTTCTGAAAGCATAGCCATGATTCTTGAAGCTGAAATAACTGTGAGCTAGTGAGATCTTGCATTTCCTGTTGTAGGGATTATCAGGTTTTGCAAGGTCTTTAATGGAGGAAGAGGCCAAGGACTCTGCAAGGGTCGTGAAGAACTTTACCTAACCATTATAATAGTTCGATATGCCTTTTATGAGAAATCATAGAAAGAAAGGAGAGGGCTTCAAAAACCATCATTTGACCATAAATCTGACTACTTGGAGGTCACAATCATAAATTTCTAAAGCATTGCATTAGATGGAACATATACAGAGATCAACATAGATAGTCATCAAGCATTATAGAATCCAAACCTTGGAGCAACTCCAGCACCAGCAGATGCAGATCACATTTACTTTTATACCATACACTCATATCAGGGGTTTTCCTATGCTGCGAAATGGATGTTTTGCTTCTGAGTACCGCAATTTTTAGCAGCTTCTTTTTTTACAAAGATTGAACACCATGACGCTGTGTTTCTTCGAGATACCTTTACAGCTAAAGTTCAGATTTTGGACCAGACTTTGGAATTTATATTTGGTAGCTAGACAAAAAGTGGCTGCCTATGTTAAAAGGAAAAGGAGAAGTAAAAACTGGCTCTCACCATCCTAACAAGCTAAACTTAATGACGTTACGCATGGACATAAAATTTTGTGCATTCCACCACCCAAAACATTAGAACTGCTTCTAGCAACAGGAAAAACACTTCAAAAGTTCCCACCGTTATCCAATTTCTCATTGGGATGAGCATTGGGCTAGTCCAGGAGGTGTAGCCCTAGAATGGTAACTAATCGACTGAAATTAAATAAATTAACCAGTTCCCACATTGATGATGGAGGATCTCTTCAGAAGCTTCCAACAAATTGCAGGCACGATCACACCAAGATATAAGATATTTGAGGGTGATAGGATAGGGAATTTATTTTTCATTTTTTTATGTTTGCTTTTTAAATGCCAGACCAGCATAGCAGTATCTTATTTAGGTAAACAATCAAGGCCATATTGCTATAAGTTAAAACTTGGTACTTTGTCAAAGACTAATACAGATTTTGGCAAACCAAGTTAGAACAACATAATACAACGAAAAAGTGTAAAAATCATTCTTCACAGAAAGCAATTTTACAATATTAATCAGATAATACTGCAATCTTAGACGACAGAACAAGCAGATTTTGATATTGGATGTGATGAAGTCTAGCATCAATCACTTAATGCACTATAGAACTTGCAAAAGAGCGTCTGGGGAGCTTGTGTCTGAAGACACAAGCACTTAAAACCTTTCTTTCAGCAAAGTAATGAACCAACACTAACACAGATAAGGAAATTTCTAAGTCACCGGGATATTTGGCAGGAAAAAACGAACCAATGATCAAGTGTTTTCATTTCGATGATTAAGATTACTTGATTGTCCACGTTCTGATAGACAAGATTCCATTCAGATGATAACATCAGCACATCAAAGCCTCTTTTGAAACTTAATAAATCACATGAAGACAAAAAATTCTTAAATTCAAATTTTCATTCCTAGGCTCTGTAAAACCGCCTAGCTAATAAACACCTCAAAAAAAGTTCAATCCCAGCAGTACACGTCCAATTATATAGGCAAAACTAGATTTTTGGTGAAGCGAAATTCCAAACTGAGGGCTAATAATTTATGCTGCTATGTGATAATCACTTATTTTCAAATGAAGAGTGCCACACAGTCACATCAGGACAGGAATACATAAATCAAACAAGTAAAACAGCACGAACGGTACGTTAAGACACGATATTTCACCAAGATCTACACGAAGAAGCACGATTTTGCTGGATCTACAATCATGTTCTGTAAGTGAACCAAAAAAAAAAAAAAAAACACAAACGTGTTCTGTTTTTTGCAGGTGCCAACGAGGTGATACATTCCACCTAAGACAGTCAAAACGAGTCACAAACCCATATTTTGACTCAAGTTTGTTGAAATGGGTTAGATATCGGTAGAATATGGGTCATAGGTGGGTCCAAAGAGAAAAGCCTAGAAAAAATATGGATTTTATTTGGTCTATTGTGGATCCACTTTCAACCCAAAATACTAGAATTACATAAAACAAGTTTCACGATTGGCTGTTCTCTGTCTCTCTTTGATTACACCGCTCCAGACCATTGGGGAGCACTCTTCCTCCTCTTTGTCCTCACCGCCCCCACCGCGGACGATGTCGGAGGAACTCATGAAGCTCATGCTCTCGCGGCAGCTGTTGCTGTCGTCGGTGTTGCTGCCATTGTCGACACCACTCAGTAAAGCGCAAGCAGCCATGAACACTGATTCTTTGTAGCAGCAAGGGAAACGAAGGCAAAGGCGAAATGAGGGGGAGAAAGCGGAGAACTTGTAGCGGGTGTAATATATGCGTGGGGAGCGAGAATGCACATGAATTGTTCGACGAAAAGGCAAACACAAATAATGAAACACGGCTTCGGGATTCTATTCTTCTCTCTCTCTCTCTCTCTCTCTCTCTCTCTCTCTCTCGAGTGTGGCAAGCCAAAGAGACTCCACACGACCTGCAAGAACCGTTTTTTGCGAGCGGCCAGCCTGAGCTTGCGAGCCTGAGGCTCGCCTGTGGCCGGTCGACCGGGCAACGGCGCCGGCAACCTGGCAAGAAGAAGAGGAGGAAAACAAAGAAAAATAAAATAAAAAATAATTTAATAATTAATTTCTTTAAAATAAAAAAAAAATCGTTTTTTTAAGAAAAATGAAAAATCGATTTTAAAAACTAAAATAAATGAAAAAGAGTGTATGAAAAAAAAAAATTCTTACGGAAAATATTTTCTACTTCATTTTTAAGGATTCACTTGAATATTGAAAAATAATTGCATTTTTCTGAAAAGTGAATTCTTGAAATGCCACATTTTCTGCTAAATGTAAGTCTAAGATAAGGAGGAAGCTGGTGAAAGCTATGTTTTTGGGATGGTTGTGAGTCCGCAGAGAGTGAGAACTAAAGCCAAAGGAAGGCGAGAAGCGAGAGCAGGTGGTGGGCGATGGCGGTGATGGTTCGTAGCGAGGCGTTGTCGGTATTTGGGTGGAGGAATTCGAACTTGCACATTGGTGTTTGAAGAAGCACTTCGAGCGTTTGACGTGCTCGTTGAGTTAAGTAGCAACGACCATTACTATCCCTCTGGTGGCACCCCGGGCATTTCATTTCATCGACCATGCAAAATTGCAAATTTAGGTGACAAATGAAAGCTCTGTGTCTTCGTTCAAAGTTCAGTTAATCGTCTTTGTTCCAGTGAAGGGCCAGTTAATTAGCTTGATCGAGATCCCTGTTTATCGACAAACATGTAGCTCGTTAGATTAGAGGGGAAGAGAGATTTGCATGCATCGCATGAGCCCTTGATGCCATGCGAAACGCATTAAATCATAGGTCGCAAATGGAAGTACCAGTAAGCAATAACGAAAAAGATGGTCTGGTGACTTTGCTTGAGGAAGTCTGGTTGATTGGCAGCTCTTGGCATTGACCGACCTTAAGGTGCAACTACAAATCCCCAAGGACCGAAGGAAAAGGTATTCGATATAAAACGAGCCTTAAATTTCGTTGGACGTTGGGAAGTTTTTTATTTCACGAAGCTCATGCCAAATTATTGGTTTGGTTTTAATTCACATCGATCCTCCGAAATAAATGCTTTCAAGTCAATGAATACGCAGGTAATCATCAATTAAGTTCAACATTATGTTTTATTTGCTTAGTCATGATGCAAGTGCGAAAAAAGTTGCTCTATTTAAATTTGACATGTAATAGCCATGAAAAGGACCACGTTCTTAATGTATTACCATCGATTATTGTCCTCAATTTCAAAATGCAAGTGACGCCAAGAAAAAGTTTAGCTCCCTCTTGGTCGAATGTCGATTGTGGACCAATGGACAATCCAAATTCCTCGATCAACCACTTGGTGCGCATGATAACGCTTTCTTGGCTAGAAAACAATTTCTTTTCAGAAATAGTTATTTTCTATTTCTACTACGAGGAACAATTTTCGAGTAAAATAAGGTGTTTGGTAACTACACAAAACTTCTACTCTTGAAATAGAAAAAGAATAGAAATTCGTTTGATACGAAACAGTTTCTTTTTTGTATTTATTCGTTTTTTTATTCTTGCTCACGAGATCGCCGACGGCGGCGGCCGATGGGCGGCGGCGATAGTCGGTGTTGACGGTCGAAGGCAATGATCCGGTCGTGCAAAGGCGGCGGTGGGCGGCGGTCAACAGCGATCGGCGACGCGGGCAATGGGAGCGCCCAGCAGGGCGGCGGTTAACAGAAGCGGCGCGAGCGACGGCGGGTGGCGGAGGGCAGCAACAACGGGCGGTCGGCGGTGGCTCCGAGCGATTGGAGGTGGTCGCAACAAAGAGAGGAACAAAAGAAAAATAAAAAAGAAAATTAGCTTATTTCTAGAAATTGTTCCTAGGAACAAGAAGTAACTTTTTTTTTTTGTTTTTGTTTCGCTCCAAATCTATTCTCGGGAACAAAAAAATAAAGAAATTATTTTACCAAACGGATTTTGTTCTTTTTTTGTTCGGAGAACAAAAGAACAAAAATCCGGAGGAACGGAAATGTTACCATGCAGACCTAAGGGTGTGTTTGTTTATGTTCTTTGTTTTGTTTTTGAACAAAAATTCTGTTTTTTTTGTTCCGGGAACAAAAAAAAGAACAAACGCGTTTATTGGCGTTTTTGTTTCAAATCTATTTTTTTTGTTCCCAAGAACAAAAAAAGAACAGAAATAAGAAACAAGAAAAAGTTATTTTTTTGTTCTAGAAACACTTTTAAGAAACAAAATTTCTCTCTCTTCTATTTTTCTTCTCTTTCTTTCTTCTTCTTTTCTTCTTATTTTTCTTTGGCCGGTCGCCGGCCTTGGCCATGGCCGGGGACCGGGCTGTCGAGGGCCGGCGACCTCGCCGAAGCATCGCCGGCCCTCGGCGACCTCGCCAAGCGTCGCCGGCCCCGGCGACCTCGCCAAGCATCACCGGCCCCTAGCGAGGCTCGGCCCTCAAGGAGGCCGGCGTCGCCGGCCCCGGCGAGGCTCGGCCTCACCTTGGCCGGGCGAGCTTAGGCTCGCCCAAATCCGGCGATGCCGAGCCTTGCCGGTGGCTGAGCAAGCTCGACCTCGCTGGATGCGGGCGAGCCCGAGCTCGCCCGGCCTCCCCGCGCCGGCCGAGCCTCGCCGAGCCACCACCGGGCGACACCGACCCTAACGATGGCCCGGTGAGGCCGAGCCTTGCCGGTGGCTGGGCGAGCTCGGCCTTGCCGAGGGTCGGCGAGCCTCGCTGTGGCTGGGCGAGGCCGCCAGCCCTCGTCGGCCGGTCGCCGGCGACCGGCCAAAAGAAGAAAAAAAGAAAAAAGAAAGAAAAAAGGAAAATAAAATAAAAATATTAAAAAAATTAAAAGAAACAAAAAAAGAACACAAATTTACCAAACGTGTTTCTGTTCTTTTTTTATTGCTGGAACAAGTTTACCAAACGTGTTTTTCTAGTCAAAAATTGTTTCCCGGAATAGAAATAGTTTTTTCTATTTCTATTCCCCCGAACAAAAAAACAGAAACACAAACAAACGCACCATAAGGCAACGCATGGTAACATTTTGTTTCTTTGAATTTCTATTCTTTTGTTTCCCGGAACATAAAAAGAACAGAAACCTGTTTGGTAACGCCAAGTTATTTTTCTGTTCCTCGAAATAAAAACTTAGTCAGGGAATGGTTTTGGAATAGAAACGAGAAACAAAAAAAAAATTGCTTGTTCCGGGAACAACTTCTAGAAATAAGCTAATTTTCTTTTTTATTTTTCTTTTATTCTTCTCTCTTGCCGCGGCCACCTCCAACCGCCCACCGTCGCTGCCGACCACCGGCCGCCACCGCCAGTCGGCGATCCGTGAGTAAGAATAAAAAATGAATAAATACAAAAAAGAATCGTTGCGTTACCAAACGCATTTCTGTTTTTTTTTTTTATTCCAAGAGTAGAAATTTTGTATAGTTACCAAACAGGTTCTTTTACTCAGAAATTGTTCCCGGAATATAAATAGAAAAGAACTATTTCTGAAAAAAATAAAAATAAATAAAACTCTTCCCCAAGCCAATAAGTATTGTCATGCACAGCTTAAGTGGCCGAGGACCATAACCTCCATTTTGGACTAATCGACACAATTTTTAGTGATAACTATCCTAGTTCCACTTCCATTTTCTTCATACCCATCTAAGAGAGTTTATTAAGCGTACAGGGATAATACCGCGTCCATTTGACGGGTACGGCTTTAATAAGGTCCTCCCTATATTAAACTTAACTTTGTCTATTTGAAGATCTATACAACCAAACAAAATTACAGCAAAACGTCCACAGCCCATTTTATTCTTGAAGTTTGAATTTTGTTCTCGATTTGGGTCAATTTGTAACCACTAGTCTCAAACTCATACTAAGTAAAGCAATCCTCAAGCTTACGCTGAATAAAAAAAGTAAATATTCATTAGTATACAGTTGAAAGAAAATTTTAGAAAACATCATCATATCCCATCGAAAACGCATATAGTAAATTATTATGTTTATCTTTGCTACCTAAAACTAAAGTCAAAATGAAAAGAGGCCGTGATGCGGAGATAAGCTAACGTGGATGCTAGCGATGTTAACTTGCCGTCTGATTTTAATAATGGTCCATCCACAATAGTAATCTCTCTTTGATTAGGGGCACGCTCTGATATCTAAGGCAGTTGCAACCTTTTAGAGGTCACCATTGCCTTAGGTTTGAGGTGACAAACCTTTAGAGAGGGACGGAAATAATTCAATGATGTTTAAGAAAAGAGAGAGAATGCTTTGCGGTAGTCATTGTGATGTGGTGGCCGCGAGTCATCGAAAGGTAGAAGTGATGAATGAGAAAAATAATAGTGGTGATAGACTATGTCAATGCCTTAAGAAGAAAGGGGAGAAATGGGGAAAAAAGAAGGAATAAAAAAACAAATTTTTTTAAGCATATACCACAAGTGTAAACATAAAATTTCGAGAAGCGATTTTGCACATTATTAAGTTGATTGGTAATGATAGAGTGGGTTAGTAATGTATTTGGATGGGATGTTTTAAGGGTCTGTACCAGTGGTTTTACCACGTGACAAGTGGATTAGAAAGATTATGATTGAGCACAACTTGTCGATTGAAGTTTTCTTAGCTGTGAGTTCTTTTTCAACTTTTGAGTAAGTCTGGATATGAGCTCAAAACACTATATTATAAATTGCATAGGCAGGCAAATCGCGAAAACTAAAATTTTCAAAAGTTAAAATCATCAAATTACAAGCACTAAGGTTGAAATATTCAGTGTGATTGGAAGAAAATTTCTCTAATATTTATGACCAAGAAGAAAGCGTTTTACATGGCAAGTGTATATAATGCTTGGAAATAAAAAATGAACTGGCAAAGACGGTATTTAATATGGTGCTGGATTAGAAAATATTCATATTTTTCTTTCCTTTTCCTTGGCAGAAATGAGTGAAAAGTATATTAATGTAGTTTTTACGGTGCTTACAGAAGCTCGTTTAACTGGATCTTCGACACATCAATCAGGCCTTTGGGAATTGGAACTACAAGATCATCGTCCTTCTTGGATGCCGGAAATGGAGACCATTGAAAAGATTCGCGACGTGCAATAAAGGTCACATTATTAAAAGTGGGCACTGACTTAGTACAAACATCGGACAAACAGAAAAATATCGTAAAATAAAAAATTTCAATCATGATAATAAAAAGTCGCTCTTGCCTAGATTATGAGTTCTCTTAATCTTCAGGAAACAATCATAAAAGAAGACAGATGAACTTAACTTCTACAATAAGAATAATACAATGATCTTGTTTATCCACGGCGATGTTTGGCATATCTTGTGAATTTTTCGATCCTCAAGCCACGTACATATTGGATAGTTCTACCTGCAACAAGGGAAGGAACGAAAAGGAAAATATCGCTCACTGCAATGGAAGAGAATAGGATAAGAAATAGAAGAACCTATGGAAATGATGAGAAAATCAATAACTACTTAATTAGCATGCTCTGTAGTTGCAGATTACTAAGGTACATCACACATCTTTCCAAGCTGTTGTGCTAATGTAGATAAAAGGAACGAACTCTAATCGGATCAGTGATTTACCAGAAAATAGGCAAAGCAAAAACCGATATCCAAAGAAATTTTCTTCAAAAAAAAAAAAACTCTGCTTGAACAGAGGTACATCTTTAATTACTTTGCCTAAATAGAGCCTTTCTTTTACTTTTATGAATGATCAATTTGATGGGAATCATCTATATTTATAGCCTGTAAATCACTCTTTACTTGAATAAAAATAATGTCGCCGACCTATGCGCTTACATTCTATCATGTTGAACCCTATGTCAATCTAATCATGACTTTGGATCAGTTGCCCATAATGCCATGGCAAATAGTTGGTGGGATTTTAATTCATGTCGATCCTCCAAAATAAATGCTTTTCTAAATTAAGCATGACATATACAAGTAATGATCGATTCCGTTTAATGTTTGGTTCACATTTTGTTAGTCGAGGGTGATGTAAGTGCGAAGAAACTCGCTTCATTTGAAATAAGCATGAAAAGCTTCGTGGTCTTGATCTATCATCCTCAATTTTATCGTACTCAATACCAAAATGAAATCTAGACTAATCAGAAAGCTTAGCTCACTCTAGAGCTGTTAAACGAGTGGGTCAGGTCGGGTTTGGGTCGGGTCATTAATGATCCAATCCAAATTGACCCATTAACCCATTTATGACCCATTTATGTCTAATGTAAATTTTCCGACCCATACCCATACCCGACCCTACCCATACCCAACCCATACCCGACCCAACCCATATTAATAAAAAAATTTCATTTTTAACCAAATACAGAAAAAATTATTCCTATGTTTTTTTTAAGATTATATTACTAAAATACTTCCAAGCTTATTTCTTAAATATATATATATATATATTTAAATGGTATTGCTAAAATAGTTTTATACAACATAAATTTAATGGACAATTTTTATAATTTTTGAAATAATTTTTTTTTTAAAATCGAATTTTAATTTTTTTTAAAATAAATTTTTAATTATTTTATATTTATTTTTTAAATATAATTTTTCTTTTTCTTTTTTTCTTTTTCTTCTTTGGCCAACCGCCGGCCACGACGACGGCCAGCGGTCGGCCACAGGCCGGCCTCGAGCTCTCGGCGAGCTCGAGGCTCGCCGGCGTCAAGCGAGCTTGAGCTTGCCCCTCGCCGGACGTTGGCAAGGCCTCCGCCTCGCCAGATCTAGCGAGCTCGAGCTTGCCCCTCACTCGACGTCGGCGAGTTCGAGTCTCGCCAGATCGGTGAGGCTCAAGCGCCTCGCCAAGCGTTGGCATGGCCTCCGCCTCACCGGATCCGGTGAGCTCGAGGCTCTTCGGCCGGTCGCCGGCCATCGCCGTGCCGACGACCGGAGGAAGACGAAAGAAAGAAAAAGGAAAGAAAAAAGAAAATAAAAGAAAATAAAAAATAATTATAATTTCGGTTTTTATAAAAAATATATATATATATTTTTGTAAAGTTAAATAGAGAAGAGAGAGATTATGAGGTTTTGAGTGAAAATAAATGGGTTCATTTTTAATGGGTTGATAAATGGGTCTTAAATGGGTTAAAAAGCTAACCCATTTAAGACCCATATATCTTAGTCTCTTTTTTTTTTTGAAACCCATTATAGGTGCTTTAGGAAATAAGGTTTGACCCATTAACAACCCATTTATATTTAAATGGGTCCATAAATGGGTCAATGACCCATTTAACACCTCTAGCTCACTCTTGGTTGAATTTCAATTGAGGACCGGTGGACAACCCTACTTCCTCACTCGGCCATTGATTTAGGACCCTAAGCTTCACTATGATCAATTGCCGCAATTTTAGGGATCTATGTCAATATTAGGACCGTAAGCTTCAGTATGATCAATTGCCACAACTTCAGGGATCAATGTCAATATTAGTGAACATCGGTGGCACTGCTAATTAGTTGTCAATATACGACGACATATGGTTAACGATAATTGACAAGAATAATGAGGGCAATAGATTACTAGTTAAAGCTCAAGAGAAAGTTGGATGTGTTAAGGGCATTAAAGAGCTGTTATGAATTTTAAATCACTAGAAAATCAAGCAAAGGAGGTTGTGGAGAAACTATCGAACAATCACTTGAAAATAAGATCACGGGATCATGATAATTTGGATACAAAATTTTCCGAGATGGAACAAATGGCTACAACCGTTACATAACTTCTTAGGATGATTATGGCATGACCGCTATAAATTCTATTATTTGTCTAGTTGAAAACCCCTACACAAACAAACAAAAATGCAATCTTTCAATTATCTTTACATTCTTGCACTGTACTTATAGTTCCTAGGCTCGCGTCCTTAATTGAATTCCGATGTGTATCTTTATCCTAGGTGTTGACACCTAAATTTTGGCGATTTGGTTGTTTATTTGTTGCATAGAAAATTAGGAGTTAATTTTATCCCTAAAAAAAAATTAATTGCATAGCATATAGATGTAGGTGCATTTATTTTTAATTTACATGTTTTGCATTTATTTATTGGACCGGTGACGGGTGGATTTGAATTAGTGGTTCTAAGTTTTAAATTGACAAGCCAGACTAAGCCCATGAAGCGAGCAAATTGGCCCAAGCCCCTTTTTTTTTTAAGTGATCGGAAATTATCTCGTGAGAAAATAAAAATTTGAAATTTTCTGAGATATGATGAATTTTTCGGATAGGGCAAGTGGAAAAAAAAACGAATGTTGCGAATATTGCGTTTTGGAAAAAATCTTTGTGGATATCAATTTTTGAAAGATTAAAAACCCTAATTCGTTGTCTATAAATAGATTAAAACGAATAGGGTTCAAGGGGGGCCACACATTGAATATACACGGCCACAAAGAGAGAAAAATTTCATATTCTTCCTGTTGGTTCTGAAGGTACAAGGAGAAAATACGTTCACCACATTGGAGAAGACGCCAAAGAGGGACTCATATACTGCAGAGGATGATCACGTCCCCACTTGGAATCTCTAGTAGCGTCCCTTAACCCTCGTGCAAAGCTAGCGCTTAACCACGCATCGACTACATCCCATAAGTTCCAGCAATTGTCGTATCCGCGTTGCCCCTTTGCGATGAGCACGAGCTGCTGCAATATGTACTGCCAGTGAGGCGAGCCCCGGTCGTGAACCGTTCACCATTGTGTTCACGAAGCCTTGACGTGAGCTGCTCCTATAACGTGCCGAGTTCTCCATCATCAACGCTGATAGTTATCTCGAGAGATTTCTCGGAGTCTCTCTCAAGACCAGCAGCGGTTCACTCAAATCAGATTTTTTTTTTTTTGTCGAGGATTGTTTCAATATGCAGGTCTTTGGTGAGGCCCTTTCTTGCTGATGCAGACGCAGCTCCTGTTCTTGGCTACATCCACGAGAACGCAGCTATAGCTCCCGGTGATCCAGTGACGACGAGCCTCATCGTCGCAAAAGTTGCTCCCCCACATCAATCTAATGACACAACTCAAGAATAATTCGCATGAGTCCACTTAGCTCTTTACGGGTTTCTTTTGGGGGAAAATTTATTTGTCCTCTTGTTCTGTGCCAGTCCAATACGGGAAGTGTTGAACATCTCCAGCTTTTGGCGGCAGCCAAAGAATTTGCCGAGTACCACCCACGGGCACCTCGTTGACCCACCACCACGGCAACTCATTCTCGAGCCACATCGGGCTTCCATAGCGATTCACAATCGTCGTTTGCTAAGCTTGATATAGGAAATCGAAAATCAAATTAGGTAATTTTTTATTATTTTATCTTTACTATTTTTATATAGTTTATAGTTTGTTTTTCTTTTTATAGCTTTTTTTAGTGTAATTATTCATTGATATAGGATTGATATTCCAACATGAAATAGTCCCTCAAATTAGGGATTGACAGTCCGATTTTCATGCCCGAAATCCGACTTGCAATCCCTTGCAAAAATCGACAATCCGATCTCATGCCCGAGATTCGATTCGCGATTTAATTTTAAAATTGGTCAACCCGATCTCATGCGCGAGATATGGTTCGCCAACTTGCGGATATCAATTTTATCTTGTTTGATTTGATGTCGTGGTGTTTGAGTCAGTTTTATTTTCGTAAAAGGAAAAAATCCAAAAAAATTTTGAATTAGGATTAGGTTCATTTTAGAATATTCCTAGTCTTAGTGTTATCTTACATACTTAGGATTGCAGTCTTATTTCGAATTTTTAAATAAAAAAAAATCCAAAAAAATGCATTCATTTAGGATGTTAGTTTTAAATTTGAATTGCATGTTTAATTATTTGGCAATTTTTAATTTCGAACTTCATAAAAAAAGAAAAAAAAAAGAATTTGAACTTGGGCATTCTTTGCACGTCATTGCATATTAGGATAAGATTGCGTTTTTTTAATTAATTATAGGTTTAGATAATTTCTCTTAGATAGATTGCATTTTAGGATTACTTGGTTAAAATAAGATTCTAGTTTAAATCAGGATTTGGCTTAACCTAATTCCTAATACAAATTGAATAGAATCTTGATCTAGCTAGATACTCCTTGCATTTATCTAATTTCGAATTTCATGGAAAATACAAAAAAAAAAACTTGTCTTTAGTGTAGATCAATTTCATTCTTTAGGATAGGCTGCATGTTCATATTTCACTTTTGTCATATAGCTTAGGTCATATTGTCATGTCACATCATTACATGTTAGATTAGTAGCATGCATTGCATAAAGCATGATTCTCATTTAAAAAGTGAAAACAAAATTGAGTGATTGCGTGTTAATTAGAAATCATATCTAGGATTGTCGATGTAAATTCTGATTTTACAACGCAGATGCTTTCGTTGCCTTGAGGTAAGTTCTGTAATTTATTCATCGCTTTCTTTGGTGTTAAATCGGTGGTTTGCGCACTCGCATGATCACCTCACATGTTAGGGAAGTGAATTAAAATTGATTCAAACTGCTTGCCAAACATTTTTTCAAAAATAAAAGAGAAAGGTACCGAAAGGGCGTTAGAGAAATCTAGCGTAACCGAGTCCCCGAACTCATAATCTCTGGTTCGTAGGAGTAAAATAATTCTCCCATTATTTTACGTAGGTGTCTAATCGACCTACCGTAAACTGATTAGTGGCGACTCCTGATTGAAGATCTTTTGCATGTTAAATATTTGAACCTAAGTCGCGAATTGGTATGGGTTTGGGAGAGCCCGAGTTAAGTTTAGGCTTAACAATCCATTAGCCAAATCATAGGTGGTTCACACCCGAAAATTTGGTCGCGACACTAGGTGTTATGTCTTCGATTAAATTCTAGCATGGTTTGTTTGCATTCAGTTTGTTGCAGTGGCTATACTCCAAGCTTTGTTGTCAATTAAATTATAGCACAGTTTATATAGTTTCGTTTAAAGTAAAGTCTTTGATTTCCTTATTCACTTGTAATATAATTTGTCCAGAGTAGCCACAGAACCTGTTTCCTTGTTGGGAAAAACGGATCCCCAAAAACCGGATTCGACACTAAATCGAACCCCTAAAACGAATGCGGAAGACAAGCCCGGGAAAATCACGTATCACCGATCCTAAAGCACACCACGGATTCGAGCGTACCTTGTTAGCCACAGATTAAACACCAATGCCGATAAGAGGAAGAGAATTTGGCCCCGTTCGATCCAATGACGTTGATTAGCCTTGAAGGGAAGATCGATTCGCCTTTTGCGTTTGTTTTTTTTTTTTTTTTTTTTTTTTGGTGGGAGAGAGGGAGAGGAACGTACGTTCGTTATGCCAACAGGTATGTTCCTCCCTCTCTCTTTCTCCTTTTATACGTTCCCTCCAACAAAGGAACGTACCCCTTCATCCATGGGCCCTAATCCCGTGGGCCGGGCTTTCAGGCCCAACATGGGCGGACGGGCCATAAGCCCATCACATAAAACCATCATCTCCCACTCGCACATGGTGGGCTGAACAGGATTCTCTTTACCTCTCTTTAACATTCATACCGGTGAATAATCCGTGCGACCAGCATACTTTGAGAGCTCGTTGCTATACATCTGTTAGGAATATATAGCAGCTCATAATGGGCATCACACTCTGAGTAGATTTAGTATGCAGTACCCTAGATCGATCGATCACATTTATATCTCTCTTGATCTCTTTTAAACAATGATATATATATTGTATTCACAATTATGATTATCCCAAAGACAGTCATAATTGGTCGACCAAAGTGTACACAAAACTACAATGTGATTCTTCAAATTCGATCTTCCTCTTCCCTTCAAACTCTCAATTTCAATTCAGCTTGCTTTTCTAGTAATGCCCCATTAGATCGAATCAACTCATGACCATTGGCAATATCCTAAGATAGCAAACACTAAATAGAAATCTTGAGAATAAGTAAGAGTCCTGAGGGCACTAAAATTGAGGAACTCTTTTCCTCAAGAGTCTCACACGGCATAAAAGTTGAGATCAAACTTTTGCCACTCTTATTGGTCGTCTTATGCATACGTAGTATGATATACGTATTACGGTATTAACTCCTTTCCCATGGAGCGTATGTCTACACCTTTCAATACCGTACAGATGATAGTTCAGACATACCCAATGTCTAACTTGAGTTCACGTATCTACTCATTCACAAAATTCATCAGAACTCACATCTGGCATCTTAGACAGATAAAGTAAAATATGTGGGGTATTTTACTTTCGGACATAGTAAGTATTATGTCCTCATCTTAACACTCAGTTAAGGCGATATACGTATTTTAAGCTTGAGCTCTCGATTATCACCTAGATAATAAGCTCAAAAACAATCTCATCTCTATTTATCACACAGTAAATAGAGGCGATTACCCGTGTGAGTGGGCTAATCTTATATCTGTCCGACATACTTTCTCAACTTAAAATAATGCACTAAGCATTAAGATGCATAAAGATCAAACAAAGATTCATAGGCATTAATGATGAAAACACAAATTCATCAAATGTGAACACTTAGGGAAATTACAATATTCAAGTACACCGGCCTCTACGCAATCCTAGAGATTTCATATGGCCACAAAACACATCTCTAGGTATTGGCTTTGTCATAGGATCTGCTACCATTCTATGCGTAGATATGTACTGTAAGTTCACATCCTTTCGTGCAACCATATCTTTGACAAAGTTATACTTGGTATCTATATGTTTGGTCTTGCCATGATATTTTGGATCTTTGGTGTACGCTATAGCTGCTTGGCTATAACAGTTAACCAATAATGGATTTGCAGCTTTCTCAATAACACCTAAATGATCCAAAAATCTCTTAAGCCAAACTCCTTCTTGTACCGCTGCGATAATGCCACGAACTCAGCTTCCATCGTGGACAAGGCTATACACGTTTGCTTCTTACTACTCCATGATATGGCGCCATTGTTCAGTAAGAAAACAAATCCAGAGGTAGATTTTCTTTCATCTAAATCTCCTCCCCAATCAGCATCCGAATAGCCTTCAAGTCGCAGATCCTTTCCTTGGTAATTCAACTTGTAATCAGCAGTTCCCTTCGATACCTCGTATTCTCTTAACGGCTTTCCAATGTGTTGGACCCGGATTGGATTGGTATCTACTTACCATTCCAACTGCAAAACATATGTCGGGTCTTGTACACATCATAGCATACATCAAGCTCCCAACAGCACTAGCATAAGGAACATGTTTCATTTGTTCCTTCTCTTGTGGAGTCCCCGGACACGTCTATGGCTCAATCCTTCACCTTTTGCAATAGGAGTGTCTATGGGTTTACAATCTTGCATACGAAATCGTTCAAGAACCTTATTTATATATGTTTCTTGCGAAAGAGACAACGATCTCTTCGAACGATCTCTTGAAATCTTAACTCCAAGAATGTATGCAGCCTCACCCATATCTTTCATCTCAAAATTGGAAGATAACCAACTCTTGACAGTATTAACAAACTCCATATTGCTTCCGGCAATCAGTATATCATCAACATATAATGATATGATCACAAATTGATCCTTGGATCTTTTGATATATACACAATGATCCTCATCAATCATTGTAAAATCATATGCCATTACGGCATTATGAAAACGTATATACCATTGTCTCGATGATCGCTTGAGGCCATATATCGATCTCAAAAGTCGACATACCTTTTCTTCTTGGCCTTTCACTATGAAACCAGCAGGTTGTTCCATATATATTTCTTCCTCTAATTCTCCATTGAGGAAAGCAGTTTTTACATCCATCGATGTAACTCAAGATCCATACTAGTCACTATTGCCGAATAATGCGAATCGAGGTAAATCTCACTACGGGAGAAAATGTATCTTCATAATCAATTCCTTCCCGTTGATTATACCCTTTCGCCACAAGGCGAGCCTTATGCCTTTCTATCGAGCCATCAGCCTTTCGCTTTATTTTGAGAACCCACTTGTTCCCAATAGCTCAAGGCGTCCTTTTGGAAGATCAACCAGTTCCCAGACTTGGTTTGATTTCATTGACTCCATTTCCTCTTCCATTGCATGAATCCATTTTTCCTTACTAGGGCAATTCAGAGCCTCATTAATATTTCTAGGCTCATCCTCATCTTGCGGAGCAATCATAAAAGTTTCCCCTTCAATGTCAAAACGTCGACGGGGAATACTTTGGCGACTTGTTCGCCGTATAGGAGATTGTACACTTTGCACATCATTCCCCATTATGCTCTCACTTGGATTAGATAATGATGATGTCGTCTTATCATGTGGTTGTAATTGAGAATGAGTTGAATTCAATTCATCACTTCTCATATTACTCCCACTTGGACGAACTCCACTAATATCATTATCTTGATCCAAGGTCTCAAATAGGGAGTAATCTTCCCCTACTTCGCCCTTCTTAGGAAATTCATCCTCTAAGAATGTGACATCTCGTCATTCAAATTCAGTTATACTCCCACTTTCCTGCTCACCTATGAACACATACCCTTTCGAGTGTTCGGAGTATCTTATGAAAATACTTTTCTTTCCTCTGGGACCCAATTTCCCAAACTTGTGAGAGGACGCATGAGTATAGGCAGCACAACCCCATGGCTTAAGAAAACTTAAGTCCGGTTTTCTACTTGTCCATAACTCATACGGAGTGGAAGTAACTGATTTGGAAGGCACCCGGTTAAGTATATAGGCAGCAGTTAACAACGCATCACTCCAAAAAGTAATAGGTAAGTTAGCATGCACCATCATGGACCTAACCATTTCCAATAGGGTTCTGTTTCTTCTCTCTGCAACACCATTTTGTTGCGGAGTGTATGGAATAGACAACTGTCTTTCTATTCCTTTTTCATCACATAATTTTCTGAACTCATCGATAAATATTCTCGACCTCGATCGGATCTCAATGCTTTTATTTTCTTGTCTAATTGATTTTCTACCAAGTTCATATACCTTTTGAAACAACTCAATGCTTCGATTTATGAGAAATCAAATAGACATATCCGAATCGAGTATAATCTTCTATAAAAGTGATGAAATAAACAGCCCCATGCCTTCCTCTCACATTCATTGGACCACAGACATCGAATGGATTAAATGCAGAGGAAATTCAGCTCTTTTACCTTTTCCAAACGGTTTCCTTGTCGTTTTCCCTTCTAGGCAATGCTTACATATGGGCAAATCGACTTTTTCAATATTGCCCAACAAGCCCTCTTTGGCTAGTCTATTCATACGCTGTTGGCCAATATGACCAAGTCTAGCATGCCACACATTCACATCATTATTATACGAATTAGGAGACGTGAGAAGGGAATAACAAACATTTGCATTAACATAATCAATATCTAATACAATGAAACCATCCAGAAAATAACCACAACCATAGTAATTTGTATCTAAAAACAAATCCACACCTCTATTATGGAAGTTCATATTGAAACCTAGCTTAACCAACACTAAAATGCAGACACTAAATTCCGACGAATCTCCGGAGCAAACAATACATCATGTAGGAACAGAAAAGTGCGTCCACCACGCATGTTCGGTTGCCAAGGTGTGCCAATTCCTTTCACTTCAGCTCGGAGTTGTTTCCCACATAGACCCACTTAGTTCCAGTTGGTACTGTCGGAATTCCACGAAGGATCCTCTATCCTTCGCTACATGGTTCTGTCGCTCCTCCCGAATCTACCAAGTCCACAAAGGATTAGATTCAGTTAAGAATACGTAACTCGACACAAAAGCAAAGTTCTGAAAAATACAAGGGGTGTTTACCTTCTTTGGCTCACGACGTCGCGAGCATAGTGACCCTTCTTGTCACGGTTGTAGCATTTCACCCTTGTAAGCTTCTTCATGCGAGGACGCTTTCCTCTATCATGTTGGTTAAACTTGGGTTTCTTCCCCGAAGGACTGCTTCCTTGCCTTTCCCTTTACCAAACCAAGTTAGGACGTTTGCGCTTGGAGCTCGAAGCTCCATTTGAGCTAGAACCAAGCATGATAGAGTTCAGCTTCCGGCTTAGCCGCCAAGAGGCGGTCCTCTTCCAGCTCAAGATGACGACCGCATCCTCAAAGGTTTTGATATTTTCATTATGGGTCGGTGCACCTTCATATGCTCCCAACTCGAGGCAAGGAACGAATCACCGCTTGCACTTGCTGCTCATCGGTGAGGACATGGCCAGCATCTTTCAGCTCATTTATCATGTTTGACATCTTTCTAAGATGTTGCTTCATGGTCCGACCATGAGGCTTCTTATAAGAGTCAAACCTAATAGTGAGCTGCCTCGTCTAGTCACCGAAGTATGACCAAATCTCGCCGCCAATGCTTCCCACATCTCCTTGGCATTGTCAAAACGCCTAAACTCTCGCATGACATCATTTTCCATGCTGCTCAAAGCAACGTGATGCGAGCAAGAGAGTTCTTTCTTTTCCATGCAGCAAAAGCTTCCTTATCTCTATTGTCTTTGTGCAAGTGTTTCCTTCTTCAGTTCTACCATGGTCGGGTTAAGAGCTTCTAGTGCCTCTTGCTCTTCCAAAGACATATTGGATTTTTATGTGCCATATTTCATAGTTGTCACCATTGAGCTTTTCACCTTTGTTTAGCTCGGCAACTATGCTCTTTGTGGTCAAGCCATTGATCCGAACACATCGACATATATACACGAATTATTAATGCCTATCTTTTATGCATCCCTTTTGCACAGACCCATCATATTAATGAATAATTTCAAGTAAGGTTTCAGAATCAAAAGGTCACTATGTTTCCAATCATCCTCCAAAAATCCTAACTTAAAACTATTATTAATATAATTGTCTTATGCAAAATAAATTCTATGAAGCTACAAAAACTTCTATGAACTACCCACAAGAACCAACAATAACAGAAAACAAACAATATTTGACATCCAATAGAACAATATTGCTTTCACATAATACAACTAATATATCGGTTGCTACATCAACAACAATCAGGTAGTAAACATTACATAAGATGTCCACAAAGCACACTCAACAAAGATCAGCCAATGCATCTAACACCAAGTCAGTACACGAACTGGGAAAGATCCTCTTTTGCTCAATTTCTTGATCTTTTCCCTTGTAACAATCAGGTAATAATCATCTACAAAATCCATCACTATTTTCCTATATGAAGCAGCTTTGTTCGCATCCCATATGCGATTCAACACTCCTTGCCATTCGGTGGAAGGGTGTTCATGAAAAATCGCACCATCTCGATCGTGGCATAGGACGACCATTCCATATGACCTTTTGAATTTTCCCGTTGACTTCAAGGACGTGATCAATTAAGTCACCACTCTCCCATCGATGATCGATCCCGCCCTATCAACTTAGAAAGCCTTTCCTTTTGTTCATCGGTAATTGCGCGAATAGGTGTGCGCAACCTAAGGGGAGGCATTGTTCCTGCAACAAATGCAGAACAAATAAGGGATCACAAATAATCCACATAGACTTAATTAGAAAAAGAAACACATTCTTTTCCTCTCTCCTTTTTTTTTTTTTTTTGGTCAACGGTCAAAGTCAACGGTCAACGGAGGTCAACGGTCAACGGAGGTCAACGGTCGTCGGCGGGCCGGCCGGTCGGATCGGTCGGACCGGTCGGGCCGGGTCGGACGAACCGACCGGCGCGTGCCGCGCGCGTGCGCGGGATGACGTCACGCAGACGTCATCCGGCACGTGCGCGGCATGCGCCTGCTTCCACGCGGGTCGGGTCGCCGTCGGGTCGGGTCGGGTCGCCGGACGGTGACCGGCCGTCCAACGGTCGTCGGCGATGACGTCATCGATGACGTCATCCCGGCGGTTACCGTGACGTCACGGTGACGTCGGCACGCGTCGGTTCGCGGACCGGCGCGTGCCGGTTCGCCGCCGGCGGCGCGCACGTGCCGGTTCGCCGACCGCGCGCGTGTGTCGCACGCGCTGGCCGAACCAGCGCTTCAGCGCGTGGCGCCCACGCGCAGCGGCTTTCGGCCGCGTGTGGGCGCGTGCGGCATCTCCCGGCGGCGGTCGACCCGTCGACGGACTCGTCTCGACGATCTCTTTCACGCTATGCCATCAAAAAGTTATTTCGACTTACGGAAACTCGAAAAAATGGATGAACAGTGCTCGGGTGTCGGGATTTCTCGCCCCGATCCGTGTCGGCCGAATATTTTCGCAAAAAATCAATCATAAAACATCAAAGGGGTCGGGAAAACATGAACTAGGGCTCTGATACCAATGTTGGGAAAAACGGATCCCCAAAAACCGGATTCGACACTAAATCGAACCCCTAAAACGAATGCGGAAGACAAGCCCGGGAAAATCACGTATCACCGATCCTAAAGCACACCACGGATTCGAGCGTACCTTGTTAGCCACACATTAAACACCAATGCCGATAAGAGGAAGAGAATTTGGCCCCGTTCGATCCAATGACGTTGATTAGCCTTGAAGGGAAGATCGATTCGCCTTTTGCGTTTGTTTTCCTTTTTTTTTTTTTTTTTTTTGGTGGGAGAGAGGGAGAGGAACGTACGTTCGTTATGCCAACAGGTATGTTCCTCCCCTCTCTTTCTCCTTTTATACGTTCCCTCCAACAAAGGAACGTACCCCTTCATCCATGGGCCCTAATCCGTGGGCCGGGCTTTCAGGCCCAACATGGGCGGACGGGCCATAAGCCCATCACATAAAACCATCACCTTCAATTAAAAGAGCCGTTTTCGGTGAAAGATATTTCATTGTGGGATCAATTCCAGCAAAACTGGATGTGACATTGAAAAGCCAAATTATAAATTGCATAGGCAAGCCAATCGTGATGACTACAATTTTCATGAGTTCATTATAACAAATTACAAGCATTAAGATTGAGCCATTCTGTATAATTAGAAGAAAATTTCTTTAAGATTTATAACCAAGAAGAGACTGTTTTACATGGCAAGTGTTTATAATGTTTGACAATAATATAAAGTTGAAAACACGTGCCCTCATATGTGGTTCTCAGTTTAGTAGACATTCATATTTTTCTATTAATTGAGCACCATAATTAAGGACATGTGTTTCCGAGTTTATTTTTATTTTTCCAGCATTATATACATTTGCCATGTAAAACTTGTCTTCTTGGTCATATGTCTTAGGCTACGTTTGTTCGTTAAGATAAAAATTGGGATAGGATGAGATAAAGTGAAATACCCAATCATCCGGATAATAAAGATGGACATATCTAATCCTAGAGTGTCTAGTACACTTCAAGATAAGATAAAAAAAATAATAAAATTTTCAATTAAATTAAAAAATTCAATTAATTAAAAGCTATGGAAAAACCCTAGATCTAAAAATTCTGGTCGCCGCCTCCACATGACTGGCGATTGAAAACACGACCACCATGGAAGATTACATTCCTGATATTGTGCAAGGAGGAGAAGAACAAGAAGAGGAAAAGAGTCCATGGTGATCTCCCTCTCAAGCTACTCGACTTGGTGTCAGTTGCGCCTTTCGGCCCGGACATTTCCACCTTCCGACGGGTGCGCACGTCATGGTAGTCCATCACCAACCCCGTCCTCCGCCCCCTGCCTCCCTCAGCCGATTTCTTCCGTCCTAGCACGCCGATCTTGGCGACTGTGCATGATGACTTGTGCACTTTCTTCGATCCCATCCACAACGCGGCCCTCCGGGCCGACATCCCAGGGCTCACTAGGTCGCGGCTCCGGGCGGCAAGCGTGGGGATAGGCTGCTTCTGAGCTGGGACACGCAAGGGGCGTTCTTCTTTAACGGGTCTGTGCGGGTCACGGCGCGGCTCCCCGACCTCGACATGCACGACGTCGATGATGCAGATGCCCAAGAGAAAACTTCCAAAGAGACCTGTTGGACTTTTTTGACGTGGATGCTTACCATTTCTTCTCTTTTGATAAGTTTAAAAGAAAAAAAGAAAAATAAATTTTTTTATCCAATTCGGGTTTATCTCCCATCCCTCCCCTGCATTATTTATCTGTTTTTTTTTTTCCAAAGTTATCCAAGTTTGTTCGATCCGGGGACATCCTCAAACACTAAATAGGATAGCAAATAATCTTATTCGGTCTTAAATCTGGACTATAAAATACGTAAAGCACTTATCAGAAAGGGTAGAAAATTTATACTGGTGTAGATTTTACGAAGCTTACAAAACTCATTTAGGTTTAACCTGCGTCTTCAAACAATCTAGCCAGGTTTTTGGGAATTTGAAATATAAGAGCTTTGTGTTGGATGCAAATTGCGCAATCCCAAAATCTCCATAACCAGAACAAGAACATGCATAATTGAGTAGAAAGATTAACACACTTGTTTTGGGATCCATCGAATATAAAGCGGAAGCAGAAAAGGGATTACCCACTCATCAAGGGGATCCACACATCAAATCATTCTCCTCTATTGCCCTCCGTATCACTGGCTCAATGAGGCGGCCCCCCTCACGTTTAGCGTTAGGTAAACGCTCCTTAGGTGAGGATACATGTGAGAATTAGGGTTAGAGGAGAGACTTGAGCACTATTTATAGAGTTTCCAACCAGGCCCCCTCATTACGGGACAGGCTCAACTCGGCCCACACTAGCCAGCCCCATATTAAACTAATTAAGAAACATTCTATCTCACCTTAGACCAACCCTGTTTTTACAATAACGGCAAAAACAGTAAATTACAATATCAATTAATTTAGTCCACATTAGGAAAACTCTTACATTCTCCCACTTGGACTATATTAATTGAAATCGTACTTTGTATGTGCGCACTTTGGTCGAGAGATAATTCTTAATAGTCAATCCTATCCCATAAAGTCTCAAACACTGAATCATGGCGGTAACTGCATGTATACACACAGAGCCTCCATGGTCACGAGTGCTTTCAACTTTATTGATATGGATTCAATATGGTAGTGTGTCAAATGGATAACATCTCTCATAGAGAGATCCCATTTGTCAGTCACCATTCTCTTACTTTAAGTGTCACAAAAATTTGTGCCACTAGAGAATGCCCATTCTCTTACCTTAAGCGTCACAAAAAACTTGTGCCACTAGAGAATGTCTTTATGGTTCCATGAACCCACATATGTCTTGTCCTTATGGTTAACCATTCTTTATGTATAACAAGACATATGGATAAGGCTAATAACCGGATGCCCCTAGCCTTCACTCAAGGTTTATACAGTACCTTGAGACTTTATCAATATGTATTCAACATAATGACAACACATTCAAAAATATTTTATTGAATGCAAAAGTTAATACATATCAAACCGTTATTAAATGTAATGAACACAGATGTAAACTTTATCAGAGTAAAGCCAAAATAGCTCTCACTAAACAACAACATCTCATGATGCTCCTAGGCCCGTACTAATGACATGTCGCTCAAATACACATGGGCGTAGGCCTTTAGTTAGTGGATCTGCAACCATATCATCTGTGGAAATATATTATATTATAACGTCACATTTCTGTACTGTTTCTTTATGGTCAAAAAATTTAACTGTCATATATATAGACCCCTTGAGACCTCTGTAGTTAATAAAAATACTACAAATTTATTGTCTCAATACAACCGTATGGGTCAATTCATAAAATTAAAAACGGTCAACTTCTTAATGAGGTTCCGGAGCCTAATAGTCCAAGTAACAACCTAAAAGAATGTTACTAACTCTACTTACATAGTAAACATAGAACTTTATTTACTGCACTTCCTGCTAACATAAATATGTATTCTATTATTAATCTCATGTCATCATAACAGCCAGCAAAGTTTACATCTAAATACCCTACTAGCTGCAAGAATTGAACATGTCTATAAGTAAGCATATAATCTCTTGTCCTCTTTAAGTACCTTAAAACCTTCTTGGCAACAACGCAGTGATCGCATCTTGAATATAACTGATATCTGCCTAGAAGTCCCGTCACAAAGACGATATTTAGTCTAGTGCAAATTCAAGCATACATTATACTTTTAAGTGCACTGACACAAGGTACACCCTTTAACTAGATTTTCTCAATGTTTAAATAAGGACAATGTGATAGATTCAGTTCATCTCCCTTAACAACAGGAGCAATTCCTGGCTTGTAATGATTTGTATTGAATATTTCTAATATACAATCAACAAATGTCCTCCGAAAAAATCTAATATTGTATGGCAAGAACAATCCTTACGGATGTTATTGCAAAGAACAAGAGATGCCTCAAGGTCATTACTTGTAAACGAAATATCATATTCATAAAGTATGAGAAAAATAAATTTCCTCCCACTGACCTTGCAATATATTAAATTACTTTGTTTCCAACTAAAGAAAAAGACAACACTATAAAACTTTAATAATATTATCTGGAAACTTGCTTAAGACCATGAATAAGACCTTTCAGTCTACACACAAGTTTACTTAAAACATGTGCTGCAAAATCTTCCAATTGCACTATATAGATTTTGTATCTATTTGGCATAAGTTTTTATCAAAAAGAGTTATTAATGCCACGTTCACTCTGAAAGAATATTTAAAAGATATTATAAAGAAATAATTATTTCTTCTCTATAAACTATCCACCCCTCTTTCAGAGTGAAAACTTTATAATCTTTTATGGCATCTAATCACATACTTGATTGAGAACAAGAAACGACATTTATATATATCTCGCTAAATCAACCATGTAGTGGATATTGTAATCATGCTCTCACAGATAAACTATATAGTCGATGGTATAACGATCGTCTTTCCATAACAAATCTCCTAAGTAAAGTTACAACCACTTCATTCTACACTTGAGAGGCTTAAGAAATTTCATCATAACTATATCAAGAATAGTACCTTGAACCTCAACAAGTTTAGTCTATGGTATAGGAGATTTCATAATTGTCTATACCACAATTGTCTGTATAGGTAAAGACAAAGACACAGTGATATTCCATCGCACTATTATCATTAATAGTCTTAGGGCAGCTATCATCTACAATAACGTCAATCTCTAGAAACTTTACTGTATGTGATTACATAATTCGTGTACCTTTATTAGGGTCATAATCAATACTCCTTTGAACAATCTGAGTAAGATACAAAATAATTCCGATTGGATCTGAATTGCAACGCACTTGAAATTGAATTAGATAATCTCACTTCTACATGACACCTCTAAATTTAATATGATTCAAGTAATTTATGTTCAGTCTATAACTCAAAAGAAGTTTATGAAATAACTTTGGTAAGAAAACATCTTTTGTATGTGAAAAGAGTTGCTTTCACAATATCAACCCACAGAAGACAAGATAAATTACTCTTACTCATCACCATGTTCATTATGGTGCAATTATGCCTTTTGGCCAAACCTTATTGTCAGGATTTCCATGCATAGTAATTAAATTACCACCCCAGAATTTACTAAGTATTTGACAAATGACCCTTTAAGCAATTCAGTATTGTCATACTTACCAAAATACTCACGGCCACTATTAAGCCTCACAACATTCAAGACTAATTCTAACCGATTTATTCTTTACCTCGGTAATTTTATTTCCACAATAATCAATAAAAGTCTTTAAATAACCGTTAAGAGTAGACATAATATCAACAATGTCAACTTTTCTACTCTTCCTTTAGACATGTGTGAGATTATTCCTTAAACAGAAAATTTTTGGAAACAACCTCTTCAACCATATACGAGATGTATGTCATTAGGACTTAAACATAATCTTTGCAGATGTGTCCTAATTTCGATATCAGACAAGACATAATTTCAAGCAACTAAGGCTTCCATCATCTTATAGCAGTGCAGTCCGCAGGCAAACCTCTTTTCAAGTGTTCCGAGAATGGAACGCTTCATGGACGATAAGCAAATTCTATTGCTCTTTTCTTAAGCAACAAATCATATGTCCACAACTTAAAATTTGAAACGGTAAAAACCTCAATAATAATGGAGTTATTAATTACAGAAAATGTGACTAAAATAACAAGCAATGTATATAATTAGCATCATGTGAGCACTGTGTAACTTGACGTACAAGTACACATCCAGAGAGTTACACGCATAATCATATAATCACCTTTGGGCAGAATACATGACATGCAATTGTACACTCCCCACATGATAGCGGTTATGAGAATTTATTCCAATCTTCGTGAATTCATCACCTTTGGGCATATGAACCACTAGGATCAGTCACTCCTCCACTACACCATCATGTATCCCTCCATGAACTAATACACAATCACCTCCTTTGGGAGTATGACTATGCATTAGACCATGAGACATCCCAATCAATATACGAGACCGAAATTTCTCAAATCCAATCAAGCGTGCCACTTTGGCGGTCACTACTCAATTGAATAATTGAAACTCTCTCATATCAGGGATATAAACCTTATTGCTCACATAACAAGCAATGTGTGTAATTAGCATCATGTGAGAATTGTGTAACTTGATGTACAAGTACACATTCAGAGAGTTACATGCAAAATCATATAATCACCTTTGGGCAGAATACATGACATGCAGTTGTACACTCCCCACATGATAGCGGTTATGAGAATATATACTAACTTTCCTGAATTCATCACCTTTGGGCATATAAACCACTAGGATCAGTCATTCCTCCACCACACCATCATGTATCCCTCCATGAACTAATACACAATCACCTCCTTTGGGAGTATGACTATGCATTAGACCGGGAGACATCCCAATCAATATACGAGACCGAAATTTCTCAAATCCAATCTAGCGTGCCACTTTGGCGGTCACTACTCAATTAAATCATTGAAACTCTCTCATATCAGGGATATAAACCTTATTTCTCACATACACCATATACATGTGATTTTAACTTTAGTGATAGGGGCAGGATATCACCAAAATCACATATCATGCTATATACATTGCTTCATTCATTAATGAAATCTTTAATCATACATATATATAAATATATATATATATATAACGAACCTGAAAGACAGATTCCAATAAGATCACCAATCATAGTAACGCAAAAAACTTCTCATAACGGAGAAGAAATCATCTCTTATGCACCCCGATTACATATTACCAGAACAACATAAAAAGAATGCTGATCTAGAAGATCTCTCACAAATTAACATCAATAGTAATACGGGGTACACCAAATCGACAAGCCCGATAGCTTATCCATTATCACTCATGAGTTTCATAAGGCAAAACATGACTCCAAGGCTAATAGTTGATTTTAAGTAATAAATTATCATTGTAATCAACCAATGGCCTATTAATTGAGTCAAACCAGATAACCAAATATCTAAAATTTAATAATAGATACTATTGCTCTGCGTAAATATTGTCATACTCCTTAACCATAAAAAATATTCAACTTAATGGACATTAACCAGTGACCAGATGAGTTTAGGTACAATATGCAATGACTTAACGGACATGCATTACCCACATTCAGCAGATGTGTTAATTAATACAATCAATTTGGTCACAGGTTCTTAAGACGTCCATCATTCAAAAGTTACCAGCATGTAAAGGAGTATGCATGAGCAACAAAAGTTTCATAACCTTTTACTGTTTCTCATCATCTCAATACATAGTTCAAATACTATCCCTTAATGATCGTATCTCATTAAGCCAACTTTAGTTCACAATAATTTTTTTTTAATTAATGAATCACACTTTTATAATGTTTATGTGATAACATACTAGTAACTCAACACTTGTATTTCCAAAATCACATAAAAAGAAATACAAGACAAATACGCAAAAATATACTAAAAATACACGTATTTAGGGTTCTGTGTGTATTTTCACATTCATAAAATCATCAAACATGTAAAATAAATACACCACGACGTAGAGGATGACCATACGAATCCAACGCCGCCAGCCACGCGCCGAACGGAGGCTCCACGCGCCCGCACGTGTCGCCTGAGTGCGAGGCACATCGATCTCACGCGCGGGCGCATGAGGGCTGGTGAACGCGCGTGGGGCGCGTCTTCGACGCCCAGGCGGCGCGTGGCCGCGCGTGGGAGCGCGTGAGGCCTCCCCCGGCGACGCGCCGCCAACCGTCTTGCTCGTCTGGTTGAGTCCACTCCGAATTTGTGATTAAATTTTATTTTTATTGAACAAAAAATCTCGAAAATCACAAATTAAGGCAAAAACTTTATGCATTCAAGTTCTAGGGTTATGGTTGCTCTGATACCACATGTTGGATGCAAATTGCGCAATCCCAAAATCTCCATAACCAGAACAAGAACATACATAATTGAGTAGAAAGATTAACACACTTGTTTTGAGATCCATCGAATATAAAGCGGAAGCAGAAAATGGATTACCCACTCATCAAGGGGATCCACACATCAAATCATTCTCCTCTATTACCCTCCGTATCACTGGCTCAATGAGGCGGCCCCCCTCACGTTTAGCGTTAGGTAAACGCTCCTTAGGTGAGGATACATGTGAGAATTAGGGTTAGAGGAGAGACTTGAGCACTATTTATAGAGTTTCCAGCCAGGCCCCCTCATTACGAGACAGCTCAACTCGGCCCACACTAACTTGCCAGCCCCATATTAAACTAATTAAGAAACATTCTATCTCACCTTAGACCAACCCTGTTTTTACAATAACGGCAAAAACAGTAAATTACAATATCAATTAATTTAGTCCACATTAGGAAAACTCTTACACTTTGTCCTTGAAAGTTGCAAATGGAGACCGTTGCTAACCTCCATGTCGTACAGTAAACTCACATGATTAAAAGTGGGTGCTAATATAGTGCAAAAACATCAAATAAACAGGAAAACAAGGTAAAGTCCAAAATTATAATCATGGTCATAAAAATTTGTTCTTGCCTAGAGAACAATCCCTTTTGATCTTTACCAAACGATCAAAAAAGAAAACTACAAGTAAACTTAACTTCTACTACAAGAATTAACACAAGAATCTCATCTATCCACAACAATGCTTGGCATATCTTATGATTTTTCCGATCTTCATGCCACGTACATCTTAAACACGTCTACCTGCAACAAAAAAGAAACCAAAAAGGAAAAATCGCTCATGATAAAGAAAGGGAATCGATAAGAAACAGAAGAAGCTGAGGAAATTGCAAGAAAATCAGTAAATAATCACACAATATCTTTTCGCCCATGCCGTGTTGATATTGACAAAAAGGAATGAACTCTGATCAAATCAGTGATTTACCAAAAAAATAAGCAAAGCAAAATTTGCTCTGAGAAGAATTTTTTTGGTGGATCACTGCCCGAACAGAGGTCCATCTCTAGTCACTTTGCTTGAATAGCACCTGTCTTTTGCTTTTGTGAATGATCAGTTTGATGGAAATCATTCGTATTTATTGCCAATGAATCACTCGTTACCGGAATAAGATAGTATCGCTGACCTATGCGCTTATCTATCACCAAGCTGGATAATATGCCAACCTAATTATGACTCGAAATGGGTTGGATTAGTTGCCAATCATGCAATGTCAATTATTGGGTTGGAATTTAAGTCATGTCGATCCTCCTAATTATATTCTTGCTAAGTTAGTGAATATAAGCAAGAAATCATCGATTTCCTTTAATGTTAGCTTCGCATTTTTATAGGCCATGAGAGATGGAAGCGCGAAGAGACTCGGTCCATTCCAATTTGGACATGTAATAATCATGAAAATGGCCATGCTCTTTATCTATAATCATCATTTTCATTGTTCTCACTTCCGGAATGGCCATGAAGTCTAAGGCCAATAAAATGTGTCCATTTTGTCACGTCTTGGTAATTTTTGCTCCACGGGTATTTTCTAGGAGGAGATAAAGAGGGTTTCTCCCTTTTTCCCCTCTTTTCTACTCTTGTATCATTTATATGTCAGAGCACTAGATAGATATTAGCTAACCATAAGAAAAAATATATTCCTTTAAAATACTAGCAGAAGGGCACAAATACGTGTGAGAAAATTGAAATGATTTGTTTATTTAGGGGAAAAATTAAAATTCAAAATGTAGCTGTCGGGAGAACAGAAATAGTGGAAGGCTGATAAACCTAGTGTTTTGAGTCTATTTAATGACAAAGCATACAGAGATACTTTTATTCTCTAAGAAATTTTCTCGGTGATTTAGTGAATCAAAAACATCAATTTGACAAGAAGAGATTATACAATTAACACAACCAAGCTTCATCTATTTAAAAATATGTCAACTAAATAAAATTAATGTAGTAAGATTACAAACTATATCATACTGTTATATTTCATTTGTGAGCGCTTTTGGCCTTGATAACCTATATGCACTTACATTTCATCAAGTAGAAACATATGTTGGCTTAACTATGAGTCATGAAGAGTTGATTTAGTTGCCAATCATGCATGCCAGATTATTGGTTGGGTTTTAATCCAAGTCGATCCTCCAAAACAAATGCCTTGGCACAAAAAACGTTATCAATTTGATTTGATATCACGCCTCATTTGATTAGTCGGGAGTGATTTAAATGCGCAGAAAGTCACTCTATTCCACATTTGACATGTAATGGCCATGAAAAGGGCCATTGTCTTAATGAATTATCATGGATATTATTTTTCTCAGTTCCAAAATGCAAGTGACATCAAGAAAAAAGTTTAGCTCAATCTTGGTCAAATGTCAATTGTGGACAATTTAAATTCCTCCGTTAACCGGTGGCCAAGGACCATAACTTCCATTTTGACTAATCAACACAATTTTCTAATGATAATTTTCCTATTTTCATACCTTATCATTATGTTTTCATGGTACCATCTGAAATAGATTATTAAGTGGACAAAGATAATATCATATCCGTTGGAGCGTTGATTTGGTTCTGTTCGGATTATAACCCAGCTTTATCTAAATGAAGATAATATAAAACCAAATAAATTAAAGCAAAACGACCGCAAGCCATTTTTTTCTTACGGTATGGATTTGTTCGCAATTTTAGTCGATTTGAAACCACTAGTGTCAAACTCATACTAAGTGAAGCGAGCCTCAAGCTCATACTGAATATTCATTAGTATACAATTGACGGTAAATTTTAGAAAACATCATCACATTGATAATGCTTCCGATGAGTGACATAGGTTTATCTTTGCCATAAACAAAGTCATAATAAAAAGAGGTAGTGACGTGTTTTCTTTTAGCATGGATCTATTCGCAATTTTAGTCGATTTGAAACCACTAATGTCAAACTCATACTAATGAAGCGAGCCTCAAGCTCAAACTGAATAAGAAACTGAATATTCATTAGTATACAATTGACGGTAAATTTTAGAAAACATCATCACATCACATTGATAATGCTTCCAATGAGTGACATAGGTTTATCTTTGCCATAAACAAAGTCATAATAAAAAAGGGTAATGACGTGGATAATGTTTTTCGGCTTTTCTTTATGATTCAATATCATCTCTTGATTTTTCTTTTTTTCCTATTCAACTTAATTCCTAAAGTTATAAAATTTTGCCCAAAGATATTCCATAAAAAAGGAAAAAAAAAAAGAGAGATTAGCTAAAATAGATGCTACGCTGTTAAGTTGCCGTCGAATTTACATAATGGTATGTCCACATTAGCAATGTCTCTTATTTGGGGCACACACTGTTTGAAATCTAAGGCAATTGCTACCCCTTATAGAGGGATGAAACTTTTGTGATGATGGTTATAGGAAGGGAGGGACAAGGCGTTGTGGTGGTCATGGCGATGTCGTGGCCGCAGGCCAGCGACAAGGTAGCAGTGATGAACGACAACAATGATAGCGGTGTGGGCGACATCAATGCCTAAAGAAGAAAGGGGAGAGATGGAAGGATTAATTAATGTTAGCACCAAAAATTGGCTTAATGGGCCATGGATAGATAGCAAAGTCCACCAAGCCCAATACGAAAAAAAAAAAAAAGGCCTACAATAGCTTTGGCAAGACTCGCTGTCGAGGATACCAATAGTTCGGTACCAAGTATCGCCCATGAGCAAGAGGACAAATATGAAGGCAGTTTCTAAAGAATTCAATACCGACGATACGGCGGATAAGACGATATGGTTATTAGCACGATACTGAAGATTCTGGGAAATTTGAAATTGAAGTGATAACGGTAGGAAGACGGATTTTCACAACACTAGATTATAAATAATCGAGGAAACATCATTATAGGGGATCGCACAATTTGCAGAAGAAACTTCAATACACCTAGTTTCAGCTATATTTACTAATCCTTGTTTTCGCATTTACTTTTAATTACTTTAGATTTATCATTTATTTTGTCGTAATTGCATTAGAATCCGTTACTTCCTTTCCAAAATGACACAAAACGCGATACAAACAATAAAACCGAAGAAACCTCTGCTTTGATGAAAGATATTTGGTTCGAGAACCATCTCAACCAAACAATTAACCTTATGCCACAAGTGCAAAAATAAAATTTCAAAAAGCGATTTTGCTCCCTATTGATTTGATTGTTAATGATAAGAGTGGGCAGTTATGTATTTGGACTGAATATTTTTTGGTTGTGTACCAAGAATGGTTTTGACCACATGCCACGGATAATAAAAGATTCTTAAGGAGCACTACATGTAGATTGAAGTTTTCTTCATCTGGGTTCTTTTTCGATTTTTGGGTAAGTTTGGATGTGACGTTGAAACACTATTCCATAAATTGTATAGACAGGTCTATTGTGATTATTACAATTTTCGGAAGTTCAAATCATCAAATTACAAGCATTAAGATTGAGACATTATAATTGGCAGAAAAATTCTCTAAGATTTATTATCAAAAAGAAAACGTTTCAAATGGCAATTGTTTAAAATGCTTGAAATTTAAAAATAAACTGGGAAACACGAGTCCTTAAATATGGTGCTGAATTAGTAGATACTCATTTTTTTTCTTTCCTTTTCCTTCGCGAAAGGGATTGAAAATTTATATTAGTGTAGTTTTTACAGAACTTACAAAAACTCATCTTAGTATAGATTGGATCTTCAACAAATCAGCCAAGTCTTTGGGAATTAGAAATACAAGAGATCGTCCTTCTAGGAGGTTGCAAATGCAGACCGTCGATAACATGATCATAAAAGCAAATAAAATGAACTCAACTTCCACTATAAGATTTGATACAATATTCTCATTAATCCATAACGATGTTTGGCATATCTTGTGAATTTTTTGATCCTTATGCGACGTACATGATGGACACTTCTACCTGCAACAATGAAGGAATAAATGGTAATACATCGCTCATTACAATGAAAGAGAATTAAATAAGAAATCGAAGAACATAGGAAACGGCAAGAAATCAATAGATATTCAATTAGCATTATCTCTAGTTGTAGGTTACTGAGGTACATCACATGGCATCTTTTCACACTGTTATGTTGATGTTGACAAAAGGGATGAACTCTGATCGAATCAGTGATTTACCAGAAAATAAGCAAAGCAAAAAATGCTTTCAAAAGAAATTTTCTGATAAGTCACTGCCCGAACAAAGGTACATCCCTATCACTTTGCTTGAATAGAGCTTTTCTTTTACCTCTGTGAATGATCAATTTGATGGGAATCATCCATATTTATAGCCTGTACATCACTCATTACCTAAATAAGAATAGTATTGTTGACCTATGCGCTTACATAATCATGTTGGACCATATGTCAACCTAATCATGACTTTGGATTAGTTGCCCATAATGCCATGTCCAATAGTTTATTGCATTTTTATTCATGTCGATCCTCCTAAATAAATGCTTTCTAAATTAAGTGTGATATATACGAGTAATGATTGATTCTGTTTGATACTAAATTCACATTTTATTAGCCGCGAGTTGTAAGTGCAAAGAACTTGCTTCATTCCAATTGTACAAGTAAAAGGCATGAAAAGTGCCCTAGTTTTGATCTATTCTGGCAACCACAACCGATCGCATTGTTTTCAATTTCAAAATGCAAGCAAGACCAATAAGAAAGCTTACTTCACTCTTGGTCGAATGTCAATTGAGGACCAGTGGACAACCCAAATTCCTCTCTCGGCCGGTGATTGAGGACCATAACTTCCACTTCGATAAATTGGAACAACTGTTAGAGATAATTTACTGATTTTATCCTTTCTACTTCTACTGATAGCGTTTTATTCTTTATACTAATTCCAAAGAGATTATTTCGACTTAATAAGTTTATCCTACCAAGCAAAATAAACATTTAGAGATACTATCATTCTATGAGAAAGTTCCCCAGTGATCTAGTCGACTTGATTTGACAAATAGGGTTTTCCATGGTTATGTTTTAATTATACTATTAACACCAAACCTCATCTTTTTGAAGAAGTATTGACCAAATAAATATATAGCAATAAGATCACAACCTATATCATATTGATAGTTTTGATTTAACCTCAATTAGTGCTGATGACCTATGCGTTTACAATTCATCAAGTTGAAAGATATGTCACCTTATTTATGACTCATAAAGAGTTGGTTTAGGTTTTTTTTTTTTTTTTTTTTTTTTTTTTTGGTGAAAAAGAGTTGGTTTAGTTGCCAATCATGCATTCCAAAAATTAGATTGACTTTTAATTTATGTCGATCCTCCTAAGTGAGTGCTTTCTAAATAAGTGAATATGCAAGTAATTACCGACTTAGTTAATATTATGCCCACATTTGATTAGTCGTGAGCGATGTAAACGTGAAGGAAATCACTCCATTCCGAATCAGATACGTAATAATTAAGAAAAGGGCCATGGTTTTGATTATTATCATCGATTATATAGTTCTCAACTCCAAAATTGCCATAAGTCTAAGGACAATATAATGTGCCGATTCTGTCATGTCTTGGAAATTTTTTCTCCCACAGTTTTTTTTTCTGAGGAGATAAAGAGGGTTTCTCCCTCGTTCCCTCTTTTCAATTCCCGCAATATTTTGTATATCGATGCCAAATGCGATCAACCTCATTTTTATTTTTATTTTTTTTGTCGGTCCTACTCTATTCTTACTATAATTTTCACTCTCGGACTTTTGCCCTGCCTCGGCGTGGGAATCGAAACCCACAATTAAAACTAAATCGTCCCAATCCCAATTCCCCAAGAATGTGGGTATTCGAGCAACCTCATTAAGGGTGCGTTTGGGAACCACTTCCCAAAGCCCTTTGGAGGCCTAAAGATCCTTGGGCAAATGCCAGCCCGTTTGGCAAAAAATTTTGAGGTCCCATTCCCCAAATGTCGATTTGTGAAGCGAAAGCCCAAGCGCGGTGAGGACCCGCCTTGGGCTTTCGGCTTTTTCGGCATGCCCACGCGGGCACTGTTCATATTTTTTTTTCCAAAATTGTCCTCACGAATTTTTTGTTTTTCCGGTTCTTGCCCTTGTATGCGACACTGTTCATCTTCTCCGGGCAGTTGGTTCTGTCTGACTGCGAGGGGCCGGCGGCTGCTAGAGGGATGTCGGTGACCGTCGGGGGGTGGCGCGACCGCCAGGGGGTGGCGCGACCGACGCCAGGGGTGGCGCGACCGAGGTCTGGGTCACCGCGACCCGATCTAGGGCGGCGGGCGGTCTTCTTCTTCTTCTTCTTCCGCGAGCGATCACCGGCGAAGCGCAGGCAGTCGCCACGACCGTCGCCCAGACGACCGACGCCGGGGGGTGACGTGACCGCCGCGACCATGGCGCGGCGAGGTCTGGGTCGCCGTGACCCGGATCGGGGTGGCAGGGTCGCGGGAGGACCTTGCCGCCCCGATCCGGGTCGCGCGACCTCGCCGCCCCGGATGCGGGTCGCGGCGGCGTCGCGCGACCTCGACGCCTAGCGACCTCGCCGCCCCGGATCCGGGTCGCCGGAGGTCGCGACGGCGTCGCGCGATCTCACCGCCTGGGATCCCGGGGTCGCCGAAGGTCGCCGGAGGTCGCCGGCGGCCCCTGCCCTTGCTAGTCATTTTTTTTTAATTTTTCTTTTGATAATTTTTTTTTACCACAAAGATCCTTTGTAAATGTAATTCCCCAAACGTTATTTTGCTCAAAGTACTTCTCAAAGGGCTTTCAAAGTACAATTTACCAAAACACAGTTGCATTTTGGAAAACACCTTTAACTCAAAGGTATTTGCATTTTTCTAAAGACTTTGCCCAAAAGTAGTTCCCAAACCCACCCTAAGTACATTCATTTTACGGGAATTGCAAACCCGCCGAAATCGATCGGATCCAACTAGATGGACTCGGGAGCTTTCCGGATCCACTTCATAATTTCTCCAGGCCCACGGCCTGATCATTTGGATCGGAGCCCATCGGCCCAAACCATCCCCATAAACCTCGGAAAAACCTCGAAACTCCGAGGAACGCCAAACCGAAGTGGCAAGGCAACAACGCACGATCAATCCCGGCCAAAGCAAAGCATAGCTAGCACGCACGGTCCGGAACCGAGGCTCGCTGCAATGTCCAGGATCGAGACCTTCGAGGACTTTGTGAAAGTTCACGGCCTGCTGCTGACGGCTTCCGGGTTGCCGCAGCCGCTGCACGAGCGGCTCTTCAAGAAGCTGTCGACCGACACCTTCGACGGCGGCGCGCGCTTCCAGATCGAGCTGTGGGAGGATGGGCGCCGGAGGAGGCTCGTCCTCACTTCGGGCTTCATGGGCAAGGAGTCCGACGTCTTCCTCGTCGACCATGCTTGGACTTTCCGGCTCTCCGATGCGTACAAGCAGGTTCTTGATTTTCTGTTTCGATACCCATCTCCGGTTTAGCTTTTCTGTAATGGTGGAAATGGGCATCGGATTTTTGTAAGTGTATGTAATGGCAAAGCTAGTGTTTTGACTGTTGAATTGTGACGGGAGAAATTAAATTGAGTGTCGTGGAAGGTTAAAAAGACTTCAGTAAATTGAAGTTATAATAGTGTTAGTGTGCAATAGAGAATCATTTTATAGGGTGATATGTTCTTTTTGCCTATAATATGCAGAATAAGTAAATCCATTAACTTCTTTTTCTTTTTTTTATTAGTTCAACTACAAAGTCTACTGGGTTTTCTTTCTCTGAAACTTTGAGTTAGAAAACCTCAGGACTCCTTTTATTTTGGCTGCACGAGTCTTCATAAAGTTGCATTTATTTCAGCTTCAGGAAGTTCCGGGGTTGCCTCAGAGGATGGCTGTTTTAATGTGTGTCGATGGCAATCTGAATGAAGATGAAGAAGTTGAGGGAGGGACTTCGATAGCGGAGGCTGGCAGCATGTGCATTGAGGATATACTAGAACATGAACTGTGTAAAGCAAAAGAGAACAAGGACACTGTCAGATGGTTGGAGCTCGATGAGCTCGATATCAATGATGACACACTCTTATCTCTCAATTTATCTGCTAAATTTCCGGTTGGTGTTCACTACATTCCTCCTGAATTAAATGACACGCATGATTATATGTATGTTGTACAATCTCATCTTCCGTAACTATGGTATAAAAACTCTGTCATCTGTTATTTATAGACTAAAAATTAACATTACCAAGTTTCGTGGAGTATATGCACAAGCAACCATCATTTCCTTACAACATACTTGCCCTGGAGATGATATCCAGTACCATCTTTGAGCTTATTGTGATGTGATGAACATATGGTTTACATGCTTATTTTTTCTTGTGCTAGGATTTACTTGCTCTTAGCCTGTGTGGAAACAGTCTTGAGAGTGCAGATATCATTTTTCATGAAGTTACCAAATTCAAGCATCTAAAAGCTCTGTGGCTCAACAATAATCCAGTTGTAAAGAAATGGTATGTGCATTTGCACCCGAGTAACTTAGAGCAGGCTTTTAGAGGAGGAAAAGCTTAATGGTTTTACCTTCAGTGATGGCTGTCTGGCAGATAAAATTCTTCAGGCTTGTCCTGGGCTTGAAATCCTTAATTCATCTTTTACCCATAATTTTGGGGAGTGGGCGTTGGGATTCTGTGCAGACGTCTATGGGAAGGATAACCCAGGCCAACACTGCGGAAGTGACCATAAGTTGCACGAAGTGACATCTCTGGATATTTCTAGCAGAGGCATCCACAATCTTGCTAATAAGGTCCGTGACTCAATTAGCTTACTGTTCTTAGTGACTTATTCGTGTTATTCTTTTTCATATGTTTTACCCTTTCTGCAGGCATTTTCACCCGCTATGATGCCATCACTTTCATATCTGAACCTTCGGGGAAATTCACTTCAAGAGAATTCAGCGAGTTGTTGGAAGTCTTGAAGCAGTTTCCTTCCTTAAATGCTCTTGAGGTGATTATTTTGCTTTTGTTTAACTGTTCCAAGAACTTACCGCGAGAGTTTGAAAGTTTCAATTTTTAAATAGAGGTTAATTATTTACATAGGTGGATATTCCTGGACCCCTCGGTGAAAGTGCAGTAGTGATTCTGGAATCACTCCCGAATCTTTCCTTCCTTAATGGTGTTTGTGCAACAAAAATATTAGAAGCTGGGAAGCATGCGATTGATTCTATCCTTGAACCACGTCTTCCGGAATGGAAACCAGAAGAGCCCCTTGCAGATCGGGTTATCAATGCAATGTGGCAATATTTAATGACTTATAGACTTGCAGATGAGGAAAAGATCGATGAGACTCCTGCATGGTATGTGTGCTTTTTTCAATGACCTCTTCTTTACATGAACAATGAGCTATTTATAATCAAGGTCCTCCCATGCTTGGTATATTAACATGAGAAATGTCCTCCTATGCCTAGTATGTCACAATGAGGCATGTCCATATGTCTTTTCTGTTTATCTTTGTAATATTCTCGCTTTAAGTATACTTTTATTTGATATTTAACTTGAAATGTCATGCGGTTCATATAATACTGCCTGAGAACATTTCACCATCTGAAAAGGCATAGCTGTTTCAGCTTTGTTTTTATTTTTTAAACTCTCTAAGAACTTTGTGCAGATATCAATAGCAGACATGACCGACCTTATAATTCTGTGAACCCCATTATTATTCTGTGTGTTGCCAATTGCTGTTCTATGACTATGGAATAGCATGCAAGATTCCCGTATGATGTACTTTATCAAGGATGTCTTTTGTGATAATATAAACAGTGCAATCTCTCTGGTGCATAGGTATGTGATGGATGAATTGGGCTCTGCATTAAGGCACAGCGATGAGCCAAATTTCATGGTGGCCCCATTTCTCTACATGCCAGAGGGAAACCTAGCATCAGCTGTGAGGTCAGCTACAACTATATCCTCTTCAACTTTGCCTTTTTGGCATCATTCTGCTCGACAACCTTGTCTTCTATAAGTGAATGCAATTTTTGATTCCTTTTTTGGACCAATGAATGTAGTGTCTGAATTATTGTCACATTCTGTCCATAGTTTGATGAGTTATGGAACTCGTTTTTTTTCCCTCTAGCTAAACAAGCTCGTGTTTTTAATCATCAATCATTGTCCCAGGGCTCGTCCAATCTTTATGTTGTCAGTTTAGATGTCTATTTTTTTTCTTATTTAGCGAAATGGTGGCAGAGTCATCTTTATAATGGGTCTGCTCTATGTTTTCCAGCTATTCTCTATTATGGCCAATCCAGAATGCTCAGCAGGGTGATGAGTGCACCCGTGATTATCTTTATGGGATTGGAGAGGACAAACAGCGATCCGCCAGACTTACTGCTTGGTTTCATACACCTGAAAATTACTTTATTAAAGTACAAGCATATTATTTATTGTGTAACAATTTTAAACAGCTGCTTGTAGATTTATCATTAATACTTCTTTGTTCATCCAGGAATATGAAAAACACCGTAATGAATTGGAATCCAGAAGTTTTACTCCCCCATCTGCAATGTCTTTGGTGACTAAAAGCCTGCTTGAAGGCGACAGAGTTCCTTTACGTGTGTACACTGACATACCTCAAGTTGAAGAATTTCTTAAACGGCCTGAGTTCATCCTCAGTATGTACTGGATTCCAACTGCTTTTAGAACTTGCCTCATCATTCTTCTTTGCTGTCTTTTAGTTTGGCTTGTGTTGTAGTGACTATTATTGTTTGAGGAGCTGTCATTTCTCAATAATTGCTCATATCGACTCAATATATCTGGTTGAATTAGTGGAGGTTGGCGAGACTTTCCTAATAAGATGGCGGGACATTTTTGTTTCCTGATTATTTGATGTAGGCTTCATGTTGCTAACATTGCCTATGATTGTGGTCTCTGAGTTCCATTTTCTTGATATACATCTGATTGCTTGGTGTTTAGTTAATTCATTTTCAATCTGAGTTACAAGTAGCAGCACTTGCCAATTCTTTTTTCACCATTATGTCTCCTCATCATTTTTTTTATTATATTTGATTCGCAGCCTCTGACCCAAAGGACGCACATATCATCTGGACAAGTATGCAAGTCGATGAGGATACGAAGAAAGCGACTGGAATAAAGAAAGCGACTGGAATAACAGATGACCAAATTATTAATCAGTTCCCTTATGAGGCTTGTGTTGTGATGAAACATCATCTGGCTGAGACCGTTCAAAAGGTCAGAAAGATTTAGGTTTCTCTAGTTTGCAGAAGATAACTTTCTAGAATATTATTCATTTTCTCTGTCATCCTGCAAGTTTTGGGTTCTCTCTGAAGCTGAAAATTAGTTGATGTTACCAGAAATTTGACTCTGAAATTTGTTTTCCCTTCTACATTCGTCAGGCATATGGATCGCCTGACTGGCTACAGCCAACTTATAACTTGGAAGCACAGTTGTCTCAACTTATTGGCGACTATTGCATACGTAAAAGTGATGGCCTTAACAATCTGTGGATTTTAAAGCCCTGGAACATGGCACGGACTATTGACACTACTGTCACTGATAACATATCAGCCATAATCCGTCTCATGGAGACCGGTCCAAAAATATGTCAGAAGTACATTGAGCTTCCTGCTTTGTTCCAAGGGAAAAAGTTTGATCTCCGCTATATAGTACTTGTCCGCAGTATGAATCCCTTAGAGATATTCCTTTCCGATGTTATCTGGGTAAGGTTGCATTTCCTTATCTATCAATAGCATGTACATCAGTCAAACTTTCTTAATCCAATGCTTGTCTCATCTAGATACTGCATCGAACAGTACTCACTATTTGTTCTGAAATTATCTCAAATTTTAGGTAAGGTTGGCAAACAACCCTTACTCCCTGGAGAAGAACAGCTTTTTTGAGTATGAAACTCATTTTACAGTAATGGTACGTCTCATGCAGCACCTTATTCCATATGATTTTCCTAGTTTTTTGGCAGTGTTGCACTGTTGTTCATACTTTAGAAGGTTCAACCCAGGATTTAAATGAAATGCTCCATCTTGTGCAATTTTCTTTCATGAAAAAGGAGTTATCGATGGTTTTATTGGTAGGTAGTCAATATGAATTAGGGATATGGAGTTAGAAAGAATCACTGATTCTCTAATTGTTTCTATACCTTTCAGAATTATCGCGGAAGAATCAATCATAAAAACACGCCTGATTTTGTAAGGGAATTCGAAGAGGAACATAAAGGTAGTCAAGTCTTGGCTTTCATTGCCTGACAAGAAATTTTCTCCCTTTACTCAACTTTAACTGGATTCCCTTTAATTGCAGTTAAGTGGTTCGATGTGCACGAGAGGGTAAAAAAGATGATCAGGTCAGTATTTGAGGCAGCTGCATTTGTGCATCCTGAGATGCATAGTCCAATGTCTAGGGCCATTTATGGAGTGGATGTCATGCTTGATAGCTCTTTCAAACCCAAGTTGTTAGAGGTATGTAACTGAATTGTGTATTTCTCTTGTAAATATCTTGGAGCTGCTTCTTTCTTTCTTTTCTTTTTTTTTTTTTTTTTTTTTTTCCGAATTTCGTCGCCCAGCAATCGGCGGCACTTGTTGAAATCTGCTACTGATGGGAGGAAAGACAATACAATTCATGCTCATTCACGGTGAGACAATCCTCATTTTCACTAATCTTCTAAGACAATTTCACATGATATGTAGGTGACCTACTGTCCTGACTGTACAAGAGCATGCAAGTATGATATGGTATCTGTCTTTAAAGGTGAAGAAATGAGGGGTTCCAACTTCTTCAACGATGTCTTTGGTTGTCTTTTCCTAAATGAAACAACTCATGTTAGCCCATTGTGATGGTTTCGGCAGAGATGAACATACTTTTCAAATGTATGTTAGAGTAAGGTCTTTTTGTTGAGTTGTCTTTTTTTGAACTAATGCTATCTTGGTCTGTCATGTTGTAAAAGTAAGGGACGAAAACACCAGTGCCGCATAATTTGATCTTTACAAATATTCTTGTAGTGTTTACTTTTCCTGTCGCAACGGCAATTTGTCCCTTGGGCCTTTCCCAAATCAACTGTGAAGAGTTGCATGGCAAGAGAGAATTAGAGGGCAATTAAACATTTTCCATAGTTATAAGGATCACAATTCCCCTCATTTTGTCACATAAAGTATTACCGTTCGAACTTGTTAATAGGCGTTATAGCTCTCTGACTGATTGGCTAAGATGCCTGAATGAGACGTGGGAGTTTGAGCGAATGTGTGGTGATGATGATACCGTAGGCTCAGGCTCGAACTCATGCGCGGAGAAGTCCATATGCCCAACGGACACACGGATGATGGTCAGTACAACATGGCCCCTAGAACCTGATTAGGCCTGAGAACGGTTGAGTATTTCTAGGAAAACCATGCGCAAAAGGACCTGAATCAACAATTTTAACTATGCTCCCTTGAACCCTAATCCATTACCTTCTCTAAAGCTTTTTCTAGAGAGATTAAGCATGAAAGAGTCGATCATGACCTGAACTCTGAAACATCTTCGCCTATAATGTGCATTCAGCGCATTTAGTCACCTCCATCCTATTCAAGGAATTACAGGGAGCATTATTTTCTCGCCCTTTCTACTACCATTCCCTAAATAGCACCTGCACTTGCAAGGACGGCAATGCTGAGAGCAGATTTAAGCACATGATGGGTAGTTGTGAAATATCTATAAAGGAAAACGGGTGATTTTTTATTTTTTATAAAAAAAATTAATGTTGAACTTTTAAGTTGATGGAACAACTTCGTGCCTTTAAGGTATAAAAGGAAAAATGAATGTTTGAAAAGTTATATTCCGTGACTGCATATTTGGTAATAAATGTGGAAAATCAGCTTCTATGCCATAGCGATTGTACTTTGAAATACATGGAGGCTGAATATTTAAGTTGATGGAAAAAGTTCCTGTATCTTACCAAAAGGAAAACGGAAAAAACACTAATTTTTTGAAAATTTATATTCCATAACTAAGCGTACTTTGGTATAAGATATTTACAATAATTTTCATGAATTTATAGATTTTACTTTGAAATATCTGTAGCTTGACACTTTAGATTGATCAAATTATTCTATAAATAGATCTCTGGTAACAAGGTGGGGAAACATAATTTTGGTTGGGGGGACGGGGGGTAATTGTTCAAATACTTTGAGGAAATACATTGAGAATGGCATTTGCCTTTGCTACAAACAACCAACTATAATGAAGAAATACACCCTCAAATCAAATTCGTTTGTCACCTGATATGCTGTCCAATAATTATGCCTCACTTTTGAATGCCCACGTGGCGGAGGATGCTACTCCCATAAGTGGATTTGACCATTCGGAGTAGCAGTGGAAGCTGTAGTCCTAAGAATAAAACCACGGTCAGAGAGGCCAGCAAAGTGATGGGAATAAAAACCCACTCCAATCTCTTGTCCAGCACAATCGTGAGGGTTGCCACAAAGGCCACCAGCATGAAAGCCAAGGAAAGAAAGAGAAAAGAAAGCCCCACTATGATCTTCTTAGGCAACGATTTAAGAAAATCTTCACTTTCATACTGCGAAGTTAGGATGGCTAGGAATAACATGATGGCCGTCACAGAGGAGAACAAACCTAACATGTCCGAAATTGCGAAAACCAGAAGAGAGTCCTTTCCTAATAACAATGGGATTCCAGTATTGTTGTCATTGCCTCCAGGCACAGTGAAAGCAGCAGCGAACAACACTGTCGCAATTAGAGTTGAGACGAGCATACATGAATTTGCCGTCTCCTTCACCCACTTCTCTCCATTGTTAAGCAACTCTTTGTGCTTCTCCATGAATATTTCCCAATATGTTTTTCCATGGTAATTGGCAGTTCTCACATCAGGGATAATACACATTTCCATAGCCTATGCATAAAAGTCGAAAATATGAGTTACAATAAATAAATAAATTATTTAAAATTTTCAAAAGAACCACCGAAGCAACGTCTCAAGGAGATAAAGACTTATTTAACGTTTTAGAATGATTCATGTCATATTACTTCAAGAAAATCATTATCCATCTACATACATTTAATTATATTTGAACTACACTATAATCTTTAATACAAAATAGAATACAATGGAACTAGCTCAGCTATCGTGAATACATAAGCAAAACCCTTAGAAAGAGTTGGTCGGATTTGAGAAAGAGTTCTTTGGATTAGATTAAGTGGCAGATCATAGTTGCAATCTAATTATGATGACTTTCAATCAGTTCTTAGTGCCCCAATTTCGCTAATCAGTTTCCTAAAGATATAGCGTCATTTCTCAACTATATTTTATGTTTAGCATGCGTCATTTAAAAGTTCTATCTACTAACAAAGTGTTGGCTTAAATGGTAAGAGAATTTATACTTCTCCTTGTGGTCTTGGATTCAAGTCTTGTTGAGAATATGTCAAGACTAAAATCCTGAATGCCCCATTGATGTAAGGCAACGTGCCCTTAAAATCGATGGGGGAGAGGGACCACCTGAGGTGTGTGAGAACTTACCCAAATATTGTCCGACTGCGGGAAAAGTACATCCCAAGCATCAAAACTTGGCGTGGATGACACTAAGTCTTAAAAGTTAGGAAAATGACACTTAAGTGTCAAAATCGGAGCAAAATGGATCACTTAGGTGCCACTCTAGTGAAAATCTAGTCAAAAATGCGCGTGGCGATTTTCCGGCGAAATAAGTGCAAAACGGCGTCGTTTTGCACGCTAACGTGGCTAGACAATACATAAACGACGTCGTTTTGGTGCTAACGTGGTAAAAAATAATTAAATTAAAAGTAAAAATAAATTTAAAACATTTAAAAATAAAATACAAAAATTTATTTTTTTTTTTTTTAAAAAAAGGGGGAAGGGGCGGCCGAGGCACGAGCCCTAGCCGCGCCGCCGCCGCCGGAAGGGCCGGTGACGGAGGGAGGAGGGTCTGCCGGGTCACGAGGCCTTGGCCGAAGGTCGGCGAACCCCGGCCGACCGGCGACGGGGGCCCGCGAGCCCTCGCCCCCAATCTAAGTGAGGGCCGTCAACCCCGCCGGATTTGGGCGAGGGCCGTGAGCTCTCACACCCAATGCGGGGCGGGGTCACGGCCCTCGCGACCCTCGCCCAGATTGGGGGGGCGGGCTCGCGGGCCCTTGCCGCTAGTCGGCCGGGGTCGCCGGCCCCCGCCGGGGCTTGATGACCCCGGTCAACCCTCCCCCTCGTCGTCGGCCCTTCCCGGTGGCGGCGGCGGGGGCTCGCCCCTCGGCCGCCCCTTCCCTATTTTTTTAAAATATAATTATTTATTTATTTATTTATTTTGTTTTTATTATTTGTATTTTAAATTTTTTTAAATAAATTTAGTTTTAAATTAAATTATATTAATTTTTATATTAATTTTTTACCACGTCGGCATCAAAACAATGCCGTTTTGCATTTATTTCGCCGGAAAATCGCCACATCAGCATTTTGGTCGGATTTTTGCCGGAGTGGCACTTAAGTAATTCATTTTGCTACGATTTTAGCACTTAAGTGTCACTTTTATAACTTTTAGCATTTAAGTGTCCCTTCGTATCAAGTTTTGGCACTCGCTCGACTGCTATTAAAGAAAGTAACTACATATGTTTTCAAAACTATCCAAATAAAGCTTTAGCCATCATATTTTAAGATTTTTGGCGAGAAGATATGATAACGATTATTAACAGCGGTTATTGAGTTAATAAAAAGAAAGATGCTTACCCTAAACCACTGGAGTTCTCTTTGCATTTCAAAAGCTGACCCGGAGACTTTATTTACTCCACCCGATCTAGGTTTGTACTCTGCTGCTGCGAGCATAATTTGCCTCGATTCTTGCGGTGTGGGCACTGGAATGAACGACAGCTCATTGGTTGAGCTTCCCTTCAGAAACAGCCTGAGGATGCTTTCTTGGCGACACTCCACAGCAAATGCCCTCAACGATTTATCATAATCCAGAAGCCCAATAATATACGGGAAATGCTTAATCCATAACTGCACAAGTTCAGGGATTCCCCTGTAAATAGCTCGACTAAGCAGCCCCTGCTCTTCGAAAAACTTGCTAATCTCGGTAGTTGTCATAGGAGAGATCGCACTGCAAACTTTTTCTGCCAACTTGATGGCCGCCACATGTCTCAGCTTCACCTCGTGAATCCTCTTGATTATAGGAGCTACAAAATGTTAAATGAACGAGAGAAGAAATGAAAAAAGAAGAGGCGGAAATTGAATTGCACTAAAAGAAATTCTCCAAGTTTTTTTATTAGACACGAAATTGCAGCTATCAACAGTTTGCTAATTGTTGTAATTTCCCACTAAACCCCTACCACATTGAGAGCTTAGGTTGGGTACTTGGGTGATGGATTAGGAAACCGATCTCATATTTTTCTTTTTATCTTTCAGGAACATATTTTCATTTTCATTTTCTTTCGGGATTCTGTCCTCAGATGCAAAGTGTGGGTTTTAGTAATTGCTGATGCCAAGTACAAAAAAAGGTATAATCAATTTTGACATTTTATCAATAAATATTTATAAAATGTCTTGATAGAGAAAAATAATAGGATGTGAAAAAGCAGAACAAATGAGAGGGTAAGTGAAGAAAGTAATCTTTGTTTAAGTTGTTTTTGCAAGGATAGAAAGAACGGATGAAGAAATGCTGGAACTTCATTTATTAAGAAAAAGAAGGAAACTCGGACGAGGCTTTATAATGCAAATCGTGATTAAGAATCTGAAGATAACCATGCTAATTACACGCTTCCAGCTAGAGTAAATCACAGTAATCTTTGTATATATAATTCCTTTAAACATTATTATTCGTATGTGCATAACAGCTTGTAATAAATCGTACGATCCTCTGTACTGTTAGTTGCGCGCAGTACAATAGCAAAAATATTGCTTTTCTCCGTTCTATCCAATAAAATCAAGACTTCCACGTGATGTCGCACACTAGCACGTCTCGTGTTTATTTGTTGCACCTAAATGATATGGGGAGTATATCTAACTAGATTCTATTCTAAATTATGTTTTTACTTGATAAAATACGCAACAACCTGTTTCCTTTCTTCGACAAAAATAGAATAATTAAGGATGAGATGACAATGCGAGTTTAATTTCAGGAAAAAGTTGTGAATAAGTTTTGAGAACTATGGGATCGTTTTATAGTGGTCAAATAGTATTTGGGTTAGCTTTCTCACATCTCATGTGGCTCACCTTCTTGGATAATTTTAAGAGCGCACTCTTCCATATCGATCTGGTGTATTTAGGATTTATTTTTAGAGTGCTTGCAACAAAATACAACATTATAAGGAGGGGAGCAAAGCCCCTTACCATCTAGCTAACAGCTTATTTGGTACGGGATACATAACAGCGAGCGGATTTCTGGGATGCTCGGTTTTGTCCAGGCCCAATAAAATTGCTCCTCGGCGCCCTTCCATACAAATCATTTTGAATTTTCCTATCTATTTTCTTCCCTATTTTCTATTCTTTACGCCTTTCTGAAGTTGCCAAATAATAGTGTAAATATACCATTTTAAATGCGTTTAAAGGATAAACTCGTCCCTTCCTCTATTGATTGCAACATCATTTCATAGTCAAGGATGTTAAGAGCTTGCACTTGGGCCCATGCCCAATTCCTGCCCCCTCTGAACATATTTTATCGTGTCGTATCGATATGAAGTAGCAGTCAAAGAAAATAATATTTAGACTTAAGCAGCTCAGCCATAAGGGAGGAAACAAATACATTTGGGTTCATTGTTTTTAATTTTTCACAAAGATTTAGATGCTTTTTGAGATTAACGAAGCGAACACGATTTCACCAATCAAGATTGAAAGGGGAAGTCCTAGGTTTACGTAACTCTCATTCATTTAGCCATTAGCAAGATAAATTCCTAAGTTAAACATCAAATCTCACCTCCATTTGCAAATTCAAGGATTTTGTTTCTTAGTTTTTAACAAAATTCTGTGATTCTTGCAATGGTGGATACATGAGATCTTAAAAGACATACGAATATGGACACGCGCGCGTGCATATACATACATACATATATATATATATATATATCTATATATATGTATATATATAAGATTTTTATTAAATCCAATGCCGTGTAAAAGAATAAGCTTTACGTTCAAAGTTGAAGGATTGACAAGTGAATAAATTTAGTTATAAGTTATTTAACCAATAGTGACCATGTAAAGATTTTTTATAGAGGCAATGGACCTAAAAATTCCTTTCCAAATTAGAGCCAAAATATTAACTAGAACTTTTTCTACTCATAAAAGAAGTAAAAAAAAACAAAAAACAACAACAAATAGACTTTTAGTTAGTTTGGGGGAGGGAGGGAGAGAGAGAGGCATACCTACAATATCGGCAGCATTCTGAAGTAATCTTGTAAAACATTGAAGCACTACAATTAGATTAAAGAGAAAACCAAGTAAATATGAAACATTGTGTGAGAGAGAGACGATATTTTCATAAAATGGAAGCATCCTTACAATTTGACATTCAAGCACTACCATTAGGTTACAGAGAAAATCGGGTAAATGAATATGAAACGAGTGAGAGAAAGGCATCCCAACAATTTTGTTGACATTCCAGGGTGACCTAGTAAGAAATTGAAGCGCTACAATTAGGTTGCAAAGAAAACCAAGTCAGTGGATATGAAACATTGTGTAGGTGGAGTTGTAATTCATCCATTTTATCATCCATTAGATAAATTTTACAATACTTATGCACTTGGTTGAACCATGTATGGTTCCCATGGGCCGTAATGTAGTTCAATTTCATGCCATTATTCAAAAATCATGGAAATTCCTAAATTCAATAATGCCCGACTGTAAAAGAGCATACCCACCCGGATCCATTGAACTTTCATCGATTGGTGTGTAGTTCAGGTCCACCGAAATACCTTCAGTTCAGATACAAAAGAACAGGTGACTAGTCGGGTATGATCTTCATGAAGGGAATCAGTAATGAAGGGATGCAAGTGTAGAAACTACGGACATTTGTATATCAATGCTTCCAAAACACTCAGCCTGGTTCCGCTGGGAAAGTGAGATTCCATCCTTGCCAACACGCCCAGTATAGATACATCTCCACCCACTCCGCCTTTGATGGTAATTAAATGAGGGTACATCTGAACTAGATAAAGGGTGATATCTATCCAAATGAAGGGGGGCAAAAAACAGATGGAATTGAGATAAAGAGTGATGGTGATTCTACAAAAAAAATTACCAAAAAAATTCTAAATTCATTTCAGGCCAAAATTGACCGGACGAAATAAATTAGCACAAATGCAAAAATTTTATAATTCAATTAGTCAAAAAAATAATTTTAAAAGTGAATTGACACAATTGTAATAGGTTTACAACTTTTTTGATAATTTTTTCATTATCTTACCATGATGACCAGCGTAGCTTAGATATATAACGATGGTAACCCCAGAGGGATAACCGAAGGGAGGATTTGGCCCATCGTTTGTTGTTTTTTTTTTGCCAGGAGCCAAGCAATCTCCTTATGCATAGAAGCTTCCCGAGCAGATATTGCCAAAGGAACACGTCCTCTATTGTCTGTAAGTTGCGTCAACTCAGGATTACTACTAACTAATGCCTTAACCATCCTAATATTTCCACACAGGACAGCAATGTGGAGGGCTGTGCGGCCATCACAATCAACCATTTTGAGCGCTTCCTGATTTGAAGACAAGAGCTCTACCAGGTTCACTAAAAATTGGTCCTGTGCATTCAAAGCGGCTATGTGAAGCACTGTTTCGGATCTGCTTGTTATTTTGGCCGTCTTTGATGCGGAATCTCGTTGGAAGAATCTTTTAGCAGATTCCCAATCGCCTGTGGATGCAGCTTCCCACAATGGTCGGTAATAGCATCCATCCACTTTCTCTTTGGAATTTTCTGCAGTAGATGCAAACTTTTCAGATCATTCAGTTAATACTTTTATCCATGCTGACATTGAGAAGAGTCCCAGAAAAGAACAATTTCATGAAGATCCGCCCCAAATATTAATTTCACACTGAAAATAACTCTTTTGAGGGATAACGCACCTGAAGCACCTCCAGATGGAGAAGGAGCTAATCCAACGCTTACGCAAACATGTTTAGTATCTGTAGGAGAAAGAGCGAGCGCTAAGTCCCTCGCATACTATTTTTTTCCCCTTTTTCCGGCCAAGGTCAGCTCTGCTAATGCTTTTTTCATCAGCCAGGTCAGTACATTGGAAATCAGGATGAATATATAGGGTGAGAGTGGATCACCTTGTCTGAGTCCTCGCGAAGGTTGGAATGTCTGAGTCCTCGCGAAGGTTGGAAGAAAGAGGTAGGTTCTCCATTGAATTTCACGTTGAAAGTAACGGTAGATATACACCTTTTGCATAATTAATGAAACCCATTTAGCACAAAAACCCATGTGCAGCATACTATCCCTCACAAAGTCCCATTCAATCTGTCATATGCTTTACGCATATCAAGCTTCAAGATAGCCCTGATGTTTTTCTTCTTTTTTGTAATGCGCGGCTAGTGCGAGAACTTCTTGTACTATGAAGATGTTATCCTGAATTTGCCTCCCCTGAACAAAAGCACTCTGCTCTGGTTCAATGATAAGTGGCAACCACTTCTTTAGTCTGTTTGCAAGGATTTTTTAGATTACTTTATAACTGAAGTTGCAAAGACTAATTGGTCTGTATTGGCTGATGTTTTCGGGACTTTTAACTTTAGGAATCAAAGCTATGTGTGTCTGGTTGAGTCGGGGATCAAGAATGCTCTTCGAAAGAAATCTGGGACGAGTGCATCAGGTCAGTTTTTATAGTTTCCCATGATTGTTGGTAGAAGATACCATTGAAGCCGTCAGGACCAGGGGCTTTGAAAGCTCCCAACTGAAAAACAGCTACATGAATTTCCTCCACTAAAGGTATTGCCACCAGTTCTTCGTTTATATTCTCTGTTATTGGGGATGGGCATTGATTTAGGACAGGTTGGTAATTTCTTGGACCCTCGTCCTATATAAATTCTCGTAGAAAGGCTGGATATGTTTACGTAGAATCATTGGATCTTGGCACCAGCTATGATCTTCTAGTTGCAGCATAGTAATACGATTTTTCTGCCTTCTTTGGATTGTTGTAGCTTGGAAAAATCTGGTGTTTTTGTCTTCCCAATGTAACCACTTGATACGTGATCTCATTCCCCAGAACTATTCTTCCTGTTTTCTCAGTGTTTCTATTTGACTGATGATGTTCTACACTTGCTTCTTACTTGTATCTTTGAACTGTTTGATTCGTAATTTCTGTCAAGGCTTGATTAAGCTCTTTATCGCAAAGAAGCATTAGCAAACTTCTCTTTACTCCACTTTGATAATACTTGTGATGTCTCCCATAATTTCTCTGAGAAAGAGGAAATCTAGATTGGTTTTGCGGCCCATATTTGTTGGATAACTTCCTGGTATTCTACATGTTCTGTCCAGAAAGCTTCCAATTTGAACTGTTTCTTCCTCTTCTTTGCTCCAGGGTATAATCGAAGGACTAGAGGACTGTGGTCGGAGCCGATGGCTGGAAGAGCCTGGACTTCTGCTTCATGAAAGGTAACTCTCCACTCTAAAGTACAAAGCACTCTATCAAGTCGCTTTTTGACCAAATCTTCCCCTTCCCTATTATTAGCCCATGTGTATGCACATCCATGGCTATCTACATCCATTAGGGATAGATCATTAAGCATATTTCTAAATGCTGCGATTCTTCTGTTGTCCGCTTCTTTTTTCCCCACTTTCTCCCATACATACAGTATCTTGTTAAAATCTCCCATACAAATCCATGGGATAGGAGTTGGAGGTTTAAGAGTCCCCAACAATTGCCATAAGGTCATACGCTCCCCAAAGTCAGTAGAGGCATGAACAAAGGTAATCTGCATAATTTGTACGCTTGCGGGATCGTACACACCACATCTATGAACTGCTTTGAACTTGCTTGCACCTTTAAAGCAATTTCCTCTTGCCACATTATAGCCAGTCCCCCCGCTATTCCTGTTGGATTAACTAAGTAGAGTTTCTGGAATTGTAACTTTTTGCAGACATTTTCCACCATAGTTGCTTTATTTTTTGTCTCCATGAGAAAAAGTAAACTGGGCCTTTCGAGAGCAATTAAAGCTCTCAGTTCCTGGAATGTCAGGGGGTTGCCCAGCCCCTGACAATTCCAACTAACGATTTTCATGGCTTCAGTGGTGGCTTATTAGGGCTAGCCACCAAAGCCCACTCGTGTCCATCTTTGATCAACTTCACCGGGGTCTCCAGAAGGTCTGCATCATCTATAAGGAGAGGAGATGTTTCTGGTATGCATTTCTGTTTTTTTGCCTTTTGTACTTTCATATTCTTTTTGCTGCATTTCCCAACTTTTGATAACATTGGTTTTTGGGATTCAGGGCATAATACCTGTTTGCCATGGTCTCGGCCTACTACTTCACTGGGTACTTTTGCTGGGCTTGCCTCCTGTTCTGGACTGCTTTCTAATCTTTTTTTGCTGCAAGCTACAATTTGCATATCAGATGCTACCTCTCGAGCTATGAGGTCCATTCCACTAGGTTGAGTGGGTGATATAGGTACCATCTCTTCCACTACAAACTCTTCATCAATTTTCCCATAGAAAGCATCCCAGTAAGGGCTATGGTCACTAGTCTCTACCTTCAGCCAGGATCCATATTACCCTATTTTGTTCATTGCCCAGGGTGATGTTACGTATGGGACTTCAGTACAGTCAGTTGCATAGTGTCCGATTCTGCCACAAGAGTAACAATAATGTGGGAGACGCTCGTACTTAAATTCCACCCATAGCCATTTGTTACCTATATCCAGAATAGCCCCCGGTTTCAGAGGTAAGGTCAAATCAATTTCAACTCTTACTCTACCTCCTCTATTCTGAACATTGCTAGTTGAGTCGAGTTGAACTTCTATAACATTTCCCAGCCTTTTGCCCAGATCAGTTAACACTTTTTTCTACTCTCCAGCTAGGGGGAATTCCTCCAATGCGCACCCAGAATGCTGCCCTAGTGAACTCATAGCAGTGCTTAGGAACTTCAGGCTGACATTGTTGCAGAACGAGCAAATTGCTGGAATATGACCAAGGTGAGGTCTTCATGACTCGCTGTTTTTCCTCCTCCGATTGAAAAACGAATGTGAAGTGACCTGGTTCCTTTTGAGAACATGTAACAACTTCAGTTTTCCATGCTTTCTTCATTGTAGAGATAAAGGCAGGATAGTTCACGTTAGGTCTAGAGTATAGTTTGCCATAGAGAGTACGTCAACATTCCTCCCTTTTCTGTGGGGTTATTTCAGCAGACACTTCAACTACATCTTCCTTAGACCAAAGGTGCCCAAGGCTTTTGCATAAGGCAGCCACTCTCATCTCATTTTCTTCTTTGCTTTCCATTTTTACTAACTGTCTATCTCTTTTCTAGGCAAAATCAGAGTATGACTACCAACCGACCTTCCCCGAGAAAACCCAGCTTCATCTATTTCCAGATCCTGACATCGGCCTCTCCAATCTCATCAACAGACCAACTACTCAAATGAAGACGAACAGAAACAGCAAAGATTTGACTAATAATCTACTCAAATCCAGAACCCAGAGCGGCGACAGGACATATCAAAACTCCACCTGTACGATGCTTCCTTGCATGATCATCACAGTCGATGAAGTCCTGAGAGCACCCAGAGAGTCGTTGAGGAGTATACAAGCCATATTACTTAGAAGTAACATTTCTTTGTTTAATTTTAGATTTTTGGAAACTGGAAAGAAAAAACTAGAGGGAAAGGTGAGAGATTACGGAAGAGCATCAGTGATATAGGGTTTGTAAAAGGGGGAGGCGCTACCATGAGGTAGAGAGAAAACTCACAGAGACGAGTAGCGTGGCCCGGAACTAGGAGAATAAGAGTTGACAAAGAGTCAATTGCCACATACCAATGATCTTCTAAGTTTCATTTTCTGTCTTTCCTCTTGCGTGACATGTATATAATTCGAGAAGAGTCTTCAACAATTTCATACATGATTTCAAACTTTCAAACGTGCTCATGTCTCACGGTGCAGCTAAAGAACGTTTCCGCTTTGTTTTTACTAATTCCATCGATATTCAGAAACATGCAGAAACAAAAATCAATTATGTGTCATTATCTAAAACATGCTTGTGCAAATCGGCCTTTTACATGATAAAAATTAGTCAAAATAGGATCCACGTTACTTATGTTGTAAGTGTAAAAGTCTTTTATACAAAGCAGTCTCAAAATGGAAAAACCTATTTATGGATTAAACCTCCTTGCTAAAAATGAAAATCGTATGGGTCATTCTATAAAACCTACTTATATAAAGAAAATGAAGTCCATTGAAATATGATGTCTGCAAAGCAGGGAATCATGGAAGAAGAGAAAAAAAAAATGATTATTCGAAATTGCACTTGTATCTTCTTTAAGTAAATTTTCCAAATTTACACTTTTGTAATCAAAATGATTTTTTTTTTTTTGATCGAGAAGGGGCATAATTTATAAATTTAACGATGAGTTGCACCGTTTGCCATTAAGTCAGTACAGATAATATCCAAAAGAGGGGGGGGGATAGAAGAGGGCCAATTCGAAGGTAGGCTTCGGGACTCATGGGCTTTGGTAGCCCAGTTGGCGGCCTCATTTGCTTCTCTGCTGCAATGGACCACACGCAGATTAGGGAACCCTGGGAGTAGCGCCGCAGCCTTAGCTATCAGTGCTCGGATTTCCCATGGCGTTGAAGAAGGATTGTTCACAGCATCTACTAGGATCTGGCAATCCGATTCCAAGGTGAGAGTTTGATTTGCTTGTCCTTTCTGCAACAAGTCTCAGAGGGTGAGAGTAAAGGCTTGAGTTTCTGTCTGCAGAGCCGAAGAGAATGGTACATCATCTACGGCTAGTTTATGTATAAATAGAGAAAATCCATGACAACACAAGTTGACTTCAACTTCACTATAAGCTGCGAAAGCACAATCCAAGATCTCCGTAACTAGAATCAAGAACACATAAATAATCAAGTAAAGAGATTTGTTCCATCATTCTTGATAATCCAAACTCAAGAGCTTCTCCTCTATTATCCTATGTATCACTAGCTCAATGAAATTGTCCCTCACCTTTAGCGTTTAGTAAATGCTCCTTATGTGAGGATAATTTGTGTTCGAGTTAGAGGAAGGACTTGAGCACTATTTATAATATTTTTAGCTAGGCCCTCTCATCACGGGCCATGCTCAATTCAGTCCACATTAGCCATTCCCATAGTAGACTAATTAAGAAACATTCTATCTCACATTATAAGATAACTTCCGTAAAATAATAAATTGTAATATCAATTAATATGACCAATATTAGAAAAACTCTTACATTCACGTCTTTATCCACGTGAAAGGTATACTTCTCTACTTTAAATTTGAAAAGAGGCAAGAGTGTCTCGTCCTTCTGGTGAGGAACTTCGGCAACATTCTCCACTCCAATGACATCTCCAGTCAAGAAAATATTCTGTATATTTAATGTGCCATGTAGGATATATAACAAACCATCTAGAGATCAACACGTGGCAATAATGGCCCCACTTTCCGATCTTTTCTCTCCTTCGTTGCCCTCTATCTTCCTATCTTCTTTCACAGTTCCTCTGTTCCTCTCTCTTCTCTTTTACTTTCTCGCCCTGAATATTTTCTCCCTGCCGTTACCCTCTCTCTCTCACCCACTTTTCACCATCTTCTTCTTGTGGTACACATACTAGAAGCATAGCATCAACCCACAATGTAGAAGCAGAGCTTCATTTTTGTTTCTCCTGTTATTTTTTAGGTCACAATTTCTGCAATGTGGCCATGAGCAATGGCTCCAGATTTGGCCAAACATCCAAATCGAGCCGCCCTTTCCGGCGTTGCTCGATGCCAACGATGGCCATGGACATGGATGAGTGTTGTCCATGGTTGGCCGTGAGCGTCGTCCATGGCTAACATCCATGGTGGATGGGAAAGATGAATACCCAAGGGATCAATTGTTGGTGTTCAGTTCGATAAACAAGAATACATGCGTAGGTAAATTAGACTCAAAGTCTTATTGCAGCGGAAGTAAAAACACCCATACACGTATTTCCATTGGATTGTTTGTGAATTTTTAAAAAAGCAATTGGAAGTGATAAGGGGCTAATCACATTACCCTTGTATCATGCTCCAAAAATTTTGGTTTTGACCTTCTTTAGATTTTGACTATGAATGTCTGATGTCCTTGTAGCGTTAGTTTTGACATTTTTTAGATTCTGACTGCGAATGTTTGGTCGCCTAGTAACATTGACTCTAATGTTCTTGGAATTCTGACCATGAACGTCTGATGTCTTTCGGTAATACTTGTTCTCACATTCTTTAGATCTAGACCACAAACATTTGATCTCCTTGTATCGCAGGTCTTGACGTTCTTCAGATCCAGCCCCATAATGTCGAGCCTCTAGTTCAAACACACCACCAATCTCAAGTTGAACGGTAGAAAGAAATTGAGAGATCTCACCACTACAATTGTGCTAGCAATTGCTTTCATTTATGAATGACTTAGTTGATTATTATCAACACTCTCAATTGTCGATTATCGATCATTTTGTGATCTGCTCTCTCAAATGTCTTTTTATAACTAGTCTCAGATCACATTTAAATCGACTCATTAACTCTAAAACCGTTTCAGAGAATTAATTTGACCGTGACGTCTGATGAATGTAACTTCTAAGACCATTTCAGACACTAATTCGGGCATTGATTTTGTAACCGTTATAGAGCATTATTCCAGGTATTAACTTGTAACCGTTACAAGACTTTATTCTGGGCATTAACTTTATAAGCATTACTAATATTTAATTTTACCGTTACATCTTAAACAGTTGTAGAAATTAATTGGTCATTTGAGTCTAAAACTATTTCAAATCATTAAACTATCCATTGATTCTGAAACCATTTCAGATCATTAATGTGACCGTTAAGTCTGAAACCACTTCAGAAAATTAATGTGAATGTTAAATCCGAAACCGTTTTAGATCTTTAATTTAATCATTAAGTCTGAAATCGTTTCAGATCATTAATTTGGTTATTGATTCTGAACTCACTTTGAATCATTAATGATGCCATTGATTATGAACTCACTTCAAATCATTAATGTGGCTATTAATTCTGAACTCACTTCGGATTATTAATTTGGTCATTGAATCTGAACCCACTTCATATCTTTGATTCGACCGTGAAGTCTGAAACCTACTTCAAATCTTTGTAAAGTCTGAAGCTCCTTTCGTATCTTTGTAAAGTCTGAAGCCCTTTCCAGATCTTTTATTTTTAGTTCGACTCAATCTGATAGCTCAACTGCAAACACATTTGCGATATTGTGTCTCTCGTTCAAACATCATTCTAATTAGTTATAGTGTGTGACATCCCTAGATTTACCATTGAGTCAGCAGTAAGACTTGTACTAACACATTAACACAATTAAAAGAACTAATTGTTCAGATCAATCTTTTGTTCCTATAAACCATTAGTGACATATAGCAATATGTCATAACTATCCAGACAATGTAAATGTTTCAAAAACATAATGAACCTATCAGCTTTGGTGACTGTGTAATTTGATCATTTTCTATCACTATGTCCCGATTGAACAAAGACCATGGAATTCTTGGTCAAGTCATCAATTCAATCATATGCCCAAATCTAATTGACATGTACCCCGGTCGAGGATTTCAATACAAAATCATGATTAGATTGTATATGACATCAAATCTTATATATTTATATATAACAATAAGACAAATTCCATATTGTGCACGCATGTGCCTTCGTATGTGAACAAACTATAATCATCAAGTACATAGATGGTTCAACGAAGCATCAATATGCGTACTTATGAACCACAACCATCCAACATTAATCAATTTCGTGCCTCAAGTCTAAGGATCTTACACCGGACCAAAGCATGAATGATTAGTCAGTGACCCCGCTAAAAACTTCGATGTTGCTAATCGTTCTATTAATGTTATGCTCAGTAAACTTATCCAAGATAAGCCCAGGTGTTCTAATTCAGATATCACAATACGCAAGAAGGGTTAACTATTACACATATATCTTATTATGTTAACTTATATTACAACTCAATACAATATCTTATACAGCACATAAAACACATAAGACTTAGGAAGGGTTAACGCAACTTATCTCTCATACTATTCTTGCCCAAAAGATTGCATGTATAAATGACAAACCATCCACTTAGAAGTTGATGGTCTCAAGCATCACCTTGTCCCTTCCACTATCACGTACAAAGGGACCATCTCACACACTGAAAAATAAGGAGTGAGCCAAAGCTCAGTAAATAAATTCCTAGGTCTAAAGTAAGAGATCATCTTAACACTTAACCTTGTACAAATCAAACAATCAAACAACATGAGCTCAAGACAAGATGATCATGCATATACAAGTTCTCTTTTCTTTCTGTCATGACATGCCAATAAGATCCATCAAACAAAATTATAGGTTCATTCACTCAAAGGCAAATAGATGGCATATAATATGTGCACCAATATCACCTAGTAACTCACTACCATGCACATAATTAAGCATAGGCAAGTTCATCCTTGTCATACATTTCACCACCATATGTTCCATACTCATCATGAAGCTTACCTATGTATATAGGCAAGTTTGTACTTGTCATGAATTTCACCCGTACTCACAGGTGAATTCAATAGGTCATGAAGCTCATTAATATTCAAATGAATGAGTTCATACGGGCCATGAAGCTCACCAACACTTACATAAGTGACTTTGTACTGGTCATGAAGCTCATTATTATCCAAATGAGTTCATACAGGTCATGAAGCTCACCAATACTTATACAGGTGACTTCACACTAGTCATGAAGCTCATACATAGATGAGTTCATACTTGTCATGTGTTTCAACATGTATACCTTCATTTTTAATAAATCAATGCATGTATAACCTATTTCTTATTTGGTCTCACGTCCATCAACAATCGACATCCATTTCACAACACATTTTCATATATATATATATATATATATATATATATATATATATTCTTACCTCATTCTTTCATTGATCACATTCATCGTTAGTGATAACCACACACTTACTTCTCACTTGTCACTTATACAAACACATTCATTACTCAACATTTAGCGTGCTTAGTAATCAATCTGAGCAGCAAATAATGATTATGAATGACATGTCTGAACATAGAGGAATGGTTTTTGAACTAGAAAGTCTAAAGTATAAGAAAGTGATCCTGAACAGAAAATCTGAAGTATAAGGAAGTGATTTAGAACATAAAGTTTGAAATACATACATAAGCGATTATGAACCGGAAAGTCTAAAACATAAGGAGGTAATTTAGAAAGAAGGTATGAAACACAAGGAAGTGATTCTAAACCGAAAAGTCTGAAACATACGGAAGTGATTTAGAACAAAAAGTCTGAAACACATATAAGTGACTCTGAAAAGGAAAATTTGATCGTAAGGGAAATAGTTTTGATCGGGAAAGTCTAATATAAAGAAATGGTTATGATAGTGAATTAGACTTAGAAACGAAATCATATGTTGAAAGCAGGAAAGGTACACTAGAAGTGCCAAAAGTTGTGTACGGCGCTCATTTTGGTACCAAAAGTTTCCATCGGATCACTTAAGTGCCAAATTAGAGAAAAAACGATCACTCTGGTGCCATCGTCGAGAGATTCTGACCAAATTAATTGCGTAACTTTTATATTTAAAAAAAAATAGTTGTGGTGGCTTTTAAACGATGTTGTTTTCCATCCTCCTTAAGAAACGACGTCGTTTTGCTGTCATACGTGGACAACCTCACAAAATCGTTTTAGATCTTTAATTTAGCCGTTAATGGTCTTTGTTTATTTCCGTTTCTATTCCCCGGAACATAAATTTTTCTTCTTTTGTTCTGAGGAATAAAAAAAGAACATAAACGTGTTTGTTTAACTTTTGTTCTCGGGAACAAATTTGGAACACAAACAAGAAGTAGAAAAAACTTGTTTCTTGTTCCCATGAACAATTCCAAGAAACATTTTTTTTTCTCTTCTCATTTTTCTTCTTCTTCTTTCGCTTTCTTTTCTTCTTCTTCTTCCTTTTGTCAGTCACCGGCCTTGGCCATGGCCGGTGCTGGTGACCGGCCAGACGAGGGCCGGTGACCTTGCCGGAGCATCGTCAACCCCCTGGAGAGGCTAAGCCACGGCGAGGCTCGTCGACCCGAGCCTCGCCATGGCTTGCCGTGGCCACGTGAGGCTCGGCCTTACCGGGCCCAGGCGGCGAGCTCGCCCGGCCACCGGCGAGGCTCAACCTTGCCGGGCCACCTCTAGGACGGCGTCACCTAGCGGTGGCTTGGCGAGGCCGAGCCTCACCAATGGCTGGGCGAGCTTGGCCTCGCCAAATCTAGGCGAGGTCGGCCTTGCCCAGCCCAAGCAAGGTCGAGCCTCGCGTAGCCACGGCGAGGCTCGGCCTCCCCAATCGGCGCGAGGTCGGCCTCGCCCGCCCATGGAGAGGCCCGACCTCATGCCCCACGGGTGAGGCCGAGCCTCGTTGATAGCTTGGCGAGGCTTGCCTAGCCAGCGGCGATCTTGGCGGGGCTAGGTTGGCCTTCGATGAGTGGCCAGCGACTGGCCAAAGAGAAAAGAAAAAGGAAAAAGACAAACGACAAAAGAAAAAAAGGAAAAATATACTTAGAAATTGTTCCCTGGAACAAAAAAAAAAAAAAAAAAACTATTTCTATTCAAAAATTGTTCCCTAAAATAGAAACGTTACCAAACACGCCCAAGTCTAAAACCATTGTAGATCATTAATTTGACTATTGATTCTAAACTCACTTCAGATAATTAATATGGCTATTAATTCTTAATTGACTTTGGATTATTAATACGGTCATTGAATCTAAATGCACTTCAAATCTTTGATTCAGCCATAAAGTTTGAAATCCGCTTAAGATCTTTGTAAAGTCTAAAGCCCCTTTCAGATCTTTTATTTTTAGTTCGACTCAATTTGATTGGCTCATTTGCAAATACATTTGCAATGTTGTCTCTCTCTTTCAAATGTTATTCTAATTGGTTATGGTGTGTGACATCCCTAGGTTAATCATTGAGTTGGGAATAAGATTTATACTAACACATTAGCACAACCAAGAGAACTGACTGTGCAGATCAATCTCTTGTTCCTACAAACCATGAATTATATCTAGTAATATATCATGGCTATCTAAACAGTGTGAATGTTTCAAGAACATAATGAACCTGTCAGCCTTGATGACCGTGAAATTTGATTCTTTTGTCTCACCATAAAGACCATGAAATTATTAGTCAAGCCACCAATTCGATCCTATGTCCAAATCTAATTGACATGTATTCTACAAGACATGAATCATCCATTCTCGGTTACAACCCCAACCAAGGATTTCAATACAAAGTCACGATTAGATTGCATAGGACATCAATCTTGTATAGATGAAGACAGATTCCATATTGCGCACGCATGTGCCTTCGTATGTGAACGAACTATGACCATCAAGTACAAAGACGACGAAGCATCGATAGCACACTTATGAATCATAGCCATCCAACATAAAAGTCAGTATTGTGCCTTAGTTTTAAGGATCTTACACCTAACCAAAGCATGAACGATTAGTCATTGACTCCACTAAAAGCTTTCTAGTTGCTAATTATTCTATGTATGTCACGTTCAATAAACTTGTCTAAAACAAGCACTTGTGTTCTAGCTTGAAGATCATAATATCCAATGGCTTGTGACTCATCATCCTCTCAGGTATCCTATACTGAATGGTGAAGCTTGAGAACAAATCGGTCTCGCCGGGATCATCAATATTCTCTCAATGCTCCATCGACCAAGAATAGTTTAAATATTCAACATAACTGTAAACTTATCACACATATTCTTAACACCTTAAAAATAGGTTCAGTCACAACTGATCTTATGAACTCATCTATATAAATAGAACGGTGAATGAATATTTATTTGCCATTAAATAATCCCCAACATGTAACTACTACATGGTTGCTTTAGGGCATATAGCTAACATCAGTAGCATGCTCGAATAACGAACATGATGGCCATGGATTAGCGTCGGCATGCTCATGAGCAGGTCGTCTATGGCTGGCCGGTGACGCTGCAATCCAGTGGGCAATTTTTTTTCCATCCTAAATTGAAGCTTAACCAGGGGGGAGGAAAGCGAGGTCTGTCAGATATTTTGAGTGATGAATAATTTAGCGTGTGGGCCCGGATCAACACATATCCCATGTGGCATATTAAACGCACTTAATATTTTCTCTCTCCTGTCCTCATTTGGCTTGTATTATTGTGCACTTTTTACTTTTATGGGCCATTCCTTATATCTAGTTACATCTTACCTATCTTAAAGCATTCGATAGATGCTCAATATTATTGGATCATGTAAAAGTTTGGAATATCCTCAATCCACACTACATAAGATTAATTTCTCCCAAAAGTAGAATAAGAGTTGACTAAGAGTCAATTTCCATAGACCAATGATCTTCCATATCAGATTTTTGGCGAGGCAAATCGCCAATGGTATTTAAGTGATCAATTTTTCAAATTTGTAACACTTAAGTGAGCGAAAAAAGTCATGATACTCAAGTGAGCGTCTTTTGAAAGTTATGACACTTTCGCTATTCTTTATTTCAGAAATAAGCAAAACTGTCACATCCTTCTGTGAGGAACTTTGGCAGCGTTCTCCACTCCAATGACATCTTATGTCGGCCATTCGGCTTGTATTATTGTGCTCTTTTGCTTTCATGGGCCATTACTTTTAGCTAGTTACATCGTACCTATCTGTAAAGCATTCTATGAATGCTCGCTATTATTGGATCATGTAAAAGTTTGGAAAATCCTAAATATATAAGATTAACTTCTGCCAATATAATAGTTGACTAAGAGTCAATTGCCATATACTAATGATCTTCTAGATCACTTTTCTCTTTTTGCTCTTGCGGGACATGTATACAATTCGAGAAGAGTCCTCAATAATTTCATACACGATTTCACACTTTCAAACATGCTCGTCTCACGGTGCAGATGAAAAACGTTTCCTCTTCTTTTTTTTTCTTTTTTTTTTGGGTAAAGAAAAAAAAAACGTTTCCTCTTTGTTTTTACTAATTCCATTAATTGACTTTTCATTTAAATTGTTCCTCTTCGTTCCTTATTTTTCCAATGATGAAATGAATTTCATATTCGGTTCATTATTCTTTTGTTAGAAGAAATTCCGATAATCTATTGAGAGTACCCACATTAAGCTAAATGAATATAAAAAAAATTAATTAAGTGAAGATAACGCTGTTCTCATTTTTCAAGGTAAACTTAAATATGTCAATGTATCACCTTTATAAGAAGGACGTATTAACACAAACGGACTCAAATTATGTTTGGAAGACTTTTTTGAGTTGGCGATAAAAAATAAAAATAAAGAAAAAAGAGGTGCAAAGAATGATTTTCCCCGCGTTATTTAGAAAGTACGGACCTAAAGACGGTGAAATTTTTTTATAGATATATATTACCTACATCGTGATTTGTAAAAGCTTTTTTTTTTTTTTTTTTTTTTTTTTTACATAAACAGCCCTAGAATGGAAATATAAACTTGTGAATGGAATAGAGTTACATGCAAAATAATTGGTTAAGTGTCATTAGCTAAAACCTGCTTATGTGAAGAAATTGTACATCGCCATTGTATAGAATAAAGCTTTTTGAAATAGATTCACGTTACATACACCGTTGGTGCAAAAGTTTTTTTTTTTTCCTTTTTTTACACAAATAGTCATGGAATGGAGATACAAATCTGTTCATGGAATAAATCTACATACTGAAAATAAGATTGTATATGTGTCATTTTATAAAACCTGCTTATGTAAAGAAATTTTTATACCGTTAGTGCACTTGGAAAAAAACCCTTATGAATATGTTATTTGCAAAACAGGGGATGGTGGAAGAAAAGAAAAAAGAAATACTGTGACACTTTTTTTTTTCAAGTTAAATTTCCAAATTTATACTTTTGTGAATAAAACGAATTTTTTCATAAAATTTATGATGTCTTAATATTGGGAAATGAAGACGTCATTCCGGAAAAAGAGAATGGTCCATCATCGACAGCTGGAACTTTGGCTCCGTCCACGAGCCCATGTATAAATAGAGAAGATCCACGAGAATAAAACTCAACTTCGACTTCAACCCCATAAAGTACTTCTCTGGACGGCAAAGATTCCACTATGGATTCCCAAGACAGTTCGGTTTCGGGACAATTGGCAGGTTTGTTCTGTTCTTTCCTTTGTTGTTCTGATTTGATTCCATAAGGCAATGGGAAAATTGGGAAAGTTTCTCTTTTTGTGTTTTAATTTCGAAATTAAATTGTTTAAAATTACAATATTTCTTCATTTCATTGCTTAACAAAGTTGAACCTAAGATAATTTCTGGTACGAGGAAACTTCCAATTTCTTGTTTTTATTTCCAAAGTACTCAATCGAAATACTTTTGTTAGAGATTTTGGTTGCCATGTTTTAAAAAATTTGAACCTTAAAACTGAAAATAACCCAAATGACATTATTCTGTACAAGGATTGCTTTAAAAGGGTGCGCCAACAAACAAATGACTTTTAAATAATTTGGATTCCAACTAAATCATCAGAAATTAAAACTATCCTTTTTGAAAAAAAAAATTTTGCTTTAAATTATTCAGGCAAATAACACTTTCTGTCCCTGTGATTTTGACAAGTGACACAATTGTCACCACAGACCAGTATAAGGACTGGAATTATAACCAAATAATACAGAGACTAAAGTGAGATTTCCTACCTACAGGGACTGAGATAATTTAATTTCTCCAAACTAAATATGCAGAAGCAACGTGTGGCCAATTAATTCATTTTCTCGGGCCCATGGCATGACTATTCCTTTCCAGTAAACACTAGCAAAATGTATTACTCAAAGTCAGATTCTCCTAATTTGGTATTGACTTGTTCTACAAGTTCCCTTATAGTTGTTGATGATGATACAACTGCTTTTTGTCAATCACAGTTTTGTTACTTATGAGCACTTAATGTGAGAAAATTATCAAATCAGTCCTAAGTCTATTATATTAATGTCAATTTAATTCTAAACCATTCAATTTTTCCATTTTTTTTTTTTTATGACCCAAGGAACCCCATGCACCGTACCATTTCATTTTTCCAATTTAGTCCTCAATTTTTGCGTAAAATTTCAATAGTCATTCATACCAATTTTCATCGAAAATCGCTAACATAGTAGTGTACTAGATTGGGCGGCCGACAATGATTAGATTATCATATCAGCGATTGTTGGCTAAAATTGATTAGAATGATTAAATTGGAAATTTGCGTAAAGACCTATGACTAAATTGAAAAAAAGAAGAAGAAAAGTTTAAGATTGAATTGGTATTTGTACAATAAGTTTAAAACTAATTGTGTAATTTTCCTCACATAAAATCCAGTTCATTAAAATTAATTACTAGAAGATTTCCTCTTATCAGGGAGTTTTACCCAAACAATCACATCTTAAGGACTGAGCGCAAAACAGATGGGTTTTGAATAGTCAATTACTTGTCATTAAGAAAGTGCACGAGACTAATCTTTGAAGACATGATCCTCGAACTATTCAATTGATAAAGCTACTCAAGGTGGTCGCAGACCAACTATGTTTGAAGCGTACCTGATAATCAAGAATCAATCAAAAGCTAAAGGTTAACGTTAACATTTTTATTTTTATTTTGGTTTTAAAGTTTACCAGTTAAGTTTAACAAAAAAAAAAAAAAACAATTCACGAGATGAAGCATACAAAGTATGATTATATTTCCGAGGTTATTTATGATCACTTCTCTTTTTGTGACAGAGACTCGTGTAGACATAAGTTCAGAAGGAAGGATAGCTGATACAGCTTCCCAGGATCGAGGAACACCAACTGAAGGTTTGTCACTTTGAAATTTTGATTTCCATTCTTCCTAAATCTCGTGTTTCATGCATTTTGAATTTTGTTAAATAAACATGTTAAATTTCATAGTATAGAAATGCTGACATTGCAATTCACATATAATTTTTTTTCATAATTTTACACTTTTCACTATCAAAGATTAAACGGACGTGCTAATAGGAAAAGGTATGCTGGGTAAACAACAGTCCCTTTGCTTGCATTTGCGTTTCATTAAGAACTTTGAGCAGGTGCGATGGTCATAGAAGTACGAAAGCCTGAGGACTTTTGATGTGCCATTTTTGCAGATATGCCTACACCAGTGGTCATTGAAGGTTATCAAGCATTGCTTATAGCTGCACAGAAAGGTGATTGGAAAAGTGCTAAGAAATTCCTCAATGAACATCGCGAAGCAATGACGGCCGTAATTATGACTGTAGTTAATGAACCCGTTAGTGTGCTCGATGTTGCGATTCTGGCCTCACAAGATCAATTGGTCAAGAACCTGATCAAGCATTTCCCTCCAACAGATAAAGATTTCGATTTCAGTATTCCCCTTAAGAAAGCTGCCTCGACAGGAAGGAAAAGAATGGTAGAGGCATTAGTAAACAAACTTGATGCTAAATCTGAAAGTGTATACCATGCCATCTCCAATGCTACTACATTTGCTCCTAAGCAAAAGGAGGTTATTTGGTGTCTGGCAAAACGTACAAAACGCCCCCCAATAGAGCATACCATGTCAGGACTTGCTAAGGCCGGCCATTTGGGTAAGAAATTACACTCGCTCATCGCATTTCCTTCACTTTTTACTTGGATTAACTCTTTGTTGTTGTGTCCCCATAGACATAGCCTTGTATTTAGCTCACCGATACCAAGTCTCGACGTCAAGTGAAGAAAACAAGTTCATTTTGGAATGCTTGGCGAAGATGGAGTCTCACTTTCGTAGTGGAGCTAGACTCAATTTTTGGGAAAAATCCATTGATAAATGTGGGTAATTCTTCCCCCTTTTTTTTAATCTAGTGCGCACAATTCAAGCAACTCTCCATCCAATGTAGAGCCTCTAATCAATCTGTCTATCCTCAGTTATAGGGATCCCTCTATGTCTGGTCGATACACCATTTGACAACTCCAAAGAACCGAAGACGCCTCAAGGTATTTCTATTAATCTGTTTAATGGTTAGACTAACAAGGCAAACATCATATCATTAAGGGATCCCGTCGACAAAAACGCTAAGGGACAAATAATACATCTATAAGCACAATTTAATAACTAAATCATGATGTATGTCACAAATTAATGTATAATGTATCATTTGTAAAGTTAGTTGAGAAATTTTAGTCAATGTCAAATTGCCAAGTAGAATTATTTAGAATTGTAGCATTGGATCTCATATCATAAAGGTTGATGATCCTAGTTGTCTAGCATATTTAAGCACTATTAAATTTGGTTATTGTCTACTATATATATTTTTGTTCATCGTCATTATCTACTTTGCCGACACGATGCTCGTCTCCTCTTTGTGGTGGCAGCTAAGGGGTTCAAGATATCACTCTCGACTTATGCCACAATGCCAGGTATACGAAACTGCCATGGTACATACAGAAGAAAGACCTTATTTCATCCATGGTTAGAGATCCCTAAATTTAAAGTGTAAATTGATATTTTTGGCGTATCCCTTTGAGATCATAGGTAATATGATAATACGATTTGATAAGATCCCATTCTAAATCTGAACTGTATATACCTATCAGAGGAATTTGTAAAAATAATCAATCAAAATTGGATCTATTGATCTGTTGCTGAATCTACCAATTTTTCAATAAATAAAAAATCTTTTTTTCTAATGATATTGGGTGTTCATCGACAAATCCATATGTTCTCTACTGCATGCCTTTTGATTTTCAAGCCATATATAGTTTGCTTTCTTGATTACTATTTTATATTAGGATAAGTGCATTGGTAATCCTAAAATTTATCGCAAAAGTGTAATGAAGTCCTAAAACTATCCAGAAGTGCAGTTAAGTCCTAAAACTTGTCACTAAAACGCAATCAAGTTCTAAAACTTATCACGAAAGTACAATTGGTTTATAAAATTTTCAAAAAGTACAATCAACATAAAGAATTTTTTGGACTAATTTGACAAGTTTTACAACTCAATTGCACTTTTTTGACATATTTTAGAACTTCCAATACACTCATCCCATCTTAAATCCATGATTTTCTTTCTATTATTTTATAGACATAAGAACACGGCACAACCGTGAAAGCGTCTTTGACCTTTTGATTCTTCATCGTTTGGAAAATTGTTTATTTGATGTACATGCAGCTTTTCTAACCAAAAGGATTGGATTGAGGCACAAATGCTCGCTCAAGTTTGCAAATCGAGTTCTTAGCGAGATGAAGAAGCAAATGGAAACTCCCGAATTACTTAAGCTCCTTCCAAGCATTGTCCTCGATGCTGCATCTCGCGGAATCTCTGAAATTGTCAAGTCATCCTTTGAGCATTTTCCGGAGTTGACGTGGAATGAAAATTTCATAGAAAAACTGATGAAAAATGTTGTGAAAGGACGCCATGTGGAGTTGTTTAGACTAGTGAACGGACCCAGCACAATTCCATTGTTGACTGATGAGATGAGGAGAGAACTGATGAACGTTCTGGTAGAATGGTCAGAAACATGTCTACCGAAAGATGTTTCCGGAGCTCCTTTTCTAATGCAGAGGGAACTCCAATGGTTTAAGGTCGGTTCACCGTATTTGTTTACCATTCATTTTTGCTTTTCATTCATATTTACATTGATAGGTATCCTTTATTTTTCTGAAGGTACTGCAAGATATGAGCGATCCATCTTCTAAAAGTCTGCAAATTAAGGTCGGTTCACCCTATTTGTTTGCAACCTTTTGTGCTTTTTTATTTATATTTATATTGACAGCCGTCCTTAATTTTTCAGAACATTCTGTCGAGGATCAATTCTACTTCAAAAAGTCTTAAATTGTCAGAAGATAAAAAATCATACTGGGATGAGTTTGTAGACAAACGCAAAAAATTGCTGGAAGAGGCAGGGCAATGGATGAAACATACATCATCATCTTGTAGCCTCGTCTCGACTCTCATAATTACGGTAGCTTTTGCTACGGCTTTTACAGCACCAGGAAAAGATCATCGTGATATGGGGATCGAGATCTCTAACAAAAAGAGCTCCTTCATGGTATTCGCAGTTGCCAACGCGCTCGCTCTTTTCTCCTCTGTCACTGCCACCTTGATGTTCTTGGCTATCTTAACTTCACGCTATGGTGCAGAAGATTTCCTAAACTCACTACCGACAAAAATGATACTAGGCCTCACTTTTCTCTTCCTCTCTTTGGCCTTTATGCTGGTGGCATTCGGCTCTGCTCTTACCATCGTCCTAGGCAAAACAGTGGATTGGATTTACATCCCAATTACTTTCTTGGCTGCCATCCCAGTCGTATTGTTTGCAATCCTACATCTCCCCTTGTATATTGAAATGGTTGAATCCACTTATTGGCCTCGCCTCTACCGTTCCCTGAAGCTTTGGGAATAGTCCTGCCTCATTTGTGGACAAAGACATTTGCGATTATCTTCATTTGCACTTGTTATTGTGTGTGACTTGCGACTACTACGCTGTTTACTATGTTTTAAGACTTTTAATGTGTGACATCAGTGACACTTATACTAAAGTTAAATGTATGCTGCCAAGTGCACAGCACAGCTTGTCTCCATGTATTATTTATATATTTCATAACTCATCGTCGTATTAAGATGAACCAAATTTTTCGTATTAAGATTAACCCAATTTTTCAAAGAATTACCAACGTCACCGTCAATATTCAATAGGTGTTCATCCATTGTAATAAAGCAACGATCCATACAAATTCTCCATAGTACACAAGATGGCCACGAACCAACTGGGGCACGCATTATAACCAATCTATTTTTCTATTTTTTTTTTTTAAGTATGTTTGAAATAGAAATCGGTTTGAACGATTTCATTATTCTATTTTTAAAACAAAATTTTATTTTAAAAATAGATTTGAAACAAAAATGATAAGTTAAAATTTTTTATTTTTCTATTTAAGGAACAAAAGAGAAATAAAAATTTTTCTCACGTTCATTGCCAGTTGCCCGATAGATGATTGCCACCAATTGGGAGGAGAAATTTTGTGTCGTTACCAAATAAATTTATATTCAAAGAGCGCCCCCGGTGGCCCTATACAAGGAACTTCTGATGTACCCAACTGAGCAAAACAATAATTTCAACTCAGTGGAAGGTCGGCCTTTGAAATCAGTCTTCACCGACTACCCATACTTGCACCATATCCTCTCATCCAACTCTTTGGGTTTGACCTCCGCGATCTTAGCCGCGTTGGCCATCGATCCCATCATTCTCTGCTTCCTCGCTACTGTGTCCCTCTCTGCGCCCAACCCTTCATGCTCCATCACCCAGCAACCATGCACAGTGCACATCAGCAACAACACCATCAACTCCATCAGCAACATAACCATCAAAACCCCGCACTCCAGCCTTACCAGGACTTTAGCCACTTCCGGGTCTCTCTGTGATCTCAGCAGCGAAAGGGTTGACGTTTCTTTGGTGAATAGCGCCAGGACGCCAAGCACTTGGCCGGACAGCGAACCAAGGAGGATTCAGACTTGGGTTGTGAAGCAGAAGCTAGTGAGATAAGAATAGATGCTCACTAAGAGGAGACGAGCGACATGGACAATATTAAGAGGAACATGAAGCCGAGCGAAGTTGGGGTATTCTGAGGAGGGTCATGGGAGCAAAAGATGTTATGGAGACTCGAAAGCGTATGCCATCGTACAGCATTTTCAAAAGCAGTGAAGTGATTGCTCAATTGTATGATCATAGTGTAGGAAATGTGCATGGACATTACTTGATATGATGTGAGGAAAAATGCCTAAACAGTGTTCCAATTCATCTGCCTTGACATGAAATTAATCCCATTGATCGTGACAGGACTTTTTTATTTCTACAAATATTTCTTTTGAATGTATGTGAAAATGAAGATTAAAAACCACTGATGAAGCAGATTTCCATATACTTTAACACCACAATATTTCACTTATATACATCGACATTGTCAAACAAAACTGATGAAATTGGAAGACATAACTCATTCTCCACCGTGCCACTGAGCCTTGTTGTCCCTCCCTATAATCCTGCTTCTCCAGCTGAATACAGAATTTAGGCAAACAGTTTATGCTGCAATTAAATATGAATAACTGCTAAGAGAAACTCAATCATCAAGCCATTACAATCTATGATCTGAATGCAAAAGAATGTGCTAAACTTCACCACTCAGAAAAAAATGTAAACCCAGAAATGGTATAATCACGTAACTAAATGGTTAAAAGCATGATAAATAAAGCCAGTCAATAACATGTCACAAATGCGTGTGAACAAAAACAACATTAGACCCCACTACCTGAGAACAGGCAAATTCTGAGCAGAACAATTCTTTGCCTAGTAGTACTCATTTAAATGCTAGTAGTTCTCATCTCAATGCAGTTCAAAGGAGCCAACCAATTAACATACTATATGTTCACCAATATCCTCTAAACAGTATCTGGATAGCTTAAAATGGCTTCCACTCTATCTAGCGATGCTTGCAACTGGCCAGAGTTCATGTTGAATAGAGGCTCATCAGTACCAAGACCCCTGTTACGTGAAACACACAACTTGAACCACAGAAAAACTTAATAAAACAGTCACATAAATCACAGAAGCACATGACCCACACCCATAAGTTCACACTGTTGTAATCATCATGTTTGTACTAGCAAAATTTTAATTCATGACACCAAAAAGTTGATACAATTAGAACTTGTCTTGGTGTTACAGCTCATCTAGTTTCTTCCAAGAGTGGTGGAATTGAGAAGGAAGAAACTTACCCCGTGATTTCTGGAAGAACGTAATCAGCCCTCAACTCAAATCGAAAATCTACACCTGGACAAAGTCCAAGAGTGGTCTTATTTCTAATTCGGGATACACCGCCTCCACCCAAACATGTGGTGAGCTTCCATTTCCAACTAATTGCATTTAACTGAAAATTGTGGCCTACACCAACCTGTAATTTTCAAAGCACACCAAGCTGACTCCCCAAAAGCTTTACCATTTATCGCTCCATACCCAAAGAAGTTAACAGACTTATTGATGATTGAGAATAGCCAGCCACACCAGCACAAAACAGAGGTGAAATCAAAGAAGCCTCAAACCTGGAGATTTAAGAATTTTGTGAAAGGAATCTTTTTCGAGAGAATGCGCACGTCTTGATGTATGGGTTCATAGACAAACTTCCACATACGATCTGGGGATAGAGGCTTGAACACAAGCTTTGCTTGAAAATCATTCCTTGGAGCATTGTAAAACTGAATTAAAATGTTAAATCAAGATGTCATAATGAGGCTATATTCCATAACTGCATTAACTGAACAAGCAGAGTTACACCAGGCATCCAACAAAAATTTTGCTTGATGGTCAATCGTTGGAGCACTATAAGGCAGACCCAAAGTTTTGAGAACCATGAATAGACGGACATTAAACACAAATATATTCTTAATTGTTGTTATACTTAAACTGAAGTATGGTGAATGAGGACACAAAAATCAAAATATCCGATGAATTAAAATCGCAGTCAGAACTTATAGAAGAACAAAAGAGACAACAAGAAAAAGAAAGTCTATGTCCATCTACTTCATTATGTGACTATTACTGACAAAAGCTGTATTAGGTCAATAAGGACGAAACAGTGAACACAAAGCCAAGCCAAGCAATGGATTCACAGAAATTATATTGATTAGCATATGTCAATGGAATCTATGAGAATAACTCTAAGGCTGTAACATCCTGCATGACAGATCTTATACAAGTCTGATCAACATGCTCAGCCAAGTGAGGTTCAAACCCATGGAGATCATGGAAAAAAATAAATAAAAGTGCTCCTGTTAATCTACTCAACTTCTGACATCTTCACTGGTCAAACATCAGTGAATACTGCAACAAAACCTCTTTTATCTCCCATGAGAGCATGGATTGATATCCGAATAGTTCAACACTCTCCGGATTCTCCGTTACATGTGGACTGACATATTGACATAACAAAGAGCCATAAAGTGGACTTCTATGCATGGAAGCAATTGAGAAGGCCTCGAGTATGTATAACTCATGAAGTTGCGATGTCAATTTTTCAGGTCAATCTATCTTTAAACTTAAACTAGACAGAAGCATCACTAAAAATCCGTTTAACATTTTAAATTCTCTCCCTCATGCATGTTAGAAGAGTAGTCAGTAATTTAGGCAGCCAGTGCTGCAATCTCTGACATTAAATTAAACAGCGAAGTTGTGCCATCCGCACACTGAATTATCCGGCACTTGTCTTCAGGACCAAAGAACAGAGTATGCCATATCAAATTAGACAGGAACCACATCCAATACGCACACCCAATCCAGGTCAGCAACATGAAAATTAAAATAAGAACGAACAAGTTATTCACATTAAAATTGACCCAAGCTATACCCTATGCAGATGACCTCAAAACGAAACATTTCATTCATTCCTTTCAAGCCTTTGCCGAAAATGGTCTGGCTCATCTTTCCACAGCTCTCTCAACAAAATTAAGCCACTAGATCATCCTTTTTCATTCACCCAGGCCAATCATATTTGCTAGAAACCGAACTTCAAATACGTGGCAACACAAAGGCAAGCAAAATTTAGGCACATCAGAAGAAACACCTCCAGATTAACACCGACTCGGATTCCCTGAATTTCTTTCCGAAACTTGAGGAACAACTCGGAGGGCATCAAATTGATGTTGTAGCGTTCGTCCCACGAGGTGGGTTCTTCGCCGGCCGGACTCGTCTCCATGTTCAAGCTCCCAACACTGCAAAAAATCAATAAAAAAACAGTTCTTTCCCACCATACAAAAATCGCCAACGCGTTTCACTCAAGACCCAACTCTCAATATCGAGAATTCGACACTCATCACTAATCCGACAAATCTTCAGAGATAACACAATCCATGTGGAGTCGGTTTCTGGGTGCCTTGACATGAACTGAGCTGCTCTGCATCTGTCAAATTAACCTCACAATTCGCATCAAAACGAGCGATAAGAGTGTAAAGCATACCTTCGAAACTAGAAGAACAGGACTCTGTTGGCGCCTATAGAACTGTGGTTCAATGGCGGAGTAAAAAATGGGGATGAAGTTCGCAAGCTATGACAGTCAAAAATGATGGCGGTACCCGGGCAATTTGGGGTTCGCATCGTTTGGATTATATACTACGAGACTACGAGTAGGAACGGGTTTTGCCGAAAGAGAGAAAATTGTTTACTCGGCCAAAAAACATGTTGATTTTACTGTCTATGCACTGAGTATTGAGTAATTATAGTTTCTTAGTTGGGCCAAATTAATTATGAATATGTCAATGGAAGCTATTGGCATTTCAAAAAAAGATTAATATCATTAAAAATTTCAAATTGATAATTGATGACATATTTACTCCAATTTAGATTTCTATCCAAACTAATATTCATCTTATGAAAAATCTCAAACTAGTACTTTTGATATAATTTTACTCTCCATATTATATTCTAAATTACTAATGAAGATTGATTTGGGGTAAATATGTCATGGGTTATCAATTTTGGATTTTTTTTGTCAAACGAAAATTAGTTTTAGCGTATGGCTCATGAGAGATCAATTTGGATTGATTTTGGGGTGCAAATGTATAAGACAAATATCACACCATGTCTCTAGAGTTCTTTTTAACAATTCTTATAATTGAGTTTGTTGCGACTGTGAAAGTTCAAATTACGAAGTAATAAATGAGAGTTATAAACATGATAATGCTTATTTTTGCAAGATCTAGAAAGGCCATTTAAATGCTGGCAAGTAGCAGATCAAAGTAACCAGAAAGGCAGTTTTAAGTAGAATGAGGTATGAAAGTTACAGAAATAAGAGAGATGCGAAGATTTGTTTACATAAAATCACGAAGCACGATGGCATCAAAATATCAAAAAAGACACCTTCAAATAGGATGAGATATGAGATATAGAAGGTGGCGAAGAGCAAAAAAACTTTATTTACACAAATGCAAGAAGGGCGGTAGTGATCAGGTTAACAAAAAAGAAACAAAAATTTCTATCTGCAAACATACAATCTACCATCTTAAAGATGCAGAGTATTAATTCGCTACTTGGTGTTTCACAATCTCCTTACATTATTGAACCTCCAGGATAAGCTCCATTTGGCGAATCAACCTATTCTCTTGTCCTTGTCTTCATGGTGAATTGTGAATGCACACATTAGGCATCGGAGCTGCCATGGCATGTAGGTCAGCAATGTAGAGATTGTGTTAAAAATTATTCGTGTTACTACAATTTGTACTTGGTAATGCACTCTGAGTGGAGTTAACTGGTCTTTTCGGTATCTCACTCTTGCCACTGTTTCTGAAAGCATGGCCATGATTCTTGAAGCTGGAATTACCGTGAGCTAGTGAGATCTTGCATTTCCTGTTGTAGGGATTATCAGGTTTTGCAAGGTCTTTAATGGAGGAAGAGGCCAAGGCCTCTGCAAGGCTCGTGAAGAACTTTGCCTAACCACTATAATAGTTCGATATGCCTTTCCTAAGAAATCACAGAAAGGACAGAGCTTCAAAAACCATCATTTGACCATAAATCTGACTACTTGGAGGTCACAATCAAAATTTCTTAAAGCATTGCTTTAGATGGAACATATACAGAGATCAAAATAGATAGTCATCAAGCATTATAGAATCCGAACCTTGGAGCAAATCCGGCACCAGCAGATGCAGATCACCTTTACTTTTATACCATACACTCACATCAGGGGTCTTCCTATGCTGCATAATTGATGCTTCGCTTCTGAGTACTGCAATTTTTACCAGCTTCTTTTTTCCTTTACCGACAATGATTGAACACCGTGATGCTGTGTTTCTTCGAGATATCTTTACAACTAAATTTCGGATTTTGGACCAGACCTTGGAATTTATATTTGGTAGCTAGACAAAAAGTGGCTGCCTATGTTAAAAGGAAAAAGAGAAGAAAAAACTGGCTCTCACCATCCTAACAAGCTAAACTTAATGATGTTACACATGGACATCCAAATATTGTGCATTCCACCACCCAAAACATGTAGACTGCTTCTAGCAACAGGAAAAACACTTCAAAAGTTCCCACCGTTATCCAATTTCTCGTTGGGAGGAGCATTGGGCTAGTCCAGGAGGTGTAGCCCTAGAATGGTAACTAATCAACTGAAATTAAATAAATTAACCAGTTCACACATTCATGATGGAGCATCTCTTCAGAAGCTTCCAACAAATTGCAGGCACGATCACACCAAGATATAAGATATTTAAGGGTGATAGGATAGGGAATTATTTTCATCTTTTTATGTTTGCTTTTTAAATGCCAGCCCAGCATAGCAGTATCTTATTTAGGTAAACAATCAAGGCCATATTGCTAGAAGTTAAAACTTGGTACTTTGTCAAAGATCAAGCTACAGATTTTGGCAAACCAAGTTAGAACGACATAATACAACCAAAAAGTGTAAAAATCATTCTTCACAGAAAGCAAGTTTACAATATTAATCAGATAATACTGGAATCTTCGACGACAGAACAAGCAGATTTTGATATTGGATGTCATGAAGTCTAGCATCAATCACTTAATGCACTATAGAACTTGCAAAAGAGCATTTGGGAGCTTCTGTCTGAAGACTTTATAGTCAAGCACTTAAAACCTTTCTTTCAGCAAAGTAATGAACCAACACTAACACAGATATGGAAGTTTCTAAGTCACCAGGATATTTGGCAGGAAAAAACGAACGGATGATCAAATTTTTCCATTTCGATGATTAAGATTACGTGATTGTCCACGTTCTGATAGACGATTCCATTCAGATAATAACATCAGCACATCAAAGCCTCTTTGAAACTTAATAAATCACAAGAAGACAAGAAATTCTTAAAGTCAAATTTTCCATTCCTAGGCTCTGTAAAACCGCCTAGCTAATAAACACCTCAAAAAAAGTTCAATCCTAGCAGTACACATCCAATTATGTAGGCAAAACTACATTTTTGGTGAAGCGAAATTCCAAACTGTCTGATCTAGCCAGGGCTAATAATTTGTGCTGCTATGTGATAATCACTTATTTTCAAATGAAGAGTGCCCCACAAAGTCACATCAGGACAGGAAAATAGTCATGTAGCACCTTTGACAGGGAAAGGCGATACATTAATTAAACAAGTAAAACAGCACGAACAGTACGTTAAGACACGATTTTTCACCATGATCTGCATGAAGAAGCACGATTTTGCTGGATCTACAATCGTGTCCTGTAAGTGAACAAAAAAGAAAAAAAAATACAAACACAAACATGTCCTGTTTTTTGCAGGTGCCAACGAGGTGATACATTCCACCTAAGACAGTCAAAACAAGTCACAAACCCGTATTTTGACTCAAGTTTGTTGAAATGGGTTAGATATCGGTCACATAAATGTAGAATATGGGTCATAGATTGGTCCAAAGAAAAGCCTAGAAAGAATATGGATTTTAGTTGGTCTATTGTGGATCCACTTTCAACCCAAAATACTAGAATTACATAAAACAAGTTTCACGATTGGCTACTCTCTCTCTCTTTGATTCCACCGCTCCAGACCATTGGGGAGCACTCTTCCTCCTCTTTGTCCTTGCCGCCCCCACCGCGGACGATGTTGGAGGAACTCATGAAGCTCATGCTCTCGCGACAGCTGTTGCTGTCGTCGGTGTTGCTGCCATTGTCGACACCACTCAGTAAAGCGCAAGCAGCCATGAGCACTGATTCTTTGTAGCGGGAAGGGAAACGAAGGCAAAGGCGAAATGAGGGGGAGAAAGCGGAGAACTTGTAGCGGGTGTAATATATGCGTGAAGAGCGAGAATGCACATTAATGCTCGACGAAAAGGCAAACACAAATAATGAAACACAGCTTCGGGATTCTACTCTTTTCTCTCCCTCTCTCGCTAGAGCGTGGCAAGCCAAAGCGACCCCACACGACCTGCAAGAACCGTTTTTTTGCGGGGGATTGATTCAGATATTAAGATAATGAGGAAGCAGGTGAAAGCTATGGCTTTTGGATGGTTCTGAGTTCGCAGAGACCGAGAACAAAAGAAAAAGGGAGGCGAGAAGCGAGAGCAGGTGGTGGGTGACGGCGGTGATGGTTGGTAGCGAGGGCCGTCCGTATTTGGGTGGAGGAATTCGAACCTGCACATTGGTGTTTGAGGAAGCACGTCCAGCGTTTGACGTGCTTGTTGAGTTCAGCAGCAACGACCATTACTATCCCCCCACTGGCCCTCCCAGCATTTCATTTCATCGACCAAGCAAAATTGCAAGTTGTAGGTGACAAATGAAAGCTCCCTTTCTTGGTTCAAAGTTCAGTTAATCATCTTTGTTCCAATCAACGGCCAATTAATTAGCTCGATCGAGATCCCTGTTTAACAACAAAAATAGAGGTACGGACGCTTGGAGTACCAAAACTTGGCACAAGAGATGCAGGTATACTTAAATGCCAAAATCGAAAAAAAAATGAATCACTTAATTGCCAACAGTGAAAAATTCTGCCCAAAATACTAACGTGGTATTTTTCCAACGAGACAAATATAAAATCAATCTTTTTTTTTAATTAATATTTATATGAGATAAATAAGAGGCAAAATGACGTTGTTTTGACTCTTCTTTACTAACTCAAAATTCTGGCGAGCCACGTGGATGAGTTAAATTATTAAAAAAAAATGTCACGTAGGATTTTCACGACCCCTCGTCAGAGTTGGTATTGAAATGTCCTAATTTTCAAAAAAGGTGATACTTATGTGTATCTTTCGTAATTTTTTTGCATTTAAATGTCCCTCATGTCAAGTTTTGATATTTGTGATGTACTTCTACGAACAAAAATGTAGCTCGTTAGATTGAAGGGGAAGAGAGCTTTGCATGCATCGCATATGCTCTTGATGCCAGGCGAAATGCATTAAATCATGGGTTGCAAATGGTAAGAACCGTGCTAAGCATTACTAAAAGTACTTTGCATAATTCATTCAAATTTAGCATGATATGCTGACACGAGGACGCCCTGACATGTTACTTTTGGCTATATGTACATGTACATGAAGCTTGAGCTAAGAAACAGGAAATCCCAGTAAGCAATAACGAAAAAGATGGTCTGGTGACTTTGCTTGAGGAAGTCTGGTTGATTGGCAGCTCCTGGCATTGACTGACCGCAAGGTGCAACTATAAATTTTAAGGAAAACAAGCCTTAAAATTTGTTGGATGTTGAAGTTTTTTATTTCACGAATCGCATATGCTAATGCTATTTCAATCTAGTATAGATTACCAAAAAAATCTTTAAAAAAAAATCATAAACCTATTGTATTTGTATCAATTCAATCATAACTCTTTCAATTGCGTCAGTTTAGTTCTAAACTTTTTCATGTTTTGTCAATTAACTCAATCCGGCCAATTTAGGCCAAAAATCACTGACATAAATGTCAGCAGTTCTACTGGCATAGCTAGCGCTAACATGGATTTTCTTACAATTTTGATTTTTTGTTTGAATTTTAATAATTTTTTGGTTTTTTCTTTATTTTTTTCTTTTCTCTACAATTTTTTTTTTTTTGTTTCAATTGAGGGCCAATGATTCTCACCGGTCACACACTTTAGGTTGCATAACAGTTCAAACTCGAGACATATTTTAACAATTCTCTACCTTTCGTTGACGTTTGTAACTAAGGCATAATGTTCATCATCCATGACAGTTTTCCTAACGCCTTGATGGACGCTCACTTTCTATAGATGACAATTGTGCTCAAACAAAAGAACATGCTTAGTCATCATGTCTGATAAGTTCTCTACCTTAGTTCAACGTTTGTCATGAATTTATATGTTAATGGGGTTAACTGGGTCGATTTGCACTCTTAAGTTGATGGAACCCCAATCTTTCTTCGACTAAGTGTCGGGACACTCGACATTAATTAAACAAGACAAGATAAGAGAATGACCACTGAGTTTTTGCACACCCCAACCTTGCTTTTAATTCATTTTCTTTTCTTTGACCACTTCTTGACCCCACGTGCTTTCTTTTATACAACCGAGAAGAATATTCCAAGTAGCCACTTAAACTCCATAGAAAATTTCACAATGAGAGTTCACTGCTATACGCTGTAGGGGCCCTTGGCGATTGTCCATAAAAAAATTTCTCCATCAATGTTTAATGTGCCAGTGTGTACACACCGGGAACCCCTATATTTAACTTATATCTTTTACTTGCACAAAGTTGAAGCAATATCCTCTCAAATCTTTTGCATCTCAAGGTCTGAATGAAATCATATACATCCAATAAGAGAAGGATACTTTAACAAAAAAAAAAAGATATATAAATATAAATCTTTGTTTTGAATCTCTCTCTCTCTCTCTCTCTATATATATATATATATATATAACTATATGCGATTCAAAACAAAGATTTTTAGGATTTCTTTCTTATCCAATCAGGTTGGATTGCATAACAGCTCAAAATTAAAACATACTTTAACAATTCTCTACCTTGGCTCGAGTTTGTAGCCAAATCATAGTGCTAATCATCTATGCTAGCTCTCTGAATAGCCTAATGGGCATTCACTCTCTATAAATGCAAATCGTGCTCAAGTAAGCTTCGCCAAAGGAATAAGTTTAGTCATCATGTTCGATGAGTTTTCTACCTTGGCTCGATGTTTGTGATGTATTTATATGTCAATGGGGTTAACTAAGTCAATTTGCCCTCTTAAGTTGATGGGACCCCAATCTTTCTTTGACAAAGTATCGGGACACTTGACATTAATTAAATAAGTGAGATAAGAGAATGATCAGTGAGTTTCTACATACCGAGTAGATGGAAGTCATATTGCACACAAATTAGCTTTTCCTAGATGCCCATTCCATCTTAGTGGAGATACCACACTGATATAATTGGATGACGACTCTACTAGTTGCTTTGTGCTTGAGTCGTGTTTGGGAGCCCAAAGAGGTCCATGCGCCGATCCTCGCTTTGCGTTTTGAAGATAGCGCATCATGATGCAAATAAGAGCTATGAGTTTGCATGACAGCGGATTACACTTCAATTTGTTTTGCTTTCCAGCATTCATTAGGCTCACATAACCCTGATCTACAGTGGAAGATTCGGTGTAGAAGAGACATTTGTGTGGAGATGGTTAGCGTGTGACTGTTGTATTCTAGTTGGAAATTTGTTACTGTGGTTGTAGTAACCATCTTTACTTAAGCAAATTCCACTTCAAGTAGCATTTGACATTAGTAATCATTCTGACCTGATTTATCAGATTTGTCATTTTTCCCCCAACTTTGCGCCTCCCTACTCACCATTCAAAAATTACCCATCACCAAAACCCACCTATCCAAGACCGTAACCCAACCCAATGCCTACGACTTAGCCCATCTCCTCCCGGCACTGCCCGCAATTGTTGAGTTGCTGAGCCACCGTCACCCCACCTCAATTGTCTCCCTCTCTCTTGTCTCGAGCTTGGGCATCCGTTGCTGCCCAAATCGTGTTGTGGAAGTTGATGACAAATCTAGGTGGCTATGGCGAGCTTGGCAGATCGCGTGACTTTCGAGCTCGAAGGCCACCGGTGTCAGTGCAGCCTTCAAGTTGGTGGTCATGAACTCGAGTGCTACTTTGGAGCTGGTGGTCATATGAGAGAGAGAGAGAGGTTGACATCGGTGTGGTAGAAGATAGAGAGAACCGGATAGTATGATTCTCTTTTGAAAAGAGGGGAAGATATTTGGTAATCAGTATGAAATTATGGGATTGATTTTCAAAGGTTCTTTATTTTTCTCCTCTTTTGAGAAAAAAATGACATGATCCCTTGCTCGTTCTCTACCTACCAGATAGTATGATTCTCTTTTGATCGTTAAACTTGCATTCATATTTGAGATAATCAATAAGGGAGATGGTTTGTGATCTATAGTTTTCTCACAATTCTTCATTGATAAATCAAGAATTCATAAAGAGACTTCATCAAGAGAAATTCTAAATACTCTTATAAAATGAAAATTCATGTAACACATCAAAAGGCTCTAGAAATAATTAAAATTTGACATAGGAGGTTACTCCTTTTAACTTAGGCACCCAGCCGCGTGGCCTAGCCTGGATGGGAACTCTGCTGGTTGTTAGCAGCCATTTTCATACATCTGCACCAATCTGGATCTGCATTGGCTCTTGCTCAAATTTGGCGCAGACATCAAGGCAATAAAATTTGGTCTCTTTGAGACTGAACAGGACATGCCTTAAGTGCGGTAGTTTTTTTTTTTTTTTTTTTTTCAGGCTAAAGCTAGGCTCCTAGCAAAATGTCAAAACCTTATTCCACGCAGACAGGACCAACAAAAATAGTCATGAAAAATGCAAATTCGACTGTGAAATTAACCATCTCATGAGACACTTTAGCACTAATAAGATGGGAATCGATGTCTTAACCAAATTGCGGGTCTGCCATTAACCTGGGACTTTTAAAGAACATTCAGTTTTTAGTGCTCTATTGTAAAGCAAGAGGAGTTTTATATCTCGTATAGTTTGCCAATGGACCTAGTGATATACGGAGATGAAAATTTTCATTCGGAAAGGAAAGTAAATGTGTTACTGCAGAAACAAAACCAGTGAGAAGAGACAGAGCTGTGTTTTTCTGGTGTTGTTTGTCATCATTAGTAGTATGATAACCAAATAGAGATGAGCAAGCAACTACGTAAAAAGCACCTTTTCAAAAGAGGGAAGGATCACGCGATGTATTGTCTTCAAGGAAATTAGAGCAAGACCTTATTCAGTTGTGAAGGCAAGAACTTACACTGACTTGGTAGATCCACATTGGGGCCAATGTTGATCAACGACAATAACAAACAACAACAAAAAAAGACCCAATCCCGCCATTACCTGGAAATGCAGAATGAGAGAACCTAAATTATTCGACCACTGGACAATTTTCAAAAACCGTCCTAGACAAAATAGTAGCATGTGATGTAAAAGCTCCGACATGTAGTGATAACCAGTTCCACATAGTGAAACCATCCCTGCCGCCATTGGGGGTTGATGAGTAGAACAAACAAAATTACCAATAAAACCATCGTGTATGACACTCGAAGCTGATATAAAATGTCTCTTTGTCTATGAAACCATCTTCTTTAGCTTTCATGTATGATTTTGTTGTTGAGCTATTAACGTTAATGGTTGTTGAACAGTCATTACTCAATGGCAGTCCACACAGAAGATGGTTTCCGTAGTAACTGCTTTCGTCAAAAGCCCCGAACTGATTTTTATTTGGTATGGCTCCTGACAAGTTGTTGTAAGACACATTGAAGACTTCTAGGGAATTCAACTGAGTAAGCTCTTCAGGGATAGAACCAATCAAGTTGTTGTAGGAAAGGTCAATACTCTCTATCGTGAGGCTCGACAATGACATCGGTATATGTCCTGTAAGCTTGTTATTGGACAGGTTCAGCACAAGCATGTCCTGCAAGATTGCAATCTCTGGTGGGATCTCCCCACTGAACTGGTTGCAAGAAAGATCTAGTCCTACCATTTTAAGGAGTGCGTAGCCTTTATAGGAATCAAACCTTCCTTTTGTTGTGAACCCAACTGTATGTGGAACTCGAAATGCTCGTTCTTCCAGTTCTTCGGAGAATAGCTTGGTGTGGCTTTTAATTGTCCTCACATAAGACGAAGGTAACCATCCTGTAATTGTAGTTCCCATCGGTGTTGAAATTGACTTATCAGCATATCCACTAGAGGAGAAATTCATGGGTCCCAAGCAACTAGGTAATGGACCAAACAGATTGTTTTCAGAAAGATCAATCATACTTAAGCTTTTCAAGCTACACAATTGCTTGAGAAATGTTCCAACGAAGCTATTACCTCTCAGCGAAAGAATGCTTAGTTGAGAGAGATTACCTAACCAATAGGGTATGCTTCTAGAGAATTCATTTTCACTCAGATCCAAGGTCACCAAATGGAAGCTGTTAGAGAGCACATGCACAATTGAACCATTCAATTTGTTCCTATTCAAATGGATGTGACTCATCCGCTGTGACATAAAAAATGATTGTAGTGGACCAGAGAGATTGTTGTCAGACAAATCCAAATAGTCTAGCCACTCAAGATTAAAGGGTTCTTGAGGGATGATGCCGTCCAATTGATTTTTAGACAAGTCAAGGGCCGCAAGCGATGACAAATTTGTAATCAATCTCGGAAGCTTGCCAATGAATAAGTTGTGGCTAAGGTCCAATGCCCACAAATTTACGAGGCAAGAAAGAAAAGAGACACTTCCAGTGAACAAGTTGTGGTCTAACCACAAAATTAACAAATCTAGTTTCATGCTATCGTTAGAAAACACAATTTCTCCTTGCAAGTTATTATCTGCTACATTGAGCGTTTCGAATGATAAGGTATTCTCTAGTATCTGTACAGGTAGTCCCCCTGAGAAATTGTTGCTAGACAAGTCTAAGATATATAGGGATTTTATACTACCCAGTTTAGATGGAATATTCCCTTCCAATATGTTGGCTGATAGATTAAGGCGATGCAGATTTGGGACATTTAAACAAATTTCGGTCATGAGCTCTCCTCTCATGCCGTTGTTGGATAGGTCCATCATCGAAAGATTAAAAAGGGTTATTGATGGAACCTCAAGCGTTGTAAAGGAGTTATTTCTCATGAGAAGCATTTCCAACTTAGTGTTGTTTTCCAACAACCAAACTGGAAAGGGACCCAAAATGTCGTTCGAGGAGAGATCAATGACTCTCAGGTCATATTGATGATTGAGAAAGTCAAGAGAAGTCACTTTAAATCCTTTTAATAGACTATTTGCCATACTAAAAACCTTTAACTGGAGCCTTGCAATCAAAGATGCACCTTTGGTATCAATTGTTAGTTTGGTGTCATCGAGATATAGCACCTTAAGTCTTGAATGGTTTGCAAGTGGGCCAAGCGATGAGGGGATATCAAAATGGTTACCCGAAATGGAAAGAAATTCGAGTGAAGTAAGACTAGTGAGGGGAGATGAAGCGACATTATCTGTGAATTCATTGTCTTCAAGATTCAGAATCCAAATAGAGGTCATGTTTCGCCAGCATGTAGGAAGTCCACCAGTAATTCCATTAATGCTAAGATCCATCTCTTCTAGTTTTACCATATTGCATAAGCCTATTATAGATATCACAAATCAATTCAACTCCACTGACATATATCGGTACATACATTCAAGTACATCAAAGGTCCATTTCATCTCTAGCTTTCATACTAAGAGATTAGGACTTACTCTGATCTGATATGTTGCCACTTAGACTGGTGTTGGACAATGACAACAATCTAGGAGATGTCAGAGGACCAAGGCTGGAAAGGATTCCCAAGCTTGTGTTCAACGAAGAATAATCCAAGATGAGCTGTTCCAACTTACTGAAGTTATGGAAATCTTCCAAGAGAAAAAAAAAAAAAAAGAGATAACCGAACATCAGATTTCCTTACACAAGCATAATCATGAAATTCTGCAAAAATATCACGAGTGAATGGAACTTCTTTAATAAAAGCTTAGGTTCCGTTAGTTTCGCAAAATATATGACTTTTTGGAAAATGTTTTCCAACAAGTTATTTTCTGGGAAAATAACAATATTATTCCAATGTTCAGCTGAAATTTGAAAATTATATGGGAAATTTGATTATTTTCATCTGTACACTCCTTTTAATAATATTTTATTTTCATTTTCTATTTTTAAAAAAATCAATTTTTTTTTCATTTTTTCATTTTCTTTTTTTCCCCCTTCTTGTTCAGCTAATCACTAGCCACAAGTGTGGTCGAGATTGCCTGAGGCCGGTGAGCTCGAGCCTTGGCCTTCGGCGAGCTTGTCCCTTGCCTATGGTTGGTCGTCAATCATCACCATGGCCAGTGGCCGATTGAGGAAGAAGGAAACGAATAAGGAAAAAAAAAATAGTTAAAAATCCCATTTTAAAAGAAGAAAAGAAAAAAGAAAAATAATAAAAAAGAGTGCACGGAGGAAAATAGGTCTAGGTGAAAGAAAGAGAATGGAAAATGATTTCCGTATTTTCCCCACTTTTGAAAATATTTTTCCATTGAAGGAAAATGTTTTTGTTAACTCATTCATTTTCCATGGCCGAAAGTTAGAAAATATGGAAAACATTTCCTTGAAAATTGTTTTTTGCAAAATGAACAAAGCGTTACTTTGATTATACATTCACTAACGGGGTTGACTAACCTTGGGCAGTTATCGTTCCTTCTATTGTACTATTCTGGAGAGAAAGGATCTTGAGGGATGACAATGCCCCTAATGCTTGTAGGACGTTCCCCACATCCTTCAAGTGGACACCATCTAGGCAGAGTTCCTCTAAGTGGCTCAAGTTTTTGATGCCTAGCAGTAAAATTCCAAGTAATTAACTTGCTTGGCAGTAGAGTTGTGAAGGCGCCCATGCAGATGCTTCGGGATAGAAATATTTTGAATCAACAACATTTCTATATTGAAAGAGAAGGGGGTTGCAATATATGACTTCTTTATTCTCAACATGATGCACATGTAAAGGTATTAAAGAGCCTGTCTGCATGACTCGTAGGCTAGTTAGTTTAATTTATGAATAAAAATGAGGTTCTGCATGAAAGCTAAAACAGTACCTTCAGTAATAGCCGCCGCATCGACTTTATTATGACTTATGTCCAGCTCCTTTAAATTACTGAAACCACCTAATTTATCCACAAACATTGCTAATTCAAGTCAAGAATGGCTCCAACCAAAAAAAAAAAGTCAAGGATGGTGATTTTGTACGGAATCATGGACATAGAATAAGCTGGAGAAATTAACATTCACATGTAAAGTCCGAGTCAAATTGTTTGTTTTGGAGAATAGACACCTGAGAGTAGGAATTGTACCGAGAATGGGTAGAATAGAATTATTTAGAGAGTTGTAACTCAAGTCAAGCACCTCCAGTTTGCTCAGCTTGGAAGGTAGCAGGTTTGGTTCTGCGAACAAACAACAAGAAGCAATAAAATCTGCAGAAATCTATTCAAGTACATGCGCAAATAAGTATTGCCATTTCGGGGGAAATATGTCGTAGGCTTGTGGATAAATGATGACATGGACGTAACCATCTATAATGCAGGAAATGAATAAAACCGCGGACGTGGTTAACTTATGAGTTCATTAGAGAATGAGTTTCTCTTGCTTTATAGGAAATGAACGAACGGTGAATTTTTACCTTCTAGTGCAATCCACCCTCCCAAATAGTTGAAGGACAAGTCAAAGCTCTTGAGCTCTTCAAAGGGAAGAAGTAGAGAAGCGTTTAAGTACCAAGCCGAAGCGGTAATATCTCGAATTAGAGAGCATTAGCTGAGTGACTCGTCCTGTGGTGGGGTTACACTCAACACCTTCCCAACTGCAACAGTTGAAATATGATCCCCCGACGTCCACCCAATATGACAGGTCCAATGTGGCATTGAGTGCTAAGAGTGCAACCCTTTCTTGTTCCCGACACCCACGAGAGCCACATAAACATGCGATACCCCAAACCACCACAAGCACCCATAGTGCTTTCTTTTTCATGATTGTAGATTCGAAAGACCAAACTTTATATGTATCACACTCTTGAGTTCTTTTTTGCAAGTTAGAGCAATTTTATAGGAGTTCAGTGATGCCTGTGCTTGAGTGTAGATGTTGTGGTCATGGCCAAAGTCTTGGTCATCTTTAGTGATGAATGTAGCTCAGCTCCTTTTGGTGACAAGGTTAATTAGCGTGGGGGGCGGGGAATGTACCTTATGCAATGGCCAGATTTCACTGGTGGGGAATTTTCCAAAAGTTTCTATTGGCATAATTTTTCTACACGTTAAGTCTAGTCTAGTGTAGTAAACTCTTATCATTCATGTGACTAATTCAATCTTTGTCTAATGAACAGCACAGGAATTGTGATTCACTTGGTTCCCAGTTAGAGCCCAAGATGGTCTTGAACAATTAGAATAAAACTAAATGATGGTGACATGAAAAATAGTAAATATTAAAGAATTATTCATAACGAACTGGTTTCTTATTCAGGAAACTAACATTGGATGTAGATATGATGACGAGTTCACATAAGTGTTTTTTTTATTGTTCAGCTCGACTAACTTATTATACTTATATTTTCAAGATAATGAAAATTACTAATCTGCAGCTTTCACACATTTCACACAAAAGAAAAGCGTGAGAGATTGCCTTTTGATTTCTCAAAATGCGGCTAATTTAGCTTAATGCATGTCCAGTTAACATTATTTGAATTGCTTCTAATGCAAGGGTGACAGTGGATTATCCCTACAAGTCCGTATGTATAAGTGAAACTTCACCAGAAAATGTCTGGAAATTGGATGGTTCTAAACTTGGAAAATCTGTTAATTTACTTTGCACTGGGGACCTCCAAGAGAAAGTGATCTTGGCTAGAGGCATTTCAGAAGCAAACATATTGTAAAATTAATGTGAAAATTGAGAAGATCTTGCTATTAAGTCGACGCAAAAGCATTGAAGAAATAAATGGGGAACGACAAAGATACAAAACATTTATGAGATTTGATCCAAATATCGGTATCTATCCCGAGGAGAGTCAATAACAAATAATTCACTATAGTCGGAGAATCGGAACTACAATCGCCCACACGCCACACCTAGATTAAGATTAAACTGAAACATATTTATAAATAAACAACTTAATTGGATGTAAAGCTCACAACATAAATCACCCGTTTTTAAGCCCATAACAAAACCCTTCGCACAGTTAATTCAAGAACATCCATACGTTCTTTCTTTGATTCTTCATGTGGGGGCTCAATTTCTAAAGGAACCCACTATTTGGCTTCTCCAGGAAATGAAACCCAGAAAGCAAATCCTTACTTTTAATTTATTTTCTTTTCTCTAACCACTCCTGACCCCACACGCTTTCTTTTGTGCTACCGAAAGGAAAATTCCGAGTAGACAATTAAAGTCCACAAAAAATTTGACCGTGAGAGTTCGTTGCTATTTGCTAGTGGGGCCCTTGGTTGTTGTCCACAGAAAATATGACCATGAAAGTTCATTGCTATTCTCTACTGGGCCTTCGGCGGTTGTCCACAGAAAATTTCTCCATCAATATTCAATGTGCCGGTATCTACACGCTGCAGCCCCCAAATTGAACTCACGTCTTTTTCTTGCCCAAGTCCAACCAATACACTCTCAAATTGGCCAAAGTATAGCGCAAGTACCAAAACTTAGCATGGGGCATGCATGATTAAATTTCTACTTCTCTATTTCTCTATTTTCTCTGTTCTCCTAAACGTGTTTGGAACAAAAATCCTTTTAGTAACACAATTTGATTTTTCATTTCCTGCGGAACAGATTTTTGTCCGCAAATGATTTGAAGAAAAATCGGAAAAGTTTAAAATTTTTAACTTCTCAATTTCTAAAATAGAAATTGAGAAATCAATTTGTTCCAGAAATTTTTTCACGCGCACCCTTAAGTGCCAAAACTTATGAAAGATATACATAAGTGCAATTTTTTTTTTTAAATTGACATTTAAGTGCTAAGTCTAGCAACCTTTGTCGGAAATCCTACATGGTAATTTTTTATTAATATAACTCGCATACATGGCTTGCTGAAGAGCTGGTTCAGCAAAGAAGAGCCAAAATGACGTTGTTTTGCCTCGGATTTGAATTTTAATATAAATATAAATTAAATTAAATTTAGAACTTAAAAGAAGAAGAAGAAGAAGAAGGAGAAGAAGAAGAAGAAGAAGAAGAAGAAGAAGAAGAAGAAGAAAATTGCAGAAGGCTCTTTCAGCGAGGGCTGTGCAAGCCCTTGTCACGGCATCCCCATCGTCGTTGGGAAGGGCCAGCGACGGTGGGGAGAGGGCCCAATGACCCCAATTGATCGGCAACGAAGGCCGGCAAGCCCTCACCTAGATTTGAGATGAGGGTCGCGGCCCTCCCCTAGATCTAGTGAGGATCTCTAGCCCTCACCCAACCGGGCCAAGGGTCGTTGCCCGCTTGATCCATTGTCAATTGGCCGGGGTCGCCGAGCCCTAGCCACGGTTGTTGGGAGGCGACGATGAGGGATTGCCCAACGTCTTTTGCAATTTCTTCCTCTTCCCTTTTTTTTTTTTTTTTAAATTAATAAGTTAGTTGTAAATTTAATTTAACTAATATTTATTTTAAAATTCAAATCTAAGGCCAAACAACATTGTTTTTTGCTTAAATAGTCATGTCAACATGTGAAATGGCATTGTTTTCGGCTTATCTAATCACATCAGCTTGCACAACGATGTCGTTTTGCACTTGTATCGCCGGAAAAATACTACGTCAGCATTTTGACTGGATTTCCTCGTTATTGGCACTTGACTAATTCATTTTGCTCCGATTTTCTCACCTAAGTGTACATTTCCTAACTTTTGGCACTTAAGCATCTCCCTATACCAAGTTTTGACACTATAGGTGTCCGAGTGTCATCTTTTACATCCTGAGGTTTGGATGTACAAATAAAGGAAACTCTCCAATAGATACGCCATCAAAGAAAGAATTTTTTGGATTTCTTTGTTATCCAATCAGGCTAGATTGCATAATGGCTCAAAATCGAGATATACTTTAACAATTCTCTACCTTACCTCGACATTTGTAACAAGTCAAAATGTTCATCACCCATGCCAGTTCTCCTAATGCCCTAAAGGGCGTTCACTCTCTATAGATGACAATTACGCTCAAGTGAACCTTAAGCTTAGTCAAAGGAACATGCTTAGTTATCATGTCTGACGAATTCTCTACCTTGACTCGATGCTTTATATGTAAACAGGTTTAACTGAGTCGATTTGCCCTCTTAAGTTGATGGGATCCCAATCTTTCTTTGATTAAGTATCGGGACGCTTGACATTAATTAAATAAGTGAGATAAGAGAAAGATCATTGAGTTTCTGCATACCTAGTAGAAGGAAGTCAGATTGCACATAAATGAGCTTTTCCTAGATGCTCATTCCTTCTTAGTGGAGATACCACACCGACATAATTGGACGACGACTTTACTGGTTGCTTTGTGCTTGAGTTTGTCATGTTTTGGAACTTGAAAAGATGCTTGCAATGATCCTCACTTTGCATTTTGAAGATAGCACATCATGATGCAAATCATAAGAACAATTGAGTTCGTATAACAGCAAATTACGCTTCAATTTGTTTTTCTCTCCAATTCTCATTAGGCTTACATAACCCAGACGTGCAGTGGAAGATTCAGTGTGGAAGAGAGAGATTTATGTGGAGAAGGTGAGCGTGGGACTGTAGTATTCTAGTTGGAATTTTGTTACCGTGGTTGCAGTAACCATCCTTACTTTAGCAAATTCCATTTCAACTTGCATATGATATTAATCATTCTAACCTGATTTAATAGATCTATCATTTTTCCCCCAACTTTGCCCCTTTCAACTCACCATTCAAAAATTACCCACCACCAAAAGCCACCTATCTAAGGCCCTAACCCAACCCAATGCCTACGACTTAGCCCCTCCCCCCTCGGCACCGCTCGTAATTGTCGAGTTGCCAAGCCACCACCACCTCGCCTCAATTACCTCCCTCTCTCTTGTCTCGAGCTTAGGCGTCCATTGCTGCCCAAATTGCGTTGTGGAACTTTATGACGAATCTAGGTGGCCATGGCGAGCTTGCCATGGCCAGATCGTGTGACTTTCGAGCTCGAAGGCCATAGGCATTAGTGCAGCCTTTGAGCTTGTGGTCCTGGACTCGAGTGTGACTTTCGAGCTCTATTGGCCATGGAGAGAGAAGTTGACTTGGTGTGGCAGAAGGTAGAGAGACTGGGATAAAAAATGTGGTGGAGGGGTAGTTTATAAATGCAAATTGTGTATTTTCAAAAGTTGGGATTGTTTTTCAAAAGTTCTCTATTTTTTTTTAAAAAAAAACCACAAAAAAAAAAGTTTAAACTATGTCCACTGTGACACAATTTACTCCAAACTTTTTTTGTGACACAAAAAATCCTAAACTTATGCCTGTGTGACACGTTTATCTCAAACTTCTTTTGGTCACACGAAAAACCCCCAACTTATTACTATGCAACACATTTATTCCAAATTATTTTTTTGTAACACCAAAAATCTCAAACTTATATTCATGTAACATATTTATCCCAAATTTTGAGATAATTGTGTCGCGCAGATACAAGTTGAGGGTAAATATGTTATATAAGTACAAATTTGAGATTTTTCATGTCACAACAAAAAGTTCAAGGTAAATTGTTCACAGTGAATATAATTTAGGATTTTTTGTGGCCTTTTTCCCTTTTTTTCTCTTTTGAGAAAAAATGACATGATACCTTACTTGCATGCTATCTGATATAATAATTCTCTTTTGTGCGTTAAATTTGCTTCTTCATATTTGAAACAATCAATAAGGTTGACGTTACATGATCTGTAGTTTTCTCACAATCCCTCCTCGAGAGAGCGAGGAACCTATTACTAGAACCGATTCAATCTCTGGCGAATCGGCGGGTGGGAAGGATGTCGAAGTACCGAAGCTAGAGCTTCGAGGAGGATGAGGATCGCCCCGAGAAGACACGGTGCTACGGCGTGACGGAGATCAACGACCCTCACTACTACTTCAACCAGAACCTCCTTCAGGTTCCCCCCTCATCTCTCCCAAAACTTGTTTGGTTTTCCTACTTATTTGTCTCGATTCGAGTTGGTTTCGTGCATGCGCTGGTGATCGAGCATGTGCAATGGCTTCAGCGGAGCTCCTGAGTTGTCCTATTTGTCGTGGATTTGAGATAATTGAGACTAAGAGTGTTTAGATAGTGTGAATTAGCGAATTGGCATCTGCAGAGTGAAATTTTTTTGGCTTTAGACAGTTGAAACATTTCATTATGGATATGAATGTCTTTTTGATCTTTTTCATATACCTTGGTCTAGATCTAGGTGTTTTGATAAACATTAGACTCTTAAAGGAATCTGAAATGAAAACTTGGTACTTGTGGAGTAAATGAAGATTCATCCTATACCTCAAGATGCTCTACCGCACTAATTAGTAAGTAACTGCAGTACACTCTCTCCTTTTGCATTATACATTTGCATTAACTTTTCTATGCATCATATTTTATTAAAATGGGACTTATAATCCAAAAAAAAAAAAGACATTCATTGCATATGATCAAAATTTAGGTTTCATTTCGTCTTTGACTGCAACCTTTGCGAGTTCATTTTCAAAGAATGGCAGGTGTTGACACCTAAATTTTAAAGATCCAATCATTCATTTGTTACATTGGCCAACGATTTAAGTCCCTAAGATTCACTATGATGAATTGCCACAAATTCAGGGATCGATGTCAATATTAGCTTACATCGGTGACATTGCTAATTAGTTGTCAATATACGACGACATATAGTTAACAATAATTGACAATAATAATGAGGGCCATAGATTACTAGTTAAAGCTAAAGAAAGAGTAAAATATGTTAAAGGCGTCAAAGAGCCGTTATGGATTTGAAATCACTAAAGAACAAGCAAAGTAGATCGTGGAGAAGCTAGCATGTGATTTTAAAGGAACAATCACTTGAAAGTAAGATCATGACATCATGATAATTTGGATACAAAACTTTTGAAGATGGAAGAACATGGCTACAACTGTTACAAAACTACTTAGAGATAATTATGGCACAACCACTATAAAAACCATTGTTTGTCTACTGGAAAGCCCCCACACAAACAAACAAAAATGCAATCTTCAATTATCTTTAGTTCTAGAATGACTTGGTTGCATTTAGTTCTGTTGTAGTGGTTATATTCCAAGCTTTGTTGTCAATTGAATTACGGTGCGGTTTCTTTTTGTACAGTTTCGTCTAAAGTGAAGTCTTTGATTTCCTTATTCAATTGTGATATAATTTATTCAGAGTCACCACATAACCTACCTCCTTTAATTAAAAGACTTGTTTTCAATGAAAGATATTTCATTGCAATATCAATTCTAGCGAAACAGGATGTGACATGATGTCGAAAAGCCAAATTATAAATTGCATAGTTAGGTCAATCATGATGACTAAAATTTTCACAATTCAAATCAACAAATTACAAGCATTAAGATTGAGACATTCCGCATAATCGGAAGAAAAATTCTTTTAGATTTATGACCAAGAAGAGAATGTTTTACATGGCAAGTGTTTATAATGTTTGACAATAATATAAACTAGAAAACACATGCCCTCATATATGGTTCTCAATTTATTAGATATTCATATTTTTCTAGTAATTGAGCCCCATAATTAAGGGCATGTGTTTCCTAGTTTATTTTTATATTTCAAGCATTATAAACAATTGCCATGTAAAACTTGCCTTCTCGGTCATAAATCTTAGGCTGCATTATTTGATTGTCAGGGTAAAAATTGGGATAGGATGGGATAAAGTGAGATACAACATCCTCCGAATAATAAAATCTAATCTATAAAATCTTTGGTACACTTTAAGATAAGATTTAAAAATAAATAAAATTTTCAATTAAATTAGAAAATTCAATTAATTAAAAGCTATGGAAAAACCCTAGATCTAGGAATTCTGGCCACCGCCTCCGCTTGACTAGCGATTGAAGACACGACCACCATGGAAGATTTCATTCCCGATATTGTCCGAGAAGAAGAAGAACAAGAAGAAGCAAAGAGTCCATGGTGTGATCTCACTCTCGATCTACTCGATTTGGTGCTGTTGCGCCTTTCGGCCCCGAACATTTCCTCCTTCCGGTGGGTGTGCACGACGTGGCAGTCCATCACCAACCCCGTCCTCCGTCTCCTGCCTTCCTCCGCCGACTTCTTCCGCCCTAGCACGCCGATCTTGGCGACTGTGCACGACAACTTCTGCACTTTCTTCGACCCCATGCACAAAAGCGAAGCTCGCTGGGTCGCGGCTCCACTGCGGCAAGCGTGGGGATAGGCTGCTTCTGACCCTGGGGCACGCAGAAGGTGTTCTTCTTCAACGTGTCTGTGCGGGTCACGGTGCCGCTCCCCGACCTCGACAAGCACGACGTCGATGATGCAGATGACTAAGAGAAAACTTCCAGATAGAACAGTTGGGTTGATTTGACGTGGATGCCTACCATTTCTTCTCTTTTGATAAGTCTTTTTTATAAAAAGGAAAATTTCTTCTTCAATCTGAGTTTATCCCATCCCTTTATTGTCCGGTAATTTTTTTACGATTTATCTGTATTTATTCGTTTCAGAGAAAACGTTCTCAGATACCGAATAGAATAACAAATTATCCTATTTGGACTCAAATCTGAACTATCAAATTCATAAAGCACTTATCAAAAAGGGTAGAAAATTTATACTGCTGTAGATTTTACGGAGCTTACGAAACTCATTTAGGTTTAACCTGAATCTTCAAACAATCCAAATAGGTTTTCGGGAATTGGAAGTATAAGAGCTTCGTCCTTCTTGGCAATTGCAAATGGAGACCGTTGATAACCTCCATGTCGTGGAGTAGACTCACATGATTAAAAGTGGGTGCTAACATAGTGCAAACATCAAACAAATAGGAAAACAAGGTAAAGTCCAAAATTACAATCATGGTCATAAAAACTTGTTCTTGCCTAGTGAACAATCTCTTCTAATCCTTACCAAACGATCAAAAAAGAAGACACAAATAAACTTAACTTTTACTATAAGAATTAACACAAGAATCTCATCTATCCACAACAATGCTTGGGATATCTTGTGAATCTTTCAATCTTCGTGCCACGTACATCTTAAACACGTCTACCTGTAACAAAGAAGAAACAAAAAAGGAAAAATCACTCATGATAATGAAAGGGAATTGATAAGAAACTGAAGAAGTTGATGAAATTACGAGAAAATCAATAAATACTCGCACGATATCTTTTCGCCCATGCTGTGTTGATATCAACAAAAGGAATGAACTCTGATCGAATCAGTGATTTACCAAAAAAATAAGTAAAGCAAAATTTGCCGTGAGAAGAATTTTTTTGATAGATCACTGCCCGAACAGAGGTCCATCTCTAATCACTTTGCTTGAATAGCACCTTTCTTTTGATTTTGTGAATGATCAGTTTGATGGAAATCATCCATATTTATAGCTTATGAATCACTCGTTACCAAAATAAGATAGTATCGCTGACCAATGCGCTTACCTATCCCCACGCTGGATAATATGCCAATCTAATTATGACTCAAAATGGGTTGGATTAGTTGCCAACCATGCAATGTCAATTTTTGGGTTGGAATTTAAGTCATGTCGATCCTCCTAATTATATTCTTGCTAAGTTAGTGAATATAAGCAAGAAATCATCGATTTCGTTTAATGTTAGCTTCGCATTTTTATAGGCCATGAGAGATGGAAGCGCGAAGAGACTCGGTCCATTCCAATTTGGACATGTAATAATCATGAAAATGGCCATGCTCTTTATCTATAATTATCATTTTCATTGTTCTCAATTCCGGAATGGCCATGAAGTCTAAGGCCAATATAATGTGTCCATTTTGTCACGTCTTGGTAATTTTTGCTCCACATGTATTTTCTAGGAGGAGATAAAGAGGGTTTCTCCCTTTTTCCCCTCTTTTCTACTCTTGTATCATTTATATGTCAAGAGCACTAGATAGATATTAGCTAACCATAAGAAAAATATATTCCTTTAAAACACTAGCAGAAGGGCACAAATACGTGTGAGAAAATTGAAATGATTTGTTTATTTAGTAGGGGGAAAATTAAAATTCAAAATGTAGCTGTGATTTAGGGAGAACAGAAATAGTGGAAGGCCGATAAAGCTAGTGTTTTGAGTCTATTTAATGACAAGGCATAGAGATACTTTTATTCTATGAGAAATTTTCTCGGTGATTTAGTGAATCAAAAACATCAATTTGACAAGAAGAGTGTTTAATGGTTCTGTTTGGATTATACGATTAACACAACCAAGCTTCATCTATTTAAAAAGATGTCAACTAAATAAAATTAATGTAGTAAGATTACAAACTATATCATACTGTTATATTTCATTTGTGAGTGCTTTTGGCCTTGATAACCTATATGCACTTACATTTCATCAAGTAGAAACATATGTTGGCTTATAAGATAAGTTACTGGCTACACAGACTAGATTGACTACCACTAGAGGTGTCAAAATGGGTCATTGACCCATTTATTAACCCATTTATAGTTAAATGGGTCATTAATGGGTCAAGCCTTATTCCCCAAAGCACCCATAATAGGTTTTAAAAATAAAGAGGTTGAGATATATGGGTCTTAAATGGGTCTAAGAGTAAACCCATTTAAGACCCATTTATCAACCCATTAAAAATAACCTATTTATTTTCACCAAAAAGCTCACAATCTCTCTCTTCTCTCTTTAACTTTACAAAAAAATATATATTTTTTAAAAAATCGAATTTATAATTGTTTTTTATTTTTCTTTTCTTTTCTTTTTTTCTTTTTTCTTTCTTTTTTTCTTTCTTCTTTCTCCGGTCGCCGGCGACCGCCATGCGAGCCTCGAGCTCGCCGGCGTCGGCGAGCTCGAGCTCGCCCTCGCCGAATCTAGCAAGACCGCCGACGCCCAGCCGAGACTCGAATCCCGCCGGCGCCGGGTGAGCTCGAGCTCGCCCGGCCTCGCCGATCCGGCGAGGGAAAGCTCGAGCTCGCCGGTCCGGGGCGAGGCGGAGGCCTCGCCGACGTCCGGCGAGGCTCGAGCCTCGCCAAATCCGGCGAGGGGCGAGCTCGAGCTCACCCGACGCCAACGAGCCTCGAGCTCGCCGGATCGCGCGAGGCGGAGGCCTCGCCGATGTCCGCCGAGCCTCGAGCCTCGCCGGCACCGGGCGAGCTTGAGCTCACCGAATCTAGCGAGCCTCGAGCTCGCCGACGTCAGCAAGCCGGGCGAGCTCGAGGCTCGCTCGTAGCCGGCCGCCTACCGTCGTCGTGGCCGGTGGCCGGCCAAAGAAGAAGAAGAAAAAAAAATTATATTTAAAAAATAATTAAAA